>PTEX01000016.1:1191578-1610725 GCA_003342815.1 Eudromia elegans | reverse complement strand
CCCTTACAATCAACATCAATTTGCTGTTTCCTTGGGTGACAGAGAAGGTTTTGATTTTCTTGCTTAAAATCACCAGCAACTGTTTGAGCGAAAAATCTGTTCTATAGGAAAAACAGAACAAAGCAGAAAACAGTAGCTTAAAAATAGAGTATCTGTTGCTTAACTGTATACATGTTGCAATTAACAACAACCTATATAAACATACTGGAATTTGACTCCATTACCCTTTTTCTCCCCCATTGCTACTTGATTAATCTTATGAAGCAGTTTTCCATTTGTTACTTTTTTTTTTAGTTACTACAGTGCTGTTTCATATCAGTTACAGGGTTTATTCTTAACCCCCTTCCAGACCGAGGCAAGCTGACCTAAGTTGGGTGTAAATGTATGCAGGAGACTGCTCTGCTCTGCCAGCCCCTGGGCTGCTTGCAGAGGGTGCACAGACAGTGCCCGCATGCTGCTTTCATGGTTCAGTCTGATGCAATGTGCAGATTTCTGTTGCTGAAGGAGTTTCCTTTAAAAGGTTGCATGAGTGATGCGAAGGGTGGTTGGTGCCACCCTGGAAAGCACCCTGGGACCTGGATGCTCCTCGTGGGCAGCCCTAGCCCATCTTCGGCAGTGTGAGGCCGTGTATGACCATACTCCAAGTGCCTGCCCAGCTTCTGGCAGTGATTTAGCCGATTACCCTCAGTTTAACCCCTGAGCATCGCTGAACGCTGAGCACAGGTCGCGTCTGCGGCTGCCAGCCTTACCTGCCACCATCAGCATGTGCAACACCTGACAAYGGTTTTATACTTTGAAAAGAGATTTTTTTGGTGTTTTGTTACTTGCAAACAGCTGATTGAAATGTGTGATGATAATACATTGTGCCCAGATCCTCCCCCTCCATCTATAATACGTGAAATAATCCTGATTAACCTGGTGCAGCAGTTTATGCTGTCTCTTTGCTGTGTTTGCTGCTTATGCATGCTGGTGTGTGTTTCCTGCTTTGATTTATACCCTTTTTTTTGTGTTGGGAAGAAAAGATGCCACGTAACATACATATGTCTCTGCGTTCCACCATATTAAGTGTAAGGCCTGTATATAAATGCAGCTAATGAAATTGGGGACTGTGTGGCCTCAAACCATTTAAAGTAATGGCATGAGCAATCTCACTCCATTACGTTTGAGTGGAAGCAGTTCACGCTAAAGTGCTGGTTCCCCGAGGAGCCAGGGAGCCCTGATTGAATCTTACTCATAAAATGGACAGTGAAGATAAGTTTGTTGCAGGGCAGCTGACAAGCCTGACTCGACAGAAACCACAGCGGGAAGCAGGCAGGGCTGCCTTGAGTCTATAAATACATTTTTTCCTTTTTTTTTTTTTCCTTCATTGCTCTGTCACAAGCTCAAAGCCTTTGGCGCAGGCCAAGCATTCATCTTACTGGAGACACTGAATTATAGGCCCTGTTTGGGATGCCCGTGGTGCTGTGCAAGGGCTGATACTGGTCAGCTGGTTCTTCAGAGCAGAATTGTTGGGTTTTTATCCTTACCAGATAAATGTTTCCGAGCAACCAGTTAAAGCAGGGRTGCTTCTTGAGCATACGAAGAGCTATCCTCCCTTGCAGCATAAATTTATAAGAAAACTGATTCAAATATGTAGGGCTTTCTTGGCTATTGCAAAACACAAGGAAAATCTGCTAGCCAGGATGGCCTGGGCCAAATGCTTCAAGAGAATGAGCTTTCCTTTCATCCTATTATAACGCTTCCAATTCTGGAAGATATTGGGGGAAACTTGACCAATCAGTTTTGGCGTAGGTTGAAGAGCTGGAGTGGGTTTTATTCTACAGTCTGGACCYGTGCCCATCGCTGGTGGGTTTGCTGCTTTCTTGAGGCCTTTCCCATGCAGCCGCTTGGCGAGCAGAGCTTATTTCATCACCACTGTTGGTCAGCTAGTCTCTGACTAAGAATCCTGAAAACGGGCGATATTCCTGTGCCCAGCTCAAGATTTACCTTTTCTTTCCTGCAGAGAAGATAAACAAAACAAAGAAGTAGCTGTGCAGTATTTCTGCGTTTCTGCATTCGGGAGGAGTTGCTGTGCACCAAACAGCAATGTGAAGCGTTCCAGGGCTCGTCAAGGAAAAAGTAAAATTGCTTGCAACAAAGGCCTGTAATATTTAAATGCATCTGACAAAAATAGAAGTGCATGCGTATCAGGACCGGACGGGTCTTGACTGTAATCATGAAGACTGACTAGAAGACTCGCAGTTGAGCAGAACACTGCAGAAATCAGCTCACAGGCTGCCGGCCTGTATCAAGAGGAAGCAGGGCTTCTGCAAGACAAATAACAGTTCCCAAAYGCTTATCTAGCAAAAACACATTGAACAAATAAACTTGACTCTTTCCAATGAATGTTTCATGCTGAGAGAACTCGGTGACGTCTTCAGTGATGGAAAATAACAGAGCAAAGCGAAATTTGGAGGAGAGGACGAGAATCAGAGATGTGAAGCTGGAGGGAAGGGAGCAAAGCAAAGCACTGCATGCGCAGCGAGGAGATGGTGAATCATGTCACCATGCTCACTGGGACTGTGAATAGGGAATGGGTGCCACGGATGCAGGCGTCTCCTGTGAGAACGGAGCAGCCGGGAACATCCTGCGGTACCGTGTTCTGCCTCAGCACTGCTGGGTGCCTCGTGCTCCTCCGTCCACCCGGCTTCTTGTTGCTACCTCGTATTTCCTGYAGTGACGCAGGAGAGGGGCAGATTKGGCCTTAGGAGAAGCTCTGGTTGTTATTGTACAAAGTCTCAAGCAAAAACCGAAGTCTGATGCAGAGCATCTATCGTATGCAGCTTCCCCAGTTGCCAGGGCTGTACAGAAATATTAAAATTTTACCAAAACAAAACCTTGCAAATTGAAGAAATTGGGATTTAATTTTAAGTACAAAACGTACCTCAGTTAGATGGTTCCTTGCTGCATATTCCTGTCATATTAGAGAGCTGATTTATCCGCAGGGTGGCAATGAGGTAGGTGCTAATCTCCTGGAACGGCAAGCTACTGGATGCTAAAGGGACGGAGGTGTATAATCCCTGTAAACTGTTAGTGTCAGTGCTAAGTTTGGACTGTTTAGCACACGATGACTGAGAATGCACTTGTGTGCTGTTAAGACTGAAAAATTGGATCTTATCCTGTGTCAGAGGGTGGTGGCTTCTCTCTGTTGGGCAGGTCATCTTGCTTAGAAGTTATTCTTGCAAATAGAAGTTATTCTATTCTTCTTGCTTAGAAGTTATTCTTCCTCTTGCCCGTGCATGCCTGCCATGCGCTCGGGAAGGGGCTCTGCGAGGGACGTCCCTCTGGGCTGGACCAC
Organism: Eudromia elegans; assembly: GCA_003342815.1. Classification (NCBI taxonomy): domain Eukaryota; kingdom Metazoa; phylum Chordata; class Aves; order Tinamiformes; family Tinamidae; genus Eudromia; species Eudromia elegans. Next base: position 1,607,388 of record PTEX01000016.1, on the reverse strand, counting down.
GCGGGACGTGGCGGCCACCGCCATTGAGCAGCAGCTGAACAAATGTGCCATAGGAGTCCTCGAGATGTCGCAGGGGTGAAAGTGTGCTTTAGTTAGAGAGCTCCGGAAAATGCAAAAAAGGGACTGAATTGGCAATGTGCAGGTTTTTGGTTTAGGTTTGTTTTTGAGTGAAGGGAGTGAGACTCCAATTCATGAGCACACTGTGGGATGTGCTTTGCTTTTTCCTCCCRTTTCACACCCCTTGGTTTCTGATCTCTCCTCCAAGCTCCCAGCGCAAGCAGCTACTTTATTTCAGTCTTCTTGACAGGACCCTCTTATCTGTTATTCGCAAGCTCCATTTAATGGGGCCTGCCTTGAACGGGTTTGGATCCGCCTTGGGATTTCTCCCCAGGGCGCATCGAGTATGGGCTCCTCTCACATCTAAATGTAAAATCTGGCTGTTCTYAGGCTTTTGCCCTTAGGGTTTCAGTCATCCTGCAAACCTGGAGTGGCCCCAGRTGTGAAGGCTGCTCTTTTTGAACCGTGTTTGTGGACAGGACCTTTTTAGGCAAACACAGCCCTGGCCTCCAGCAGCCTGAGACCTCCTTGTTTGCCTTTTCTTGGAGCAAAAAATCATTCGTTTTTGCTCCTTAAATAATATTTTCTGAATATCCCAGGCATGGGAAAAGGAACTGAAGGCCGTGCTGCTGGACGTTTCTGGGTAAGAAGCTTCCCCATGTAATATAGCATCTCCCCTCGGCAGCACCGAGCGTCTTGCTGACTGACAGTTGAATCTCGGAGGGATTGGAGCACTCACTACAGACAGCAGGGAGCAAAACGGCTTGTGCTAAATGSCAATTGGGTCCCAAAGAGATTACAAGGCACGTGAAGGGCAGGTAACAGCAGGTGGTTTTGTGAGGAAAAGGCGAYTTCGGACACGTAGGGGCTGGGATGGGGAGCTCGTCCTGCAGCYTCACTTCATTTTCACAAAGGACTCAAATATTTGGCAGGTCTTGAAACACGTTGGCGAGCGGCCGGCCAGCCCACTGAAATGCACATCCGAGTTTCAGGTCTTTTTAGAAGCTGACRGTATACCTGGGAGAGCTTGCCGTGGTCAGGAAGGCTTTTTAACTTTACTCAAGTCCCACGTGGTGAAAAAGATATGTAAAATTATATAGAGGATCCACATTTTCTTTCATCCTTTCTTTCATTATTTTTTCAGTTGGTATTAGAAGGCAGAGACTGCTCAGTTTCTTTTTCTCTTTTCCCTTGTGGCTGGATCTTGCAAAACAAAGAAATCCCTGTCCCCTTCTTTTACCTCCTTTTGACACATACATTTGAATTATATTTTCCATCCTTTCCTTATAATTTTTTTGCCTTTCCAGAAATCATTTGAATGCTGTTTTAAAATGAAATTGAAATTTCATCTTTGTTTAATGAAATTGCATAAATTCAGAAGGAAATCAGATATAAACAGCCAATTTGGCACATCCTTTCCTTCCTTGTGCCCCTGGAGAGCAAATTTTAGTGTGTGATGCAGCAAGGGATAAAGACAGGTAATCTGTAACACAAATGAACAGGGTATTTTTTTGTCTATCATCACAAGGATGTCATTCAGAGATCCTAACACTTGTGTTGCCTTGCRTTATATGTATTTTGCAATTGCAGTGGGATTCCTGGCTCCTTAAAAAGCAGAAAATTGCATAAGAAYATAGACAAATTAATACCACTATCTAGAGACCTAACTGGGGGCACAAAAGGAGGGAAAAAACAGTGAGTAGGCTGATTAATTGGGTAAAGTATTCTACCACGAGAAACAATATGATGTCCTGTTTGTCTCAGTTGTCTAAATTGATTGTGTCCACATCATTTCTTGGTGGTTTTTAGGACCACAGTAATCCATCARAAGGTGAATTACATAATGTCCTGCTCTTCAATTCTAGGTGTATCCTAATAGGTATTGTCTTTTAGTGTTCCCATAAAAYATTAGCTAGGAGGAAGACTGTGGTTTGAATTTCTCTTCATTCCAATGAAGTGTATAATTATCTTTATTTATCCTTTTCTTAAGGAGAAGTACTGTAGCTGGTCCTTTGTTTCCCCTCCTTGTTACCTGATATCCTACCAGAATAATATACTTTGGCCAAACAGTACTGAAATGTTTTACACGTATAATGTTCTGCACATTTAAAGGATGCTGGAAATAATTTCATATTTCTAGTGTTTATGCTTTTAGCGTGCCAAGGTGGCCGAGGTGCTCGGGGGGTAGTACGCCAAGATGTTTGTCCCCAGGATGCATGTTTGGGCATCCTTTACTATATCACAAAATTTGAACGTATGGATTAGAGCAAATTGCTTCCTCTGGTCGTTACTAAACCCTTCTAACATTCACAACTAGCAAATTTTGAAGTACTCTGAGCCAAACTCTGTGCTGACTTCTGATGTGTGTGTTTGTGCTTATTTTTTTTCATTTTTTTTCTTTTCTGTGGGTTTTAGGTTTTTATTGCATCTTTTATTTAACACAGTATTTTCCTTACCTAGCCTTTTGCTTGTTCTTGTAGCCTTAAAAATGGGGATGAAGCAGGTTGCCTGTTTCCCTGTTCTGTGATGTTTGCTTGTGTAAGGCATTCATTAAGTCAGGATTGAGTAGCAAGTTAATATTAGCTATTGTTGCTGGACATGTGCCACTCAGACCTCTTTTGTGCACATGAAAACATGCAGGAAAATCTTAAACTTGTAGAAAAGAGGGAGCTTGTTGCAGTTAAAATAATAATATGTGCTTATTGTATCGTATCTGTACCCAGGTTTATTCTTGGAACTGTTTCGCACTGCTCTGCTTCATTGTTTTGSTGACATTGTGGCATAGTTGAGAGCTGAAATTTGCAGTATTTTCTTTCAGAGAAACCTCTACAAAGATTTTTGGGGGTATTTACCTAGTAGTGTTTAAAAGTAGCTTTGACAGTGAGTTTATGTTTCCAGGCTCCATTGAGACATCAGTGGGAAGCTGGATAGGAGCTTGGCACAGAAACAAAGGAGAGAGGTAGGAGCAGCTCGGAAGCACACCAAAACCTGGGGTACTGCTCAGTCTACTCCTGCTTCTCCCAGGAGACACGAAGCTCTGCAGATTGCTCTGTGTTACTAAAAAAAAAAAAAAAAAAGTGTAAAATATGAAGATTAATTCAAAAGTGCTCTGGCAAATTAGAAAATGGGTTTAAAAATAGGTGGAAACTTTGGRAAAAAATCATGTTTTTAATGTCTCATCAGAAGCTTCATACAAAGGAGGCAGAGGCATGTCTCCAGATTTCTTTTCAAACCTGCTCTTAATTTCTGATGGGACCCTGTCAGCAAAACATTTGTTGTCTTGATCCCCAGTTTGAGCCCAGGTTGGCTCCAAGACTCCAGTGAGCCTCAAATAGGGAGACTCTTTGGAAAGAATAAGGATATTGGATCTTGGCTTGGGTAACTAAGAGGAAATAAAGCAAAGCAAGGCCCCAGCTTCCACAGTAGAGCAGCCTCCGGGTGCTTTGGATATTGTCTCGACTTTCTAGCTGCATTCAGCCCTGAGGGCGAATGAGTGGCAGCCAAATTAAGCAGATAGTCTCTAAAGGCTCTGCATGGATTTCAGAGCTCCTTTGGAAAGATCTGTACGATAGGAATAGCAAAGGCTTTGTTCACGTTGGGTTCTTTGCCGCTCGGGTCTCGTCGGGCAGCGGTGGGAACCGGAGCAGATTTGTTTCACGCCGCTGCTTTGCCGTGGAAATGCCTCCAGCAATGTTCTGGTTCGGCGGGGTTTATTTCTGTGAGAATTCCCCTGGGGTTTTTCTTTCYTTTTTCSTTTTCCTTCAGTAAATGGAAGTGGTAAAGATAACTAGCCATAATTCTGGTTAATGATGCAGTATATGGGCCCCTAATTGCCCTAGATGAGYGTGAATTGTAGTCTGGTGTGTTTGAATTGGGTGCATCAAACATGTTATACGTTAGTTTTTAAACGTAAGCCTGTTTATTTTGAGCTTTTACACCTCTCTTATTTTTTCTCCTTGATAATAAACCTCCACAAACCTTACTTAAAATAACTTTATTTATTTATTGAGAAGTGTGCCACTTCCATGTAAGAGAAGTGGGAGCAAGCAGAGGCTTTTTGGAGGTGTGTCTGTAACTCTCAAATTGCTTTTCTCTTGAGATTTGTTTGGCAGCTTGGTTRAACAGGAGGGGTCCTATGGAAAGCCTGCAAAGTGTCTTGGTTTCCATGCAAGCAGCAGTTGGCAGCACCTTGTTCCYCACGTGGGTCCCTGGCATCCTCTCGTGCACTGCCTGCTGAGCCCCAAATGCAGAAAGCAGGAGTGGAGGAAGCCCAGGCTGGGAGGGAAGGAAGGGCAACGTGGGCTAGGAGCGTGGAAAAGAAAGGTAAAATAAAGCAGGGCGAAAGAAGGCAGGAACTTGTTTCAGTGCTGTTTTATTTAAAAATCCTTAAGCAAAAGGAAAGCAGGTGGACTGAAAATCTCTATTTCCTTGTGATGTCTTTCATTTTCTAGAAAATCGGTATTTTACCATTAAGAAAAAAGTCTGCTTGAATTTTTTTTTTTTTTGCCTCATCCCCAGTAGGATTTCTTCATCGTGATTGCTTGTGCCYCGTAAGACTTTTTCCTCCTGGGCTGACGAGATGTATGAGAAATTAGCTGCAAAATATGCTGCAAAAATACTATTGAATGTATTGCTTGAATCGAGGAAGACCTTTTCCTATTCCTTATGGATGAAGTATTAAGAGATCTGCCCTATTGATTCACCTCTTAAGTCTAAGCTACTGCTGGTAAGCATGTGTGTGGCTCTGGGATAACAAGCTCTCGTATCCCAGTTAATCCACAGTATCTGTCTGTGGGYGCACTCTTTCCCAGGAATAAATACAAGGTAATTCACGACTGCTCAGCTTAAGGTTATAAAAATATTTATAATCATAAATATAGTTTTAAAATCAATATAGCTTCCCCAACCAATTAGCTCCAAGGGTTTATGGAACTGTTTTAGATCCTCATTGCATTGCATAAATAGGATATAAATACTCGATGAAGGGTCTTTTGCTCTTTACATTCCCAAAGCAAAGGATGGTTTTCTAACAGATATTCTTGTAAATTGTTCTTAGTAGAATAGTTTTCTTTTTAAAATATAATGTATTCAATGCAATGAGAGGTAAGCATGGTGCTGTTCTTAACTGTGCAAATGTTTGTATATAAATAGAATAGCCTGTTTTAAACAAACAACTCTGTGGAGAGTAGRTTTTCTTTGGGCAAAGATTGTGTGTGTAATGGTTTTCACTTACCACTTTGGCAATGCATTCACATATTAATTTTATTTGCTCTGCACTTTATTCACACAAGGCAGCAATGGTGGAGGAAGCAGTCAGCACTTTTTACTGCATGAAAACAACAGTTTACACACTAACAAGGTGTTTTGGTGGTGACATTTTTCCTGTTTTCCCTTTGCATCTTTTTCTAGTAGAGCAATGATTGATATTATTGTCCAGCTTGCAAAAATACGGCATCTGGCAATTTATGTTTCACTGAGAGGTTTCTAACAAAGTTAGAAAAGCTGTAAAATGATGATGAGATCACTACGAAAATGAGTGTTCTTTAACAGCTTGCTTCAATTTTTTAAAGTAATGAGATATCTAGTTGCACTGTAGCTTAAAGTGGAAGTCCTTCAGAAATCTCGAATTAAGCGTTTGTACTTCATATGAGGCTTAATTGTTTTCGTTTAGAGCAAAAGTGAAAGCGACATATTGCTGTAGTATTTCCAACTTCCTSCTGGAAATTATTATTCCGGTGCAGAAAGGGTAAGGTGGTTTGTATTTCCCCCGTCAATTTTGAATGACAATTTTTAGTGACTTATATTAAGAACAYTTTTTCCTTGAAGGCTCTAGAAGTAGATCTGTAGAACCGACACATTTTTCAAGTATAGTATTCAACTCTCTGATAGAAATTTACCTATGCCCAAGCAGAAGAATACAAATGGTCGATGTCTTAGATGCGTTGTTGGGTTTTTTTAATTCTTCTCCTCGTTCTACGTTTCTTTTGCTCACACCCTATGTAATGGGAGATGGCAGCAGAACAGCCATCTCATCTGAGATATTTTGTYAACATATGGTGGTATGTTTAACTGGGGTGTGATYTGARCACYGATAGCTTTTCCTGCTGCTTCCACRAGTATGAACTCTAGGWCTGACTTCCAGGCAAGTACTGAGCACTGCCTGCAATGGTCACAGTGGGGTTCGGCTTAAACATGAAATCCAGTTGCCATCATACTTCTCCTCTTCTAAAGAAGGCCATCTTTTTCTTTTTTTGGCTTATTTGTTTGGTATTGAGGGATACTCATAATGCTGAAAGTCAGCTCTGTAACATAAGTTTTATTATAGCTTGTATGTGTGGCTTGACTTCCCTGAAACAATTCATATTTTGAAAATCAAGTGTGTACTTGAGCTGGTTAGTAGATACAAGCCTAGTAATTTCCGAGCACATGAGCTACAGATTTTCTTGGAAGTGCTTGTGAAGCCGGATAGAATACCAAGATATATTGGAAGCACTGAAATGGTTTCTATGACTATCCAAACAGAATGTTTATTTGGGGAATATTTAAATGAAAAAAAAATAAAAAAGAGCACTTCAGGACACGACTGAAAGTTGACATTGAAGTGAGAAAGGGTCTTGAGAACAGGACAAATGAAAATCTCAATAAAGACCTACCTTTATTTTTAGTCAAAGGCCTCTGCTTCTGACCAATTWTGAGCTTGATTTAGATAATTAGCACTATCATATTATACACTAAGCAATCTGCCTTTCTGTTGGGATGGRCAAAAGCACGTACGTGCTGTGGATTCTTCTCACGCTACTTGAAGGGATGGTGCTAATGGAGCACATTGCTCAAGTACTGTTCTGCTGCCGCCCCGYCACTGAGAGTTTGTTATTTTCCTAGAAAATTGGAGTGTTGCCCTCAGATACACRTGGACTTGCTAATGTTCTGAATCCCCCAGTTCCTAGCAAGCATAAATCCATATAGTTTCATTACCATCAGGGGAYTGCAAAATATGTATCAGCTGAGATCTTACCCTTAAGGTCATCCTAAAATTGTAAGATAATCTGAGTGYTACTTTCTAGCCAATGACAGATAATATTAAAATTCAGCTGTTTTTCTCTGTTTTAGTCCTGTATCCTTGAAATTCAATTGTACATGAGTAAACATATCAGAATGAATCCCTTCAGGATGGAGGATGTTGATCCCTTCAGGAAAGGGATGCTATAACTTGGTTGAAAGAAAATAACGGAATTATTAAATAGCTTTATAAATAGAGTACAGCTCAGAATAAAATTAACAGAGCAGCAAACACAATTCCTAAACCAAGGCTAATACCTGAGATTCACAAGTGGAATGGAAACTGAAATTATGTAGAAATGAATGAGCCTCTGAAATGCTTCTATGTGATGAACCCRTTTGGTGAAATCACCAAAATGCTTTTTTCTTTCTATGGGGCTGTTTTGTTGTCTTGCACTGACCTTTTGCACAAAGGAAAACCTAAAATGTGTCTCAAACACCAAATTTGGAATAGCTTTCTGGTTGGTAAAGACAAGCCAATCAGAGGTTTTTATGTCTTTGGTATTTTTCATTAGGAGAAGCTTATAGAAATGATGTATGTAACAGGTAGCAGGTGACAGTGGGGTTTGAGGGTGGTTGTATCTCTTATCACCTGTGGGAATTGGCGTGTCGGTTGTTTGTCCTGTGGTGCCTCGAGACCCTTGTTGTTTTGCTTGCATTAATGTGTAAGTTTGGTTCAGGCTGTCCATTAACTTGATTTCGAATGATCAAATCTTTAACAAGAGCACCTGGCAAGATGATGGGTTATATTTGGAACTGCTCCTGGTTCTACTGGAAATCTTAGCTGCCTGGCAAAGGCTCCATTGGTAAAACAGCCAAGAGATTACCCAGAATTAATTTATTTGCCAGATTCTAGGAGAAGAAGGAATTTTTCTTCAAGGTCAGAGTCAGGAACTGCTCATGGATTTTTCTTGGCATTCCTTTCCTGAGTAGGATCTGCTGCCAGTTTGGGATSATCTGGGTATCTTCCTCCAACTTGTGCCTTCCATATGCTCATCTCTGTCACTGCCCTCTTTGGGCCCATTCTGTTTTGTACCTTGAACCTTGGTACTTGCTTGCAATCTGTTGTTGAGGATGTTACGTGGCTGGGAAATAAATAGTGAATGTTCTGGGACTGCTGCATGACTAAGGATTTTTGTTTTGTAGTTGCTCAGGATTGCAGGGCACCATGGCACAAATCCATTCCGGTCTTCTGGTTCTGCATTTACCTCTAGGCATGGAAGGTGTGGTTGGCAGCTAAGTTATTTTAAAAACATGACTCTCCCCTATCTCTCACCATAAAATTTTGCTMTTCAAGGTGCTTTATGTGCTGGCATAATTATATTAAAGTGTRGGAATTTGATGGTGGGAATAGCATCTATAAATTTTTATTTCTCTGACAGGAGCATTGAAAAAGCTTGACAGTGCAATGGTAATCATCATATACGTTTAATAAAAGCAGTTGTATGCTAAGTGTCGAGTGACTATTAAAATCGTTATTAAATATGGATCAGTATGTAATCTTTAGGTGACTGCTAAATGTTCTTTTGATCGCTTCGTATAAACATAATACATCTCTCGGTTACATTAATGCAAGTCAATTTAACAATGAATAACCACTTAATTAAAACTGTAGTTCTGCAACCTCCTGTTTAGTGATTTCTGCAGATCCTGTGATTACTTACGATTTGCAGGGCTGACTCGGGGACATGAATCCCCTCTGCTAGGGGAAGAACAGAGCAGTGCATCTTCTAGGGCCCCACCATAGGCACCCACTTCCCTGGGTGATGCTGCCCTAGGGAAGCCCTTGGGGATATTTACCTCTGTAGTTACTGCTAACACGTGGTCCACCCAAATGGCTCTGGGCACGGGCGTTCAGCAGTCTGGTTTGAAGTTTTATGCGAGTTAATTAGACGATATTTAAAGCTGTTGCAGATGCAGGTGCTTACTGATTTTTTTTTTTTTTGAGAGAATGTGTTTAAGGGAAACACCTGTTCGGGTGAAAGCTGAAGAAATAGTTGTTTGAAGTATAGGTAGGTACAACATTGACCCCAACAGCTGATCTGGTTTTGAAAGCATTGTGCTGAGTCCCGAGTGCATGTGTATCTTTAATTTCACTCTCTGAAATTCATTATTACGTGGTTAATGGGGACTGTGTGGCAAACATGCATATTCATAATGCCTAGAGAATACGTACTGAGCTACAGAGATGAAGAAAGCCTTATTAATCCCATGTGCTAGCCCTTCAGTCTAATTGATTTTTGATGTGGCTACTGGAAAACCACTAGYTTTTTCCCAAAGGAACATTCCTTTTTTTCCAAAGCAATGCACGGAGCACTGAAAGTGCGAGCTGCTTTTATGTGAGAGGCTAAGGCTGTAACTCTACGGGAGGAATTTAGTGAGCATTAAAGAAACACTCATTTAAATTATGGAGAAAAGGCAATAAATCACTGTGCCCTGTATTTCTTCTGAACTTCATCTCGTTTAGAGACTTTTTCTGTGTTGACAGAATTAAAATATTAATTTGGTTTTCAGTGAATCTCTTTCCGCTTCACTTTATGTTTCTGCCGGAGGTTTTTATGGATTTTGTCAGTTTTAAAAATGTATTACTAAAGGCAGGATTTTAATTATCTGATTTCCTTTTCCATTTTAACTTCCAAACTGAGTTCCATCGAATGATARTATCTGCAAAGTATTGGATTATTGGATGTAGATCAGTCATCTGGAAATATCTGTATCATCCGTCACATATGTTGGAGAASGAAGTTCAGAAATGAATTGCTACTGCCACTCACTCTGAGTTATTCCCTTTGAATGCAGTAAAACTCAAGCAAGCAAATCGTGTCTGGGGGCACCACGGCATCTGCAAGGTGGTCACGCATGGAGCAGGCCTGTCAAAGGAGGGCGGCTGGAGGTCCAGGCAGTACCAGTCACAACTGGCTCCCTTAAATTTCATGAAAAGACTAMAGAAATATTTCCAGATGTGGAGCCTTCAAAAATTAAATGTACGCACCTGAGTCATGCCCCACTGCAGCAGGGAAGGAGGCAGGATTGCACTTCCCAAAGAACTGGCCCCAACCCTTGCTCATGCAGCACACTTGTTGGTTGTTTCCTTGTAAACTGTAAAATGACCAAATATTTCCAGCACAGTCAGAGAAACAACAAAGTTTGACAGGTAACAAAGATTGGCATGGCCTTTTCTGTGCAGAACATTGGGTATTCCATTCCATTGGGTATTGGGTCACGAGTAACCCCTTTATAGAAAGGGGGTTTCTGAACAGTTGCTGCCGTTCTTGCCAGTTGTGATACTTTCTGAAACATTTATCATATGTACATTGCCACAGGGTGATCCGAAAGGTCCGTGCAAAGACCTATAGCATGCTATAGAAGTGACTGCAAAATGATGCTAAAATAGCTGTCTTTCAAGTTCTAGGCTTGTTCATGCTGTTTTGATAAACCTCCAAGGCTTTAATTTCAGCATATGGGAAAACTGGAACTGTGGCCACTTGTGTGTGAAGCCACAGCTGTAGATCATCTCCTTGCAGCTGCTGAGCTGGATGCCTTGGAAATGGCCAAAGGGAGAGTTGAGGGGAGGAAGCCCAAGCAGAATCATTTGAGACAAACTGTGAAGTTGACAGATAAATCAGTGAAACATTTTTTTTTCTTAATATAAATATACAAGCTATAAATATTTCAGTTGCCACCAGACTACCCTGCCGTTGAGGACAGCCTATGCTCACGTATGTATGGTTGGTGCCAGAGTAGAGCAGGGTGCACATGCAGGATGCATGATCCATGTCCCTCACCCTCATTTCACACATAACGGGAGGCTCTTAATTAGCCTGTTCCATGGGGGCACTTACTCTCCACTTAGGTAATGAACTTTCTGTAAGTAAAAGTGTACTACAATAATTGTRACACATGATGGGCATGTTTAGATAACCCTCCTATTATTTTAGGAAGTGCAACACTTCAAAGAAAACTTATCCCAAGGTGTCCCTTAAACTTTTCTTTTGTATTACCCTCTGGATTACTGTCCTATCTACCTCCTTTGATATGTTAATTCAGTCTTTTCCTCTATCAGGGCTCATTGCTCCTGCATTTTTTTTTCCTTTTCTTTTTTTTTTAATGTAATTTAATTTTGTGGAGAGCTAATGCTTATCAGTCTTGTTTTACTACGGGAGAATTTTGTGATCAGTTTTCTTTGAAATGAAGGTCTACAGACTTTCCTGCCTGATTTCTTTTGTGTTTACCAATACTTTATATTACCGTTTTTAACAGGCCTTTCCTGTTATTCTTYATTCTTCCAAAAAGAGCAGCACTGACTTGACTTTGCTTAGTTCAGGTGGTTTGACTTCTAGAATTTTTTAGCACATTCAAGAAATGGATCTGAAAGCTCACTAGCAGGTTTTGTCGTGCTCTTTTCTTAGAAACTTCAACCAAGATTAGCCATGTTTAACCAGAATTCCTGAAGATTTTATTCATGAAGAAAAAAAACCCCAAACTTTTAAAAACTTAAGCACGGTCACAACAGAAACACCTAAAGGACATGCTCATGTCATTGATAAAAGCATCGCCTATCAGATTTCACTAAAAGTTGGATAGTATGTGGGATCTGGTTCTTTTTCTTTCTTTTTTTCTTTTCTTTTTTTTCTTTCCTTTTTTTCCTTTTTTTTTTTTTTTTTTCCCCAGCATCGATATAATGAATGGTAGTTAATTGCTTTATTTAGGCACTTGGAGCAATAGCTTCAAGTATCTACCTGTTGTTATTTCAAAAAGTAGAATATGCTGGTGTGTTGCCCTGGCACAGGTTGTGTGCTGCTTATTCYGCAGGGCTGGAGTTACCTCCTATGAAGTTACAACAGTCTGTCTCTAGCCTTTTCTTGCTCAGCATAAAGCTGATGAAACAGTTCTATCGCTTGTGCTTCAAATTTGGCTAAAGTCATACGGTTTAACAGGAGCTTAATTTTATTTACTGTAGAGTTCAGCCAGCTCTTGCCATTCGCTCTGTCATGGTACTGCAGCCACACGCTGCCAGGACAGCTGAAAATACCACTGCTCAACTCTGTCTCTGCAGCCAGTGCCCTTAGAACTCTGGGCTGATGCACTAATACAGCAGAAATTCAGTGACAGAAAAAGGAGGGAGGGAAAGGCCAAATTTAGCAGTTCTTTTTGTCACTGCAGCGATCACAGGGAGATGTATTAGTGCTATTAGGACACTCAGAGGGTTGGTTTACACTGTGGTCACAGCAGGGACTGAAGTGCAGTGTAAAGAGAGCTATAAAGGACAGGCTTTATATCGGCTTTTGTGGATCCCTGGACCAGCCTGTKGATGCTAACACAAAACTCAGCATGGAGCCATTTCCCTTGGTTCTTTATGGGGCTGCTGTCACTGCATTGCTGGCATTTTTCTTTCCCTCTACAATACTATTGCAATTAAAAGTATTCTTTGGTTTGTTAAAAGTGTAGTGCAGCTTTGCCTCTGGATACTTGAATAGCAATTAACAGTTTCMGTGTGTAATGAGGTGCCGTGTGTAGAAGTTGAAAGAGAAAGCCCTTTTTTCTCTGTGTCCATCAAATGAAATTCAAACCCCTTGAGTTTTTCCATGCTCGAGCTTGTGTTGGTGTTGTGCTTTTTGTTGACTGTGTCTAGGGATTCCCATTCATACGAGTGGAACTGCGTGTTTGTGGTCTGTCGGCACGGAAATACTCAGGCAAATATGCATGGGTGGCTCTGAATGAGAAGTCAGAGTTGGACAAGTTCTGAACTTTGGGGGGTTCCTTGACTTGCCTGAGTCGCATCTCCATGGTGGTCTGAAGGTAGATCCAGGACTTGGTAGGTTTGATTCTGGAGATGCATTTAAAGCCTTGTTTCTTCTCGGGTGTGCTTTTTTCCCTCCTCTCCTGGCTCCTCYATGAGCTGCCCTGCATGTGTGGTTGCTCTGACAGGCAAGACAGAGATTTTGTAATTAGGAGCCTTCTATCATATGCTGTTCCTGCTGTGCTTCATCTCCAGCTGTCTTCCTGGGGCTGGGGAAGCTCTGCTTTTACCATGCTTCACACAGCACTAAACTGTGTAGAAAAGGCTAAATATTGTAGGCCAGATGCTGCTTTCCCWTTGCCTTTTATCAGCCTAGAGAGTAATTTCACTCCAGGGATGGCACTTTGCTGCTGTTAACTGGTGCATGACTGCAAAAGGCTCCAGGTCCTTCGCAGGCCTCCTGGCCTGCTGGCACCGAGAGCAGAGTTTATGCAGGATTATTTCCCTGGCAGGCTGGCTGGGTGGCACCACCTTTCYGTTCTCATTTTGGGATTATTTTGGTGGTTTCCATTCCAAGTGCAGCACAAAGTAAGACAGAAGGTGAACTCTTTTTTTCTTTTTAAAGGAACTTTTGAAATGTGAATGAAAATGAGATCTCGTTCATCAACACGTTCTTTGACTGGGGCTAGTCTCCCTAATTATTAATGTGATAAATCAGAAGTTTTACCCAGCTCCTTTTTTGTTTGCAGATGCTCCTTACCCCTTCTTTCATCCTGCAAGGGAGGAATTTTCTGAGCCTGAAATCAAGAAGCAGCCCCCAAGRGTACTTTAATATGGAGAGGTTACAACGTGGATGATAATTTGGGTCAATTTAAATGACATGTGGGTGTGGGTTTAAATAAATAGCTTTAACCTTTAGCTTARTTATGGAACTGAAAATAGATACAGGGCTGGGCACACTGAAAAGAGCTCCTTGTGAAATGTATACCACTGCTGCCAGCATTRCTTTGAATAAATAGATCACTCTTCAGGCCTGTCAAGCCAGCACCTTTACAATAAGAGGAAATAAGATTTCTTTTTCTTTTTTATCCTCTCCTCCTTGGAGAGGAGCTTGGAGGCTGAGGGCTATGCCTGAATATGAGGGAGGAGCTGCATCTCTGGGCTCTGGTTTATGCTGCTGGGTCAAGATATTGGCACTAAATTGCATGGTCTTGTAAACATTCATCAGCATTAGACCAGTGAAACTGCACAGATAACGCTGAGTTTTCTCCCTCTTCAAAGCTGAAGCTGATTTTTTTGCAAAGACCAGGTAAATAGCAGTATATCTAGCCCARCCTTGGGAATGATGGAGCCCCGCAGCACAGGAATTGCTTAGATAAACACGAAATTCTCTTGATAAAGGACTACCAGTTTAAGATCTTGTAGAGGCAGACAGGATTTCTTGGATGAAATGAGTGATAAATGTAGATGTGATAAAATATGCAGATAATGCTTCATAGTAACCATCTTCTGGTAGATAATAATGGCAAAGAATCAGAATGGCAAAGCAGAATTGCGAGTTTGGTGTGGGCTGCAGTTTGTTTAGTACCATTTCCTGCTGCAGGTTGTTACTGTCGGCTGTATCTGTTGAATATCATTTATATAATTAAAAAGCATGCTAAGGACAAACTAATTTTCACTCTTTCTGCCTGCATAGAAAAATGCCTCATTGCAACACGTCACAGTCTTGTGTTCTGTGTCCTGGAGTTCAGACCCTGTGCAACTGCGTGATACCTTGACAATAGGAAACTCTGTGGGAAGATGTTCTAGCATACATTTCCATAATGAATTACCTTAATTTTGCATATGCAAAATGTATTGGAGGTGATTCACTAGCATGTGAGCAGATTTTGCAAGGATGCGTGATTTCACATTTCGTGAATGTGAGAAGAACTAGGGAGTTGTTGGGACGGGAGAACCAATTGTGGTAAGGTGCCACTGTAGATAGAAGCTCAAGAGTTGGAAATCTAAAGGGTTGGACTTAATTTCACAGCAATAAGGCTGTGCAATATTCCAGTGGACAGAATTAAGAGATGCTTGGGAAAGATCTTCAGGGCATCTGCCAACTCTCTGGTGAATGAAGATTGGAAGGAGAATAGCGTAAGTGGTTAGTTGTTCTGTAACTGTTTGCAGGGTTGTCTCAGCCCTCCCTGCAGCATTTACATTTTTTCTGCTGTCGGAAACAGGTTTGTGGTCTAAACAGAGCTCTGGTCTAATCTGTTATGGCAGGTTCTTAATTCTAAATAATAGTATAGCATGATCCAGAATGATGGAGCGATATCCTCCGTAACGTGTTTATCTTMTGTGCCCTGGGCATTTGTGTGATTTCTCATTCATCCCTTGGAGGTTTCTGTTCTGCTTATCGGTGCAGGATTTGATGATCTGTGCAACTGATGAATGTTAGCCACAGCAGGTACTGGAGGCAAGTCGGTGTGTTATCTTCATCCGTAGTTCTGTAGTAAAAAGGGGCTATAGTCAGTGTACTTTCTCCYTGGCACCAGAAGTGCTAAGCATGTCCATACATCCTGGTGTGTATGGAACAGTCAGCCATTTGATTCTGTCTGAGTTTGTGTGTATGCATGTGTATGGACAGATGGAAGGCAGTTTTTCCTGGTATATAACATGGGCGGGTGTGAATTCTTGGTTATCCGCAGAGAATATAAAGGTATATGCCTGTATGTGTGTATGATAGAGCACAAATATCACAGAGATGGGTGTTGCAGTATGAGCTGGTGTGGAGTGGGGCACCCTGGACCCCCAGAACCTGTCTGGCCTCATCCCTTGCTGTGTGGAAATCAGGGACCTGCAGTGGGGCACTGAGCACTCGGGCTCAGCCCGTTGCTCTCTGCAGAATGGGAMGGAGCTGCAGGGAAGTGAGTTATTCATGTTACAGTTTGTATGAAAAAGGCATTTCCTTGTTTATTCCTTTTGATCCTCCTAGACACCCTAATTATAGATACATCCTTAACAAGGATGATAAAGGGCCTCAGGGGGGTTATAATCTATGAGGAGAGATTAAGAAAATTATGTTTATATACATTAGAATGGAAGAGATTAAGAGAGGTTTTGACCAAGGTGCTTGAAATCCAAGAGGTATTGAGGGAAAAATGATGCTAACAGCATATTCAAGAAAGTAAAGTCTCAGGAACTGTGATAAAGTAAGTGGAGAGAATTGCAGTGGGATTAGAGTTGCTTGCAAGAAGCTTTTGTTTGTTTGKTTTTTTATAAGGATACATCTCTCTATGAGGGAAGTGGGATATGCTAAAGGTATCTTAGGACACAGTTAAAGCTCAGAAGTGCAGGATACTTCATGTTGCTTGACTTGGAAGTGTCTGAGCAGCCTAGTTTTGGGCAGAGTAATGAATTGCAAAAGGAGATGGAGCTTTTCAGCTTATTTTGAGCCTCAGTTGAGATGTAAGTTGTCAGGAGGTGCAAGGAAAAAAAAAAATTGTGTATGGAAGCTGTCCTTGTACAAACTTAAGCAACACTGTAAAGCTGGGGCAGTTAGGTGCTCTACAGCATAAGGAGTAGGAAGGAAGCAGGTCCACTTCCCAAGCTGCTTTTAATAAATATCCTAAATGTGACTCCCCGAATTTCATTCAAGATTTACAGCCAAAGCTTTGCTAACCAATGAAATGATGCAAAACCTGTAGCATTTTGATTAGTTCAGCTGAACAAGAAATGAGTTGCTAGTTCTTGGCTCTGTTAAGTGACTGTGGTCCTAGAAGCTAATGCAGTTATTTTTAGACCGTAAAAGTTGAATCTGAAGATCTGTGGAGAAGGAAAGTGATCATTTGAGAAAATGCATTTAGCCAAGAATCAGGAAATYAGCAAACTCCTGCCAAACTCTTSCTGGCTCTGGAGATTCAGCTTAAGKTTTGCTGGAGTTGATATTGCTAAGCAGTGTGTGGGGGTAAGCTGCAAGTCATCCTGGCTGTGTTTGTACGGACCTCAGGGATCCACCCTGCCCTTTGGTTGCATGTGCAGTGAGTAATGGCCTGGCAGGGTGGATAGCAGCCTTCGGGATCTGCTGCATCCCCCCTAATCCTTGTGTATGAGGAGGACTAGGTAAGAAGTGGAAAATCAGAGAGGCTTTTTGTGCAGCTGCTCTGCATGTGCTGTTTGATGCAGCTGCATCGCTCTGTGGGAGGATGAGTGGACGTAGCAGGACGGGTCTCCTGCGCTCCAGCAGTGCAGGCGGGAGACGTGGTGTGGCTTCCAGAGCTGCTCTGCGTGCAGACGTAACCGAGGACCTTGTGAGGTCAGTGTTATCAGCCTCTTACTTAGAAAGTGGCATAAGAAACTAACCCAGCTACATCAGGAGCTCTTCAGCAGTGTGAATCTGTGAAGCAGGGAAGCAAGGCACGTGGTGAAGAACATCAAAGAATCATGCAAACATGTAGGGCTAGAGTCGGAGGCAAAAGCAGTTACTGCTGTAAAGGGTTATAAAAGTGAAAAGACTTCCAGGCAGAAATACTGAATGCCGTTATTCTGCATTATTCTTCACAGAAAAGTTAGTAATTGTGCCAGATCCATAACATTGTTCCCTGTAATAAGGGTTATAAGCAAAGGCAAGAGCAAGGTAAGGAGTATTTAGATAAGCTTGATATATTTGGATCTGTGTGGCCTTCTCAAATGTACCCACAAAGTCTTAAGTATTTACAGTGACTYTCAGAAGCTTATGGCAAATACAGCAATTATCAGAAGCCTAGAGGAAGGCAAACATCGTACCTGTCATTGTACAGGGAGTTACAAGGGAAATAGAGGTTAGTAAATATTGCCAAAGATACCAGAACAAATTACAGACCTGTAGGTGCCTTTGAGCGCAGAACGATATCCAACACGTTTTATTAAGCTCAAACYAATCTAATTTTCTTCTTTGACTGGGTAACTAATCCAAAACCTATAGGAAAGCAGAAGCATTGCCTTTAGCCAGGCATCTCATTCTCTTTTAAGCCCCATCTTCACATAAATGACAGAAAGTTTCTTTGTGTCATTTGTTAATTATTAACTYAAAGAACCATGCATGTCTTGACTGTTAGGTCTGAGAAGGATCTGTCTTGATCATTTTCATTGACTGCTTGGATGAGGAATTAGAGAGCACATTTCCCAAGCGTGCATGAGACCAGATCTCTAGAGGTTTAAATGTTATAGATGACAGAGTTGGAGCTGCAAGGGATCTTAATGCACCAACAAGATGAAACTCACCTGACACAGGTGAGTTAAAAGGAGAAACCATTTGCAGAGATGTAAAGCAAGTAAGGGCTGCATAGGGAGCACTGCTTTGGAAATCACTGGCATCAGGGCCATRGGCAATGGTGGGAGCTGCTGCTGGAGAAACTTGCACTTTATGCTAAAAATATTAGAAAATGTGTTGTAAATGTAGAATTATAGACTACCTACTTGGAGAAAATGCCCTTCCTTTCCTGTAGAAGGGAGGTAACCTGGGGAATTTTGAGGGGCACAGTAGTGATCTGAGACTGTATTAGAGCAGCTGCTGGAGTCAGAGGCCTCTCATTAGCAAGCTCCAAGTGTTTAAACATGTACGACACTTACCTGGCTAATGRAACCAAAATTTCAAACCTCGTGCATGTAAATGTGTGAGATGGAGGGATTTTTGCCCTCGTAAATCCTGTTATGGTTCTGAGTTAGGAAAACACTGAAGCATCTGCTTTACTTTTCCTCTAACAGGTTTTAAGCAGGTGTTAAAYGTGCTTTCCTGAATGAATTGCCTTTCTGAACTGAGACCCAATCAAACATATGCTTACGTTAGGAGAAGATGTGCTGCAGCATAAATTCACAAAAGGGGGAGGGAATATGTCTCAAAATATTTTAAAATCTCTCTTTTCATAAATGCATTGCTTTCTGTTAATGAAAATGGCTGTGTAAAGCAGTATACTCTTCTTCCATTCCTTTTCCCCTGAGTATTTATCATGAAAGAGTCTTGCCTTGGGCAATAGTCTGTACTGCAGTGGARTATCACATACAGAAAACTTATCTAATATCATACAGAATTGCAGTAGGTGGGTGGAGGATGGGAATTTAGAGGTGAACCTTTAAAAAGTTACCTTAAAGATGGTTCTTTTTAAACATTCTTCAGGCTTTTGCATAAAGAGTGCAGACTCAGCATTCTAGCATCCTACATGAGCACTGAATTTATGTTCTGCAATAAACGTACCCACAGGGTGCTGCATTGTCGTGATGATGGTGAATTATAGTAAAATTAGGAGAGTTAATAATGGCCCAGCTGGAATAATTTAGCGCTGTGATAACTAAACTCTAACGTAACACTCTGTATCCACGGCTCTGTTTATAAAGAGCATTGAGTGCGAGTGTCTAAGGGGAACCTTATATAGAAAACAAAGTGCAACACTAATCATAAACAAAAGCCGTAGCATACCATTAAGAGGATTAAATGGCTTGAAATTGATGTCTAAGGCATTTTGGTTGATTGTTGGTAAAAATAACACATGCTTGACAATTCTCTACTGTTTGCCACCCTCTCTTCTGTTAGTTGTCTGTCATGCCGAGTTATCCTTATTTACTAGGACCGCCTCGTGCTTGTTCTTTATCTGTGCTATTGGCTGCTGCGTGCCAGAGCTCATCTGAATTTAGCAGTCTGATGTGTTAGCACTGGTCAGGGCCACATCAGTCACACCTTAATAACAGCAAAGGAAGGGGCCAGCAAAACCTAGTCAGAAACCAAAACAGCACAAGACTTCTGGAGTTTATTGAAGTTAGCTGCTTTTGTTGTCTTTTAAATAATTTTTTTGTTGAAATAGATTTAAAGAAATTTATCTTTACATTATARCAAGGAAAGTTTTTAAAAAGGAAGSCATTGAAATGTCAATGAAACATGAAACAATTACATGAGTTTTATTGGTTTACCTCATAATAGCATAACTAATTTTTCTGAGACTTCTAATTTTGATCTACTTGAAAACCTTGAAAGTAACAAATTTTCACAAATTGAAAAATTCCCTGCTACTTTGTAATTTTTTGCCACTCCTCTGCTGAGCTCCACTTCGTTGCAAGCAGGAGACTGCAGATGCAATTCAGGCAAGTCCAACATTTCTGATACGAAGCTTTCAAAGCAGAGTCATTGTCTCTCTGAATGTCACATATGGATCACCCACCAGTCTGCTCAGCCTCTTGCTAAAAGCCTACAGGGAAGTAGGTTGCCCCAGCCAAGCCCAACTTCTGGATATGTGATGACACAGAGCAAGAGATAGGGTGGCTTCCTTGACTCCTTGAGGAGTCATGAGTTTGTTGTGGCCGTGAGGCAAACGGGAGGTAGAACAAGCTCAGTAACAGTATAAGCATTCAGTAGCTATTAGAAAGTCTTGCAGTGACAAGAGCAGCCTTCATTTCAGGCTAAATTAGGTTGCAAAATAGCTGCTCTTGCAGGAGGGTAGAGAGAAGTTCTGTGGAAGTGGCGGGGCAGACTCGGGTGACACGGTGGCACCCCACGGTGCCAGAAGCTGGTCACCGCTGCCCTTCTCCCGCCATGTGCCCAGACKTTCAGGGAACTGGTGTGTGATTTTGTCCTGGACCAGTGCAGCTGTGATGTGCTGAGCTCCGTTACGTTAATCTTAGAAAGTTTGGCCTTGAGAGATGCCAGTGTGTCCGCTTGGACAGTGGAAAGATCCATGTCCTGCACAACTTCAGAGGAGCAAAGCAAGCGTGGAGTGAGCTCGTGCTCCTGGCTGAGGTCTGAAAGCGAATATCTGGACAAAGAGCCTCTAAATCTTCAGTTAGGCTTGTTTCATATATATATATATATATATATATATGTGTATATATATATATATATATAAAATTTTTTTTTATCACCAAAAGGAAGGGTATGTTCTAAATCCAGCTGCTTGGAAATCTAGCTGCTTGGTCATCTTAAGGCATTGGTAGCTCAAGGCAGATGATAGAGGCGACAGCGGCTTCCCATGGCCTGTTTCACTGCCTGTGCTCTTGGGAGCTGCAGGAAAAAATGAAGGGCAGTGAGGATTTAAAGGGTGATTCGTCCCAATCCCACTCGCTCAGGCCAGTGGTGATGCCAATTCCGCAGGCCTGTTACCTCCCTCTCTCTGAAAAAGTTACACCCTGTTGGAAATTTAGCCTGTAATTTAGACCTCCTCAYTCCGTTTTGAGGGCACCTACATAAATAAGTGTTGGACGTTCTAGCTGCTGTCTGGGCGAGGGCTGCCTTTGCTCAGCGTATCGTCCGCACCAGGCGGACTGGTTGTTCTTCAGCTTTGGTCAGAGGGGAATTTCACAGAAACCTAAGCAAAAATGACGCCCACAGCAGCAGGGCTCTCTGTTTCATGCTGACGGCGGTGTCACCGCAGCTTTTTAGTAATCCACTTTCCCTCTGGGAAAGTCACGTATTTAAGGAACATCAGCAGAAAGAGGAAGGTGCCTGCTTTATGCCAGGCTTACAAGATGTTGCCAAGTGGAATTAGAGTTTCCTTGTAGGCAGCAATCAAAATAGGCTTTTCCTCATGCATTATTATGACCCTCAAATTGTTCTGTAACCATTAGTAACTTAATTGTATGATTTTGAGGGTGCATGCATAAATAAGTGGTGAATTTAGTTGTCTTGCAGATAGCAGGTAGAAATAAAATAGTACTGAGGATGAAATCCTTGTCTCTTTAACAGCCCTGGTATTCTTGCTGTGGGATGGACGGGTTATTTTGAGCTATTGTGTTTCCTTTTTCTTGGTTTGATTCGGTTAGACTCATAAGTGACYAGGCAAGATGCAGTATTTGAAAGTTAGGAGAGAAGTGCGCGTCCATCATGCTGCATATGGGATTTTGCATATGTATTTTCTAGAACCACAACTGACGTCTTTCTCAAGGAGAAAAAAAAACCCTTTCAAAATGGTACATGTAACAGACAAAAAATGATAGAAATGTACTTGTGCATTAGTGCAATCTATTAAATACACACAACCTTCTGAGAGATACAGCAGTGTYGTTCCGGTATAAATCAGTTCATAAACTCGTTTTTAATTTTTTGGCAGACTTATGAAGCCAATTAGCTTGGTAATAAATATTCAGCTTTAATGGGCAAGTAAATAATTAATGTTATTGCCTTTGTAAATTTAGCTTTTCAGTTATAAATTAACATAATTAAAAGAGTAATGTTGCACTACGCATTTTACCAGCCAGATCTAAATCAAGCAATTAAACTGTAGGTTTTTCACATTAAATGAGTTGAGTTTATAATGATGCAAACTGGAGACATAAATTTGTTTTTCATGGTCAGACTCATTACAAAGCACGGAGGAAAATATTTTGCACTAGATGTAATCATGTATATTATCTTAAGAATCATTGATATATATTTTAACTACTTTTTGTTGCTCTTTTGCAAAGACTATAGGAAGCAYATTTCCCATCCATCTCTGGCCTTGGGATAATTGCCTCTGTGCTCCTGTAATGGTCACTGTGAAATGGTTATTGCTGGATAATGGTCATCACATCTCCGTGTTGGTTTGACTGTGAAAACACAATGAGGTATGGATCGGGAAAGATATAAATTGCCCTCTAGTTGCTACCATCGAAAGCTCCAGACTGATTTACACTAGCTGAGAATTTGATTATACTTTCTTTATTTTTCCTTCCTGCTGCYAGTTGCCCCATGTATTTTGTGTCACGTGTGCGCCAGCTTCCTATGTCATACCCCAAACRTGGTCAGTGATCACAGCAGCGGTGTTTTTCTTCCAGAGAGGTGTAAATAGGAACATGGGATTCCTTCTAACCTGAATGCAAAGCGGACAGCACAAAATGCTGACCTTTCAGTAGCTTCTGTGCAAGGGCAGCGTGTGCACCTGTAACTTTAGAACATTAGCGTTCCTTTGGATAGTATCAATTTATGTAATTTTTTTGTTGTTCTTTATTTCTAATGCTGCTTTTGGATGAAAACAGAAAGAATCCAAACAAAGCCCTCTAAAGTACATATATGTGCACATGCATGCATATATGCACCTGGGAAAAGCTGAAGCCTCAAAATGTTCCCTGTGTCAACCAAGGCCTGAGAGCCCCTTCTGGGAGAAAAACAAAGAAAAAAAGAAGCCGTAGACGTTTCCAATCTTATGGACTTCTCAGATTGTTATTTATCACGGGCTGAGTGGTCTATTTATAACACCTCAGAATGTTTCCAAAAGCGGCATTTTGCAACTGCCAAAGGTTTGCAGGTCTGTAATGGGAAGAGTTTCCCGCTGCACAGGCTTGCCCCCATCCAAACCTGCTCGCTGACATTTCTGCAAGCTGTGATTTCATAGTCGTTTTGGGTTCCAGAACCCAGTGGGCAAATTTATGTCTGGCAAAAGCCCACTGAAGTCAGTGAAGTTATACCAGAGATGAATTCAGGTCAGTGAACTTTATTTTAGTGTTGTTCAAAACGCTTGCCGAGCTATGCAGATAGATAGCTGCAGGCTTTTTTGGTTTTTTGCAGTGTCCAGTTGTTTAAGGGTGAATGAAGAAAATTACACTTGAGAGGAATTTGTGCTAATTGACTTAAATATSTGCAGAATTATGGGACAGTTTCAGCAGTGCTATTATTTTGGGTTTTAGAAAGACGTTAAAAAAAAGGCAGAGCTCAAACACCTCTCTCACCTATTAGCTAATGGGTCAATTTTGAAAAGGATTTTTAATTGAGCAGTTACTTGTCCACGTGATGAGCTGTGGGTGCGAGAGAGCTGGGGAATCGAACCACCTGATGACACATAAGTAGCTTAAATGCTGCTTAAAGCTGCTGCTAACTGTATATGGAAATGCACTTCYGTAAATGAGGAAAGCTTGTATCAATGACAGGGAAGATTTGGGTCTCAAATGTTGTACAGAGATGAATAATWTTTCATCTGTATTTCATAATTATGCATTGGTCCTGTCTAAAATTGGATACAGGTTCAGGTGAATTGCATGATTTCCTCGCAGAGAGCGGCTTAATGAGTCTTTTCTTCTCATGCCTGGCTCTACCTGGATTTAGTGACATATTTCTGGCTGAAGTCTACTAATCGTGGACTTCAAACGGAGTCAGCAATCTTGAGCTGTGTCTGAAGAAAATTCAGCATATTTTATAACAAGGTTATTTTAAACTCCCCTGCATTTGATACTCCACTTTTAGCTGCTTTGGTTTTCAGCACAAATCAAAAGATTGYTCTGAGACTGCTAAGTGCCTAATGAGATTGAAGGTGGCTCAGCTGCTTGCTGCTGGGGATGGCTCAGCCATCCAGTCTCCGAGTGCTGTATTTCTGCTCCACTTGTTGGATTTACATTGCACCAAAGAAAGCAGCCTTTATGAATAGTAGCACTCTGSCACTGCCTTGTTTTATGGGAGAATGAGAGTTTTCCAGATTGTTTGGAGGCTTGTTGTCCATCTAACCTAGTCTGCTGTGTCCAAGTGCAGGCGAGAGTAGGTATTTGCATGAGTTAACTCTGAAGATTATATTATTATTTCTCATGTGGAGGCTGAGGCAGGATGTTTCTACATGAATGCTGCATTTCCACTGCACGGTTATCTAAACTTTTCTGGAGCTGAATGTGTTTAGTCGGTAAGTGTTGACATGGAAAGGGGAGAAGCCTTGAAGCGATTACTCGTGCAATTSCAAACGTGGTGACTGTCCAGTTCTGGAGCTTGCAGTTGCTCCTGTTTCTTTACAGTCCTGCTTATCTTAAATGAACATAATTCATGTGATGCTTCCCTGTGGAAGCTCTACTGTTGTTTAGGATACCCTGAGATCCTCTGGCCTTGGCTCTCAGGTGTCCCCTGGATGATTCTGCTTTGGAAAGTCTGCCCGAGCGTCTGCTCCTTCTTACCTTGGGCTCAGTGCTTAGCCAGACCCGCTCCTTGCTGCTCTGTCCTTTTTACACCAGTTACTGAAATTGAAACCTCTGGTGATTTACTGAGCTTTAATACTAGTTTGCCAGCTCTAATTGAGCTTTTTTTAAATTTTATTTTAAATATTTATTTTTTTTTCTTCAAATCCACCTCCTCAAAAGCTACGTTTCAGAAGTAGGATGGTTTTCAAGTACCAGTGAATTTGATGTCCTTTGCAGGCTGAAGTATCCGATCTGTGCACTAAGGCCATCGTTGYGTGTTGTTTATGGACTTGGTTGACTCTTACCTTTCCCTTGGGCTGCAACATGAAACTGCAGCAATAGGTGGGACTTTCAGAGGGAATATATTGTATGCGACTAAGAGATCAGACAAAACTTTTAAGAGTTTGAAATGTGATTAAAAACTTTTTTTATAATATAACTATATGAAGTTTAATACAACGAAGGAGAATCACATCTTAGGCTCTGGGCAAGTGCATCAGATGTTGATGTTATGTGTGCTTTTTAATATTGAAGCATTGAGAACAGTAATCTGAATTAATAATTGAAAACTCTGCTCAGATTCCAGTTTGAAAACAGACGGTTGTGTGTGCCCTTTGTGTGCCATAGAATCCAATATACTTCTATTTTCTGTAACATTTGGCATACCAGCTTATTCCAATATGTTCCACAGAGATAAACAATGAAGTTAGTTATTTATATAACTTCAGAGATAAGTAACCTTAGCAAGGGACAAAAGGTTTGCTTAGCACTGACATTTAACAGTAGATGGAGATATGCATTTATTTATTCATTTTCCAGCAAAAACAGGAAAGAAATGGCAATAACAAGATGCAGAAATCTCTGAAGAGTGACATATTTGGAGTACAGCAGAGACAGTATTTTCTTATGAACAGCCTTAGTGTGGGTCTGTAATAAATCTCCCTGATTTCAGTGAGTGCAGAGGGAGGCTAGTGCCAGAATTATGGAGAAATTTCATCTGCAGCATGCAAAATGGAGCACCCTGGCCAGAAACTGGTAGAAAAGAAAGCAAAAGAAAAGGGAAAATGTGTCCGAATGAGATGTAGAAATAATTTATCAGTTTTGGGTGGCAAAATGCAGCTGCACTGAGTTCAAATGAGATTAAAGTTAATAGTGGTCAAGCTAATACCTTTGATAGAGAGAAAGAGAAATGCAGTATGTTTATAAAAGGCTTATGCTTTAATGCCCTGATCCCGTAATACGATCCACTTATATGGTATCAGCTGTGGTAAAGAGACCAAGGTATTGAACCTTCTAGTAATAAAAGTGTTCCTCTTCCCGGCATATAACTGCATTACAGGATAGAGGAGACAAAAATGTGTTTCTGTCTCTCTGAAATCCCCCTTTGAGAAGCACATGTGCATTGCCATAACTTTACTTTCAACTGAACAGAGAGAAGAAACAATAATCTCACCACAGAGCTGCAGAGCAAGGGCAGGTGTTCATTTTGTTATTACCGTGCGTTATTTAATTGAATATGTTTCCTGAGTAAGTTCATCAGACCCAGGCTCCGCCAGCTTCACCTGACCTGCAGTGCTGCTTCCACTGTTTGTTTTGTTGGCAGGAAAGGAGAAAAGTCTCCAAACGGCTGAGTGTCAGTATTGCTGGTGACTTCTGTTTTATTTATGTTTTCAGCTCGGCTATTGTGAATGACAAAGCATGCCTGGGACACAGCTGTGGGCAATGCTCTACGTGTTACAGTTGGAAAGGTGCCAAAGTTCAATCGCTACCAATTTTTTAACATTAGCTTTCTGGAAGGAGGCATTCAAAGTCTCATTTTCCTTTCCCGTTCCGTGGTGTCACCTTTATACTAAATTGATGTAAAATCTTTAAGAGAGATGGAACTGGCGGGATGAGCTGTTGATCCTGCAGCTTCCTTGACGCAGCAGGAGCAGAAGAAAAAATGGGGAAGCCGATTGCATTTAGGATTTGAGCCATGAGGAGTTAGGAGCATCCAGGGAACATCCCTATGCTCGCTTTTGGCTGAAGCTGTTGAGTGTGATGGGATCCTTTTAAGCCCCACTGTCTTAGACACTATACTAACACTTTTTTTTTTTTTTTTTTTTTAAAGAAAAAAAGGCTCCATCCTGAATGTTATGGTAAAATGTAGCAGTTTACTCAGCTGTATGAGGACTCATGCACAAGGTCTAATTTGAGATTGTACTCGCTAATCCCTTGCTGTATTCAGAACATGCTCTAGGATCCCTGGCTCATTCTTGCAGTGTCACTCGTACTTTCTGTTAGAGGAGGCCTGTGCATTCTCCATTGAAAATACTGAAATTGTGGAATTTCTAGTATACAGGATGTTTCGGTATGTTTGGATTTGGATTTGTTACAAATAGGAGCAATTCCAAGTTTTCCATAATCACCTTTGAGTCACCAGCCACTGTGTCTATAGATGTTTACGTGCATGTTTGTGTGATGCACATCCTCTGAGCAGAGAGGAAACATGTTGAATTCAGGCTGGAGCTTTTGCATCTTGCTGCTTACAGGAACCCTGCCCACAGGTTGCGTTTAATTACCATGTACCATGGAAGTCTGCAATGAGCACTTGTACTGGAGCAGGGACGTGGTGCCAGTCATTCCATTTAATTGCTCTCCCTTCCATGTCCACACGTGCCGCTACCCCTGGGCAGGATGACATCGGGGTGGGAAGGATTGCTTGGCTATTCCGACCCTGGCTCAGGCGGCTGCTTGGGTGGGATTTGCAGCAGCGTTTCCCAGCTCTCTGCTGCCGTGCTCTCATTCCCGTAATGGCAGCGGTTAGGAGTGAGGGAAGCTTTTTTTGGTCTTCGCCAAGAGCTGAAAGTGCGCTCTCCTGCCTGCGCTGTAATTTATGATGCACCCGGCAGTGCAGGAGTTCAGACGCTGCAGGAACACGCAGTGCATGCGTAGCAGCGTGTTAAGGCAGCGTGCCCACTTCCCCTTACTGAAGAGATTTGCTTCAGAGAAGCATCGACAAGCTGTGCTAAATAGAAGCTTTCAAAAACTTATCTCTTCCAACCTTAGACCAGGCTCCTACGTGAAGCTGGAAATGATGGCCTAGTCCATTACTATTCCTGCTACTCCTCAGCTCATTTGGTACTGCAGCTAATATGCAAAAATGTACAACTGATTTTCTTCCTTTCTTCTTTAACATTGCAACTTTAAGAGGAAAATAGAAAAAATAATTGTAACTCTGGTCCCCAGAGATGGGAATCCCTTAAAAGCAGTTGAATTAGGTCTTGCTTTTGCGTGGAGATCAAACTACTTCAGCACCAGCCGTTCCTCTACCCATAAGTCAATCAGCAGCCATTTGAGTCAGCAGTCTGATTTTTCCATCTGCTGTTTGAAATGAAGGGCATTATGGTTAGGATGGAAGAGGGAACTGACTATAAAGTTCTACTTTTGTCCTTTGTGACTAAGTCTGGAGATGCAGGCGGTCTGAAATATGAAAAACGCGGTCTCAGCACCTTGTCAGGGCACTTCCATGCAAGCAAATGTGTGCCAAGAAACCTAAGCATGGACTCTGTCATCCTAAAACTGCTGTACATATCTCATAAGTAGATCTACTTGTGGAGCCTTTAGGCATGATAGAGAACATAAACCACTTATGCAAGGCCTGGTGAAGTGATTTGGGTAGTGATTCACTGTAAAGAGTGAATATAGTTGGTTATTCTGGTTTGTGCTGACTATGATGGCAATGCAGACTTTTGATAAAAATAGAGGAAAGTATAGAGTAATAACTTGTGATGTGAATGGTTTCACTCACTGATTACTGAAGTCTTCCTTCTCTCAAGCCCAAAAGGTAACCATGTTTTCATGGTACTCTCAACCTGCTCATGGATTTGAGACTTTGTAAGTCCCAGGTATTTAGACCAACCACTGGCTTTTTCCTCTGTAGGAGACCTCTAAGGAATAAATATGTCTGTATATCCTTTTTTTGTGTTTCTAGACGAAATCAGGATCCTTGTGTGCACAACTCATTGTGCAACCATGAGTGGAGGAGCAAGGACAGTGTCTGCATCATTCGTGTCTCTGTGTTGGTGCTTGGCCAAGTGGTAGCCACGTGGTTGATTCCTCATGTGGGTGCCCACCATGAGGTCCCCAAGTCTGTGTTGTAGCAGCTGAGGGCAAACACAACCTTGAAGCGTGGTAGTACCCGCCTCCCACCCTCCCTGAAAGCCTCAGGCCATTTACCTGTCTCTAATGATTGGTGTAGGGACARAACTTCAGGAACTTGTCACTAAATATCGGGTAGCAGTCGACACTTTGCATTAGCCATAAGGCCTAATATAATTGCTTGCTTAGGAGCTTTGAACTCCCTGAATGAGGGACGTTTTAAGAGTGCAAAATATTAAGACTGAGGCTATGTCTGTGCTTTTAATATGAAAGCCCTGTTATTTTRCAGAAATGTCATAATGAATTAAAATATTCCCTGTGGAGAAGTGTACTACTTACTTTCCTAGTATGAGCTCAGCCTGGAATAAAACACCAGGCTGGTGTTCGTTTTCTGGTGTAGGAACACTATTAAAGCATTGTAAGGCAGGAACAGCTTTGCACCACAGTTCTTGAATTCAAGTATTGCCCTCCAAAGGTGCCACATATGATGGATTGTCACAGACTCTTGTGTCCTGGTTTGACATTTCATTCCTATCAGATGTTGCCTTATGTTCTGCTCTGAGCCTGCCAAACAACTGACCCTAGAATTTAATGCCACAYCTTCTTCTCTTTTCATTTTCCCAACAGCATCTTTTGCAGCTGAGGCTCTAAAGTGCTGGAGGACTCTGCATCTTCCTCAGGGACAAGGGTGAGCAGGAGCCTCTGGAGAGCTTAGAAAGGGATTGCCTTTGGTGGCCGCCTGAGGAACTCGCTGTCACACCAATGTTACTCTGAAACGAGTTGTCCAACATAACTATCAGGTTTGGTAAGGTGTGTGATTTTGCCTCTGCTTTTGTCTTTTTATATTTTATTTAATATTCACATATGGGGAAAGYAGAATAACTCCTGGCCTTGATGTTTGTTGCAACGTGCGTGCTGTGCTCCTACTGCCTTGGTAAATAGTCTTTACTCTTTCTGGGTTTGCATAGAATTCATCAAGTATAATGTGTTTTTAAAGTCTGACGCTTGTTTATATCAAGGGTTGTATTGAATAAAATGTTCATTGATGGTGTTGTTTTGCTCATGTTGATGTAGACTTGTGGATAGGTATCTGCATTTTGAAAGTCGAACTTGTTGCGTTTTGTTAATGACAGCGTTTCAGAGAGCCAGAGAGGAAAGAAAAATGAAGTAACTGATTTGTAATAAAGCCTTGTGCTTTCCTTAGTGCTTTGTATGGCCTTCTTATTTGCCAGGGATAGGAAAAATATCAGTTTTTGCATGATCTTATCTTCTCCCTTTGCTGTGCGGCACTTAATATTTTTGCATGTGTGGAGGCTCTTGTACAGAAATACTTCCTTRCTTTTGTGTAAGAAAATATGTCACACTAGCAAGAAGTTGAGGATCTAGACTTGAGAAATGCACTGTGGAAAAAGCCTCTGCTATGAGAAGCATTTACAGTAATGTTGCCTTTGATACTATAGCTTCTTTTATGTAGGCCAAGTTATTTCTTTCAAGGACAAGTTTGCTTTTAAGAAGTGAATTCTGAAGTATTATTTCCTAGGTCTCAGTGGAACGATGTCAGATGATGCTATTCTTGTTTTAACACATGTATTGGTTGCTTTTCATGACTAAACCAGCAGTAGAGYCTTGTTGAGAAAAGCGCAGCAGCAATATAACACCCATGTATGGTGTTAGGGGGGAAAAACAAACAAACGAGAGGTAAGACTTCTTTAAAAGKCTTAAGAAAGCATGAGGCATGCAGGAAGGTGTACATTTAGTATTCTGCTTTTTTGATGCAGCTGTAGCAAGTGTTTTTTCCTGCAGATTGTAGGATCAAATTCACGTGCTTCAGCACAGTTCTGCAGGAGGCTCTGGGCACTGCGTTGTTGCACAGCGCCATAGCAGATGGGAACTTTCCAGCTTAGATTAGCCATCTATATTTTAGGTGTTCATTGTGCTCCTTGGGTAGTCAGTGAGGCATTTGTAGGAGGAGATATGGACTGGACAACCTGCAGAATGGTTTCTGGAGGCACCTGCCCATCTCCTTGGTTGCTCAGCTTGGAGATGGGGAGGGTCAGGACAAGTTTGTTTCAGCCAYATCACAGGTTATTAGTTTTTCCAGACACTGTAAAAGCAAAGGCCTGTACCAGGGAGGAGACAGTCCTGCCATTGCTGTCACTGCAGTACTCACTGCGTTATCTATCTGCTTCAGCAGCCTCTGCTTTATAGACAGAGGATTTAAACATSGCTCAGGCTTTTGTTGCCATCTTTACTTCTGTTTATTTCCAAGCTGCTGCTCTTGTGACTRTAATACCTAGAGAGGGAGGACTGTAGGAGGAGTATTTCATAATCAGGAGGACTTATAGACTCATGTGTAGAAATATTTTTGCACTGTTATGAGAGAGAAATCATAACAGCTTGGTTTTTTGTTTCTCTTTGAGATTTAGAAGCAAAAGTGTAAATTTTCCTGCCTAAGAGTGTGTGTGTTTTGCTGGTTGTATTGTCACTTGCAAGTGCTGGGGACCRCTACTGGTTTTGGGTGACTGTTGACTGATTTTTGTGCTGTTGCAGCTTGAAGCGGGGGGGAAGACAAACTAAGGAGAGCTGTAATGTCCTGATTGCAGTGGCTGCTAATCTGAGTTGGAGGTTGTGCAGGCCTTCCCAGCTGCATTTCCTGTGTTTTTGGCTTACTATTTAGGCATTAAATACTAGGTTGAGTTTTGGTTGCATTTTCTTACTTTTGGTCACCATTTTGGTTAAAAACTTGATGCTTAATGAATGATATTTCAARTATTTCTGGCAACTCTTAATCTTGAAGAAGAGCATTACAGATTGTGAAGCTCTTGCTGACATTTCAAGGCTTGGCAATGCCTCTGTTGGTTCAGTGGACGAGTTAAGACCCGTTCTGGCCCTTTCTGGCTGTCTTTGGAGCTCATGCAACCTTACTGGCATTGCTCACCAGCAGCATCTTTAATGTATCTGTGTTCATGACAGTGCTGTATCAGAGAGAAGCGCTGCTTGTCCCCATTGTGCAGAGACACACTAGAGAACGCAGTCACTTTTAGGTCACATCTAAGGAGCCAGCATCAATATCTCTGCAACTGGTGTGGGAGCATAAGTGCAGTGTGTGCATTTGGATGCCCACAGCTGGAGGCTTGAGAGTGGCCTTGGCTGAGTTGCTGCAGAGCCTGCAGGACAACGTACAGAGTTGGACATGGATCTCCTTGATCAAGGCCACCAGTCTGATCTGGATCAGTTCTTTGGGTCTTTTTGTGTYATAGAGGGGTTTTAGTTCAGTGATGGCAGTAGCACCAAAGGACACGGAGACCTGCATTTTAAGCACAGCACCCCTGGCTGTGTATTTCTACTGGAAATGGCAAGCTGTGTCCAAGTAACACTTATCTAAGTGCATTCATATTTGCAACATAATGTTATTTGCTTGTGTGAAATCAGGTGGTTCCCTTTTAACAGCACTTATGTGACTGTGGTGATGGTAATCTTACTGTGTAAGGCATTATTTTTAACTGAAGTGGAGATAATATGAATAGCAGTATTTTTTCTTAAATTGCTCATTTTTAGATTAGTAGAATCTTGTTATTAAAACTCAATGTTCTGCTGAAAAAGCACATTTAATAAATACATCAGAGAAAAATTAGAAGTAGCATTAAACATTGTTAATAAATTTGGCCATGTAAGTAGAAGTGAGAAAAGAAATCTTTGCTCAYTGTGAAAAAAAGAAATCTTTGCACATTTAATGTGTTTTATAGATCTCATAGCAATTAATTGTCTTTATTACATGGGCATAAATTCCCAAGGTACTTTGCCTTTTTCCTGTGAGTTGCTTGGAGTCTTCTTCCTTTGCTTTGTTTGAGTTGTGATTTTATTTATATTTTTGAAAAGTTTAATYGCATTCTCACTTTCCCCCCAACTCCATCCCAAACTTGGGAATCCTCCTGAGTTAAAAAGGTCCCTTTGTGTTAAGGACATTGGTGTAACTGCGATGGTCCCATATCCACAAAGCAAGGTTTCTATGAGGGAAGAGTATCACCTGTTTATGCAAACCCTTATTGTCCTAAAGCACACAGGGTACAAGTGTCCTTTTGTCACTCCCTGTATTGGGTGATCTCTCTTCCTTTCTTTCTTGCTTTTCATCTGACTTTTTTTGCATACCAAACTCTTAGGAAAATTGGACTGCATGTAGGATGACTTTTTACATGTGTTTTTCTTCAGTGAGTACGTGGTAGATCAGGAAAGCAGACTGAGCTTGTTTGTATGAGTAATATTCTAGTATTTTTCTGACCTGTTTTGCCAAGGTGAGGCAATCTAATGGCTATTGTTCTGCATATTTTGTTGCAAGATCAGCAGTCTCACTTTTAAGCTACCAGTTATGTTGATGACAGCATTTCTGCAACCCTATACACCTGRCTTCCCTTCATAGTGCTTTTATTGMATCTATCAGCCTGGCATATATCAAAGCACAATTTCTGATAGCAAGCATCTTGATGCAAAGTGAATTAAAAACTGTTACCACTATCAGAACGGAATTGAATTKCTGAAAGAGAATGAGGAACTCCCAACCTGGAGCTGTGAAGTTATCGGTCATGAAACAGTCATAAAGTAGTCCTGTACTCTTGAAATACTGAGAAGTCAATGGATCTGCCCAAAGTCATACAGATAGGTTCATTCCTCGACTGTCAGATGTTCAYATGCTCAGAACATCACATAAAAAGATGAGAATACTGCATTTCCCTTCTGGAATAGTGGGAATCTTATCAGAACAAAGTCTGGGAGGGAAGGACACACCTGGGATGCTCTAGGCCCTTTACTGATGTCTGCAGCTACGACACTGTCCAGGGTGACGGTTAGATTAACCACACATCCCAGTTGATAAAGGTCAATGTTAATGACAGGGAAGTCGCACATGAGCAGTWAGAAGTCAGTGTGAAATCTGTTTTGTTTTTTTGCAGTGGTAGCTAGCTCATGTTCAAGTACAGATGAGCTACAGCTTGTTATGKTTTCTGCATTTGAGAGTGACTAAGAAAACTGCCGTCAGGATGACATTTATTTTACAATGATCCACAAAGCTGACCCATGAGGTAGGGGTTGGAAAAAAAAGTTGACGGGCACCGTGTAGTCCTGGGGATGTAATTACCCCAAGGAACAGCTCTGTCCCCTCTGTCTTAATGGCCACAGAAATAATTGCTGGAAACCTCAATGCCATGTGTGTTTTAGATGCTATTCTGATGTCACAGTTGCTTGCTGGGTCCTGGTGGTTCTTGTAGAGCAAAAACCAACATGGCACATGCTATTTAAGTGCAAAGATGTCCTTGCTCACATAAGTCTGTGGAATCTATGGAAGTGCCTAAGAGAGTTAGGATTTGGGGAATGCCTGACAACTTCCGTAAATGGCTGTTTGGGAGCTTAGCTAAAAAAAAAAGGAATATAATTGTTGTGACTTTCTTCARTGAAGTCTGTGCTTAACCTGAAAGGATTCTGGTATGTGTGATGGCAACAGCCTTGTAAAGCTGCMATGTTAGCTGGTGTGAAGTGTTACGGAACTCTTTTGCTGCGTTAACAGTCTCTTTTTAGWCCAGAATGATTCTTCAGACTGTTCAAGCTTTCATTTTAGGCTGCCAGAAAGCTCCACTTTGCACATTTTTATGGCAAAAAAATGCTTGTGGCTCTTGACTAACTTGACTGCTCAGTAAGAAAAAACGAGGATTTTACAAGAGGTCAAATCCTTACGCAGTGAGTCATGATGGTGTGGCTCCAAGATCTGCCTTCCTGAGCTCTACCTGCACATCAACAGAAACTTCTTTCTAGTGCYGTGATAATTTTTTTTAAAGTTCTTTTGCAGCCAGAGTCCTGTGTTTGGAAGCACAGACATGTTGCTTGCATGCTTCAGCTATGCAGTAAATAATTATAAATATGTGTAATGAAGGGAAGCTGAAMCATCCTGAGAACATTTGGAAATAAGAGGGAATGGGTGCGGCTGAGCATGAGCTGTGAATGGAGAGTTCTCCTTGGTGTCACTCAATGGGAGCTCTCCAGCTTGTCGCTTCTGCAGCGAGTGTGTAGAGAAAAATGGATCAATGAAAAGCTAAGAGACTGTTTATCTGGTGATGAATGGGAAGAGGAATGGCTGCAGCTACCTCTCCTGCTTGGGAGAAACAAGAGGATCCATAGGGAGCACCTTATTTCTGTTTCTCTACATAGTGCACAGGCAGCCTACCAGGCACAGGAACCCCCAAAGCAAGACACCTTTTTATTCCTTCTCCACAGCAAATCTAGGCTATAATCCTGTCCTGCCTAGTCATCAGATAAGAGAGATGTTCTTTTTTTTCTTCATTATAAGTTGCCTAAATASCTCCTTTTATATCACACCAGACAAGCTTAGGGCTGTGGGTGTTAGTGGGCTTTTGCCTTTTCCCCAGCTTGAGGAGGTGGTCCCCAACTTCTTAGGAGMCTTCCACCTTTCTTCCAAATGCTTTTGAGCTTTCTTCTTTTCATGTTGCCTGAGGAGGGACTCCTAATWTTGCGCCAGATGTCATGTAAGCCGTGGAGGGGTTGAGGAATTGGCCTCGCATGCTGCTCCAGCTGTGTCACAGCCTGTAGCCCATGCAGATGGCAAAGTTAATACCCGGAGCATTCATGGAAAAGGCTGAAGAGGGCAAATAATGCAAGGCCACTACCCTGACAGACACGATGCCCCTCTCAGCACAGGAGGTCTCCAGCTTCTGTCCTCCGCATGGGAATACCCTGAAGGGGCTGTGTCAGCATACCGGAATAGAGTAAATATAAGTAAAATATAGAGAATTTGGGATGTCTCTCACAGCTTTCTCTTTTTTTCTTCCTTACAGAATTGAGTGTGAAAAGTGATGCTCACTGCCACTGCAGCTTTGAGGACCTTCCCAAGTGTTACCGTGTTTATGCCTGAAGTAAGGAGGTCATAAATGATTCTGCACACGATTGTACCTTGCTGGGGTGCCATGATCACAAAGGAGGCCTGTCCTGGGCTTGGGTCCCGGCCCTTGCTGGCTTCTTTCCTGAGATTTTGACTCCCTCTTGTGCTGTGTATCAGCGTGGCGCGTTGCCCTGTGAGCGGTGACAGCGGCAGCAGAGGAAGCTCTCGGAGCTGCTTGCCAGCTGGCTGTGGCCCTCCCTTGACTTGCCATGTGATCCAGGCAGTGGCTGCTCGCTTGTGTAGCTTAATGCTAAAAAAAGCTCCTCCGGTTTGGGATGAGTCCATGTGAACTGGCAGCGATAGCCGGCTGGGCGCAGTGCGTAGCGGCTGCAGAGGGCTGGGCCATTGCCCAGTAGAACGGGGTGGGAGAGCAGCGTGCTGGACTTGTCCTTCTCGGGAAGGTAGATCCCTTGGGAGGGTATAATTGGCACTAAGGAAACTCCGTATTGTCAATGATGGAGTCTGTGCTCATGCAAGACCCTGGCCATCCATGCCTGGCATGGAAGCATATAGGTCATGGTGGAGCTGGTGACAGGAGGGATGGTCAGGGAGGTTTGAGGGACCTGGGTCGTGTTCACGTTGCAGCTCGCAGCASCTAGCGTGTGTCTGCCCCTCCTTTTGGGAGCACTAGAAGTTTCCCTCAGGATGCTTTAAAAGCAAAGGTGGCAGTGCTGAAAAAGTGCTGCTCCTTAGGAAAGCTTGGAGCTCTCTCTGCACGGCACGAGGGCAGGTGGAGGTGGGGATGGGTGAGCACCCACCCTGCTCGCTTGCTGTCTGGGAGGAACTTCTCGTTGTCAATGATTAATTCGCATGTTGCTTGTCACGAGTGCAGTGTGCACAGTGATAAATCTGTGGCGGGTTAGAGGTTGAGGTGGCGCAGGGCTGACAATTAGTTTGAGCCGCGGGCTCTGCTTTCATTGGCATTTTCACAGCATTAACCCAGACCTTGTCAATTAAAATCCAGACACATTTTGATGAGGGACATCTTCTGATGATAATTGTAATAATATCACTTTTATTCATTTAAGACCTGTCAGGCAGACCGTGTTTCCTGGAAAATAACTGCCCAAGTTTCCCATTGCCAAAATAATGAGGAAATATCTTTGAGTTTCTAAGGTGACATTTCATTAAAATAAGCGATAGAAAATGATGCTCTAGCTGCTTGTCACTGAATATTTACCAACTTCAGTCAGGGTAATCTGATTTTACTTACTTGTTTTCTCCACTTTGGAGGTTAATCAGCATTTGATGATGGGGGTTTATGCTGTCTGTTAGTGGCTTTCTAGTTATTGGCCAGCGTAGCACCAGAGGGTGACCTAGGCGCCTGACAATTTATGGACTTCACCTGTTTCATTAGGTGGAGGAGGAAAATGGGTAAGGATTAAATAACTTGTCTGAGTGCACACAAGAAGTCTGCAGGAGAGCAAAATCCCAAAATCCTGTCTCTGTTCCAGTRCATTAACCAGAGGCGGGTTTTGATGTGTTTGTGCCTGCAAATATGGTTATGTTTAGAATTTCTCCCAAGACATAAAAATGAGTGTTTAATAGTTGGGATGGAAGCTATATAGCTGATATCAATTGAAAAACCCATTGAGATTTTATTTTAGCATAACATGAAAAATAACAAAATGAAAATCATGCTTAATTTTGCTTGGAAAAATACTTTTCATTTCTCTGAGAGGTGRTTCATAGGTGAAACTTGTTATGAAAAGCTGGGGTAGGGAAACAAGAACTTGCATCAGGTAAGATTGCACACAGGTCTCACTGTGTGTTAGGTCTGTGCATGTCTGCGTGGGTGGACAATGCTGCAACTCTTTTTATTTAGATATTCTCTTATTTCTCTAAGCAATAGATCACTGGTCTTCAACTTGATCACATATTTTTATTTCCTTTATTTATCATCCCATTCCTTTAAAGTCTGGCTTCTTCAAATAGTGCTTCTTTATTTAAAAACCTTATCAGTGTTATAGAGCTTATGGTCCTTCTCTGAAAGGTGTAGAAGAAAGAACTCTGTTTAATTGAAAGCAGCRTTACGTGATGCCGTAACAACTAGAATAATGTCACCAGTAGTTCACAATTCAGGGCAAAGCATGAACGCTGTGTAGGAAATCCAGTCACAAAACACTGCAGTAAGAAAGAGTTGTGGAATAATAACTGGGAAATAAATGGGCTTGTACATTGTGAATGTATTCTGGAAGTTAATATTTGTGCTTTCAGTAAGGGAAAATACTAATCCACCCCCATTCTGATGATGTGATAGTTCCTTCCTTCCCTCCCTCCCTCCCTCCTTCCTTCCCTCCCTCCCTCCTTCCTTCCCTCCCTCCCTCCTTCCTTCCCTCCCTCCCTCCTTCCTTCCCTCCCTCCCTCCCTCCTTCCTTCCCTCCCTCCCTCCTTCCTTCCCTCCCTCCCTCCTTCCTTCCCTCCCTCCTTCCTTCCCTCCTGGATATAGAAACTGTACAAAGAACAGTAGATTGAAGGCTGTAAATGTTGTCACATTTTTTTTACTGAGCCTTTACAGGCTGTGCTGTGTATTTATGTCTCATTATTCTCAGTTTTTTAAGAGCACTTCTGTAAGCATTAGAGGTGATCAATAAAACCTGACCTACTTTTGCAAGTTAAATAGGCTTGATTTGAAACTAGCAGACATAGGGATTCAGATTTACTAATGGTGATTTAAGAGCAAGCGTGGTCCATTTGCATGCTGTTTTTTTCYTGATCATGCCAATAAGGGAACTGCCTTATTACCTTGCAGTTTACTACAGATATAATAAGTGGATATGAAACACACCTAACTGTTGAGGGTAYGTTCTCCATAACATTTGACTTAGAGAAGTTCTTTCTTTTAGTTGCTTTTGATCTGAGAGGCATCAAAGGAGAAAAAAAAGTGTATTAAATTTAGAAAACAATAATAATAAATAAATTGAAGACTCTGAGAAGAGATGATTTCCAGMCAGAAAGATAAAATTCATTATGTTCCTGCATGTAGATACAAAGTGCCGAAGAACAGATTTTCTTTTGTTGCGCAAGTGGACTTGTTTTGGAGATTTATTCTATAAGGACCTCACTGAAGAGAGTGGAGAATATCAGTGCGTTGAGCAGTACTGAGGACAGGATTTCCAAAGGGTGATGGCTGTTTGCAGCACCCAGCCTTATTGCTGGTTATCCCCTTGGCCACSACTGGGAAAGTGGTGCCTTTGGAGGGGCCTCCTGGGTGCTGCMATGTCTCCTGCCTGCCCATCCCGTCTGGCTCGTGGGATAACTGGCTGAGGTGGTGCAAAACCAGCATTATTGTCATTTCCTACTGGTTTTCCAAGGGCTGAATGTGACATAGAACTGGCTGTGAGGAAGGAATGGGTCGGTGCTGTGCAGGCTTTTATTTTCCCGTCTTATGATTTTGAAGCATTTAACTTAAAAGCGGAAAGTCACAGGGAATGGGCATGTGTTGTCTAAGACAGGTTTGTTGATAAAAAATAGATATTTGACTGGCATGAAATTAGTGTGGAATGTAAAGCTATAAGTAGCTGTTTGAGGCAAATATGCTGAAATAAAACCTTCCAGCAACATTGTTTTATTCTGTCAATGCTATCTGTGTTTACAGTCAACTATTTTAGGATGTTTTAAATGTCTTTATGGGGCTTGTTTTTCATAGTCATCCAGCCATATCTAGGGCTAGTTTTTATTACTGTCACATGTAGTACAGTTGCATCTGGAGGCTCTAGCTGAGACTAGATGCAGTACATAACATTTACTGAGAGCACGTGTCTCCGTTTGACAATATAATTATGTGTTAGCCATTCCTCCTCCTCCTCTGCATGGCTCAGATTTAGAGAAAGATGTGCAGACTGAATAAAAAGCTATCAGAAGGCAGTGTTATTGCTCTTGTACTGATGGATAACTCCAAAATCTGACACTTTTTCGTATATGGTAATTCTAGGTTCAGATCTGTGTGCAGGTAGTCATACTSTATTGAGCAGCTTATTAAGAAATATCACTATTAAGAAACCATTTTATTATCTTTGTGTGTATATATGTAATATATCTACTCATAAGACCAATTTGAACACTACTACACTAGATGCCRTAGAGAGAGGTCAGGCCTTTGGATCCTTGGCCTTTTGGTGCTTGTGTGCTGAAAACAAAGATGTAGAGTGGGTGAACGAGGCAGACTTGGAAGCAGATGGTGCCCAGCAGCAGGGCAGGAGCCACAGGGTCGACGAGCAGTGGGATGACACCGGGCACTCCTCGTCTTTGTTGTGGTGCCTGTACTGGGCTCGCAGCGGTTGGGGATGTGGTTTGCTGAGATGCACTCTGCCTTGTTAACTGCTGTTTCTTGATTATTTCTGCCTCTGTCCATGTGCTGCCTCTATTCTGCTACGGCRGCAAATTCCTTAGGGCTCTGACAGCTTTTTAGTTTGTGTTTGTGCAGTACCTAAATTCAGCGGAGWCCTGGCCCAGTGTTAATACAGGTAGCCGGTAGCAGTGGCATTYAAACATGAAAATAAGGCATTCAGAGAACAACTATTTACACATTCTAATTATACTTATTAGCATTCTGATAACGGCTGAATTGTTCAAGGCGAAAAATTAAGTAAATTGTATATGATTAAAACGGTCCTGATGACCTTCTTTAGCACAGAAAGTTTCTTGCAAATACCACCTTCATGTGGTTCCTTACAAATGCATGTGTTTGCATGGCAAATAGATCATATCCTGCAGCATGCTGGCTGTTGCTTTCCTAGGTAGTTATTCATATTTGAAATACACACTTGTTTTTAAGACCTGTTGGCATCCCTTAATTATATATGGACCCCGGGACTGTTGCGCATCGTGTTCATGCAGCCACAGATAGGGTCACATTTCGTATTGTTCTTGGTGCTCAGGACCTGAGACTGGTTTGCAGTGACCTGCCAGCTGAAACGT
The DNA here is from genome assembly GCA_003342815.1 of Eudromia elegans. Taxonomy (NCBI): domain Eukaryota; kingdom Metazoa; phylum Chordata; class Aves; order Tinamiformes; family Tinamidae; genus Eudromia; species Eudromia elegans. The sequence goes on along the minus strand of PTEX01000016.1, from coordinate 1,566,670 downwards.
CCCCTTCTGGCACCAAGCCCCAGCTAAGTGCCTTGCAGCGAGTTCTCAGCTATAATCCTGAGCTGATTTCTGGGATGCAATTCACTGGCACGGTTATCATATCAAAAGGGGGAGTGATTTACATTTCCTGCACGTCTCGGTGTTGCCAGCCCCTGAGAATGYTGCAGAGAGAAAGTTAACACAATTTGATAAAATAACTCAAATGAGCCTATTTACAGTGTTGCATCTTGCGTTGTGGAGGAATTTAATGCAGACCCAAGCTTGGCACTAGATACGAATTTAGGCTGTGCACTGAGACTGGTTTTGGAAGTTTTTTGGCTCCTAGAAAGAAATGGGAATCTTGTTCTTAAAGGCTGACTGTGAAGAGCGCTGTGTGTTTTCCTTTGTGTGCCTTCCCTCTTCATTTCTCATCTTGTGTCCCTGACATCTCTCTTCTCTAGGTTTTCAGCCAGAGTGCTGCTTATATAATATGTTATCTTTGTTTTCATCCGATCCCCTTTGCTCTCTGCAGTGTCCTCCCAGAAGTGACATGAATGGTCATGCCAGCATCGCTTATACAATGTGCAAAACTTTATATTGTGATATTTAAAGCACATCCATATTGGAGATGCCGTGGGAATGTCAGAGCTGCAGTATTTGCTSCTCCTTCTCATGCAGCTGTCTGTGTTTGTATGTGAAGCCAAAGTGACTAAAAATTCCCCGTTCATATCTCATGTGTCAGTTACTTATCAGGTACATGCAAACACAATTAGAAAATCCATGGCAAGTCTGGCTTTAACTGRTGTTTCCAAGGGTACATAGTGCTTGGTCCATATATATTTATGTATATCAAGTCAAAAGATCCCTTTTCAAAGTTTGCATGGATTAGGCTAACTGCCAGCATTGCTTGTCTCTGAGCCAGATTCCTGCAGGCCTGTGTAACTTCAGCTTTATTTCTGATTTTTGCAAGCATCTTTTTTTCTCCAGCTTATTATTTGTGTCACAATCAGTGTTTGTATAAAAGGGAAATTCAAAGAAATCATTCTGTGCAGAGAGCTCATTTATTTTAATCTGTCCTTCCATGTGAGATTTTGATGTTATGCATTTGCAGCTGCAAATGTGAAAACATCTGTTGATATTATAAGATCCTCATGCCTGGCAGCTACTCTGCAGGATTTTCTGTCCTCCCAAGTAGGATTTTTTAGGCATTTGGGAGAGGTCACATACCATGAAATTTTCCTTTCGGGCCTCTTTGGAAGAGGTGTTCTCTCCCCCATTCTGATTCTCCTCCTTGGAAGATCTGCGTTCTTGACTGCRTTTTACCTGGTGTAAAATAGGTGTGAGGCTTTGCTTAGTTGGCTCTTTAAATTTAGCACATTCTTTGAAAGGAGATCAGAGGTTGACCGCAGCAGGAAATACCACTGTCACACTCCGGTTTGAGTGCCTAACCTCCTTTTGCTCCTAACTTTGGCTACTGCTTTTTGTCATGTKTGATTTCATCTTTATTTTTTTTTTCTTCTGCTTTTCCTTTACTGCCCGAAAGGATCATTTCATCACGCTGCTTGAATCTTAATGCAAATGCCCTGGGAAGGGATTGCACTTACCCCTTCAAATTGGTACGTCTCTCTTAATGTATGATATCCAGAAGAGAAGATCCTTTCTAATTCTGGATCCTGGAAATTGAAGGCAATGTGCTTACATGCTGCCTTATCCTGAGGCAGTGTAAACTTAGTGGAAACAACAGCAGCAATGGTACTGTGGTCTCGCCTGGCATACAGCTCGTAAAGGCACTTTTATGCATAAACTCACCCCTGATGAAAAGGGATGCTTTGCATCTTTCTTATTTCCTTTCTTTTTTAGCTCTTCTTTTCTTTTCTATTTTTTTTTTTTTTTAAAGAAATTATTTCCTTAGGGAGTTGTTTATGTTCAGGGCTTTTTTTTTTTTTTTCTGTGGCATTTTGGACAATGATGTGACAACACACATGCATCTATTACTCTTCTGCTGGAAGCTGACTAAAGCAAAGGACTTGATGGATAATGGCCACATTTTCCAGCAGCTCCTGATGTACGTGCGAGGAGAATGACTGAGTGACCTGCATATAAAACCAGACTGTGCTGCACATGACGTCTGTGTGCAGAACTAGGAGGGGAAGGTGTGGAAAGGCAGCCTTTCATCCTGGACTCCTCATTTCGCTTCTCTCCCCTCTCTTTGCGGAAGGCATAGAGCATCTTTTTCATGGGAAGGGAAGGCAAAGAGCATCAGACTTGTGTAGCACAGGGAGCTGCAAGAAAAGCTGCTTGKCCAGCTGAAAACAGAGCATCATTTCCCCTCTGGCTGCTCAARAAAGCTGAGCCTCCTCTGCCATGGGGAGTCCATTTGTGCCCATGCAAATGGCATGTAAAGCGGCGCTGGCTAGAGCTCTTGTTAGGTGCTGATGAGGGTGCCCTTGGGGAGAATGGAAGAAGGAGCAGGCGGCTYCTGGGGCTGGCTGGGCTCTGGCCTGGTAGCTGGGTGCCCATTGAGTGTCACGCTCTGCCCACAYGCCTTGCCTCGGCCAGGGGACCTGCTGGCTCGGGCACGGTGGCTTCAGGGCTGTCCTGCTCTCCTGGGTGGGGTAGGCTTTTTTCCCCAGGCTGCTACTATGCTTTATATTCCACCGTGTAGATGTGCTAGAGTTATTTTGGGCTTCTTGTGCAGCTGGAAGGGAGCTGGAAGGATGGGGATAGCCAAGGGAAGGGAGCTCCCTTCTTGTCCCCCAGCACGCGGCTTAGACATGGCTGGGTGACCACTCGCTTGTGTCCTGTTCTGCTTTATCTCTCCACTCAACCGTTGTGAGGAATGATCCAGAAATCTGAATCCTCAGCCTGGAGAAGGAAAAGCAGAAGAGTGTTTGCATTAGAAGCATGAGAAAGCGGCTAAGRCTAGCTGCATTTTGAAAGCAGAGAACTGAGACACAGGAGATGTTTGGTGGCAAATCTGCCCTCAGTTGTGTCTTTCTTGTGGGTGGGGACATGAGCAGTTTCTGRCAGGGCAAGAATCCCCTCTTTTTTTAATTATTTTTTGATTACCCTGAATATGCACATTTTTTTGCAATAGTTATTAGGTGAGCTTTAGGCTCCAGACATAATTGCCACGGGCAGCTTTCCCCCAAATGGCAGACTTTGCATTTGGAGGAAAAGGTGCCCTGAGTAGACATGAAATGTTCAGGTTTCACAAGGACGCGCCTAAAAATGTTTGTGAACAAATGGGGAATTACGGTGTGCTGCAGAGATAATAATAGAATGGAAAAACRGAGCCCAGAGTCGGTACTGATTTCTGGAACACATTTGCTGTGAATAATTGAACTGCTTTCTCTGCACTTCGCAGTTTCCATCTCTCCCTAACCCTTACCTGGGATTTTATGAAGATGAGTAACTTGCCAGATGTGTAATGGCCAGGAGCTACCTTGCATATTCCTAAATCAGGCGTGAGTGTCCCCAGAGAAATGAAATGCCCTCTGTAAGCACTACCTGATGTCCTGCTTGTTCTTCYGGTTGTGTAAAACAGTAATGACAGAAAACTCCCCTTAATAATGTTTACTTCGTCTGAACASGGTGCTGTACTTGTGAATGGCACCACAAATCTGCAAATAATTCCATGTGTGCTGTCAAAAAAAAAAAATCCCCAAAAATWTTCGTAAGAAAATGATGATATCTCTTTGCCTTATTATAGGATGTTTTGTGGAGAAACTGGGGGCTGTAACTAGGAGGCTGGTCTCATCCCCACTGTCACAGCATTAAAACCTAATTGCCCCCAGGTTTCTTGATCATCTCCAACACGGCTGTCCTGTTGTCACTTTCAAAGAAGAAACGAACATCATATGCTCAAACCTCAGAGGGTTATTTTTTTKTCCTGGAGACAGCAAACTTGTTATCATATCTCTAGTGTGTTTACCAAACTTATAGGAATATCGCACTGAATYGGGCCCCTGTTGCTTCCCTATCCCAAGCTGAGGTATTACTCAGGTTTCCTGTCACCCTTGTGCATTACTGCCCTGCAGCCCTATTTTGTGGAGCAAGGGGATTATTTAACCGTGGAGGCTGGAATGGGGATCTACAACTGTGTTCTTGTCTGGTGCTGCACGAAGGGTGTCATCAGAGCCCTCAGCGCCTCCCGTTGTGCCACCTGARAAATGGGAATGGTAATGCCGTCCTTTTCGTATTATACCTGCTGATCGTTTAAAATAGGCCCATTTTCCAGGGCTGGAGAAAAAGTAATTCAAGAATTGTGCAAACAGCTTATTTTTATAGCATCTTACAGAGAGGAACTCTCTTCCTAAATAACCAAATCTAGTTTCCCCTTTAATTGGAGACATTTCCAACCCATCTTGTTCCTTAGAATTGCCCCTGATTGATGAGGAGGATTTTCAAGGCTGGTAAGCACCCAGCTCCCCATGGCTTTCAGTGGGGGTTTAGCAGCTGATTTCCCTTTGTGGCTTAACTGTTAATCTCCTAGTGGCCTAATCTGCTGAGCAGATACATGCAGGCTCCTCCTGGGYCCAGAGGCTCCTTGATGCGAGACCCTGCGTAGCCCCAATCATGGCACCAGGGCAGTTTTGCGACTCRATGAGTCGTGCTGGGCCAGGCAGGATTGTTAGGCTTGAGCCTTTATAGTGGCTCAGGGAGAAAATGACTTGATTTTAGGTTCCAGTTTTCATTTTACGCTCCTGTGAGTATTAAAAAGTGATTTTTGCAATGGCTAAAACATATGTGAAGAAAGAAAAAAGGAAACTGTGAGTGTTGGAAAAGCTTTGCAAGGCTCTGCAGTTGGTCAAATGCTTCCTGGGCTGCCTTATGCTTTAGCACGAAGGAGGTGCTGCTATCGGGAGTGGGATCGGCACAGGGTGAGGGGTAGTGCTGGAAGGGGCCTCCTTCTTTGTAGCCTGTCCCAGTGTTGGTGGAAATGAGGAGCTGGGGGAACATTTCCTCTCTCTTTCCTCTCTCCTTGGTTGGAGACAGGCAACCAAGCAGCCAAAAACAGCGCAGCAAGCAAAGACAAGGCGGTGATGCCCAGCGTGCTCCAGAGGGGCTCAGAGCACACAGCAGCAAGTGGTTTTGTTTTGTTAAATGAATTATTAAAAGAGAAATAAAGCTTGTACACTTTTCAAAGTCCTGCTGAGGCTGAAGCAATCAAGGAGGCATGGAGGAAAATACTTCCTGAATCATTAGCATGAAAATAGCGCGATATTCGTTATCTTTTCAGGGGTTGTCTTGAGTAGAGAGTATTAGTCACTGCTGCAATGAATTAACTGGGCGTCACGTGGGTGCAGGGGGAGAGGATGGCACTGCTGTGAGTGCAAAATGCAACAGGCTGCCTGCTGGAAGCTCTGCCTTAGAGTGCCTGGAATTCTGTAAACGCAATTGCCGGCAAGCAAGAGAAGATGCAAGTGTGTATGTGCTTGTAGGAGCCTCGTTATCGTGTTATCTTGGATCATTAGGGACAAAATAGCCACTCATGCACGGAGAATAAACAGACACACACTATGTACAAATAATGTGTGACAGAGTCAGCCTTGTGAATGTAATTTCCATCTTGAGCTAAAAACCTGCTACTTAGGCAAATTATTATAATTCCAATGACACTGACTAATCCGCCAGTAATTAGGATGGGAAATGGGAATATATTGCATGAAAATGATCTTGGTATTYCACTAGTCTAATTGTACTGTAGTCTTCCAAAGAATGAACTGTCATTTGCCCAGAGTTTTTTGGGAGGTTATAATTTAACTGATTTAAAAAATCCCTCAGAGAACACCATATAGGTTTGGCAGCATTGCTATTAAGAACACTGTGAACTAARTTTAGAATAATATAATTAGTAATGTTTCAGTGCTCTGGTATCTTGTCTTAGTATTGCTGATTATGTAAATAGTCGTAGTAATTCCATCGTTTGCCAGTGTCTGTGGCGTCCTGTTGCTTCRGCCCTTCCCAAGGCTCAGCGAAACCACGTGGCTTGTAAATTACCATATGTTATTTTGCTGCTCATTTGAAGGGCTCTTCTCCAGCAAGGCACAGGCATTCCTTGGATTTTAAAGACAGAACATTTAGCAGATAGCTTTTTGTAATGTGCAGCATGCTTCCGTATGCTCATGCATGTTGGAGAAATGCACTGTTTTGAGAAGAAAAAACATTTGAATGTATTTCTACTTTATTTCACACRTGTTGACAATCCACCTGAATTAAAAATATGTTCAGTTATGTAGTTAAAAGTAACACTTAAATGATACCCTCATGTTTTTCTCATTAAAATAGCCCTTTGGSTTTTATAGTGTTGAGTCTGCTGGAACAACCCAAAGGGTAAAGCTTGAAATTGCACTTGTGAAAAGACAAAAGTGCTGCAGCTGCAAGATAAAGTCGCCAACTGTGTCTCAGAACACCCTGAATCTGTGATTTAAAGTATATGTGATTTTCTAAAATGTCAATGAAGGCGTAGTGAGAGAAATGGCTCAGAGAAGAATAGATGGTTCAGAAGGGTTAAAATGAAATGCATTGATTAAAACTAAGCAATATAGGAAAAGAACAGGTTGGGGAAAATTACCTCGAAATCAGAGAATGACAGTGAGGAGCAAAATCTGGAAGCAGCATATTAGAAAGGAAGGGGCCTTCCAGAYGCTGGGAGGGTTTAGCTTTGCCCCAACCTGATCTGCCAACCCTCTATCTGGGACTGTTAATTATTTATCTGTTTCTAAAAGTGCAGTAGAGGGAAGCTTCGAAGTCTTGGGAAATGTACTTCACAAGGCCAGGATCAGCATTTTGAACAGAACCTGCTAATCGAGTCAGCTTGTTCCTTGTCTTTGCTCCCTGCAGGGAGTAAATTAAGTTCCCCAGAAATATTTCACTTGTAGCCCAAAACAGATCTGAGTATCTGTTTTGCAGGAGGAAGGCAAATACAATTCCTGTGTTACATGGTGTGTCCCCATTGAGGCTGGCTATTGCCTCTGAAAAATTTTCTCACTAACCTTTAAAAATGGTTTTTCTTTATTCGCAGTTCTGCTGAAGGGTAAAGCTGTGTACAGTAATTGAATCAGCGGTGCACGCACATTAAAATTTGCAGGATGAAATTATGGGGGCTATAATGGATTGTCTCCATTTTTCTCCCTTATTTTTTTTCTTTTTTCTCCCTCCTATGTTCTTCACTTTTCCTGTTTGTTTCTCTCTTTCTTTTTTCCTTCATGCCTTCACTGGAGTGTAAAGAGAAGTCGGAAGCCTCCAGGTGCATAAATCAGGCGCCGGCACATGGCTGTGCTCGCAGCGTAGCTGCAGAGCTGCAGACCCTGACGCGTGTGAGGCCTTCGCAGGTGGTGCTGTCGTCAGCAAGGACAAATTTTCTTGTTTAAAAGTCAGGAGTGAGAATGTGCACGGCCACTTGTTCCTGCCCAGATCTCCAGAATGTGTGGTTTTTTGACTGCTATAATGCAGAGGTTGTTCAGGTTGTTCTTGTTTTAAGATGCATTCAGTGTTGATAAGATTCCCGATTACAACATTGCTTGTAGCAGCCAACATTGGTTGACAGTTTTATCTTGAATTCAGGGAAGTTTGCCAGAGGATCCAAGATGGGCCTGTAGCAGATGTTGTCTCAGTTGGAGACAACATCTTAGTGAAGTGGAGACAACAACTTAGTGGAGTATGGGAATGTCTCCTAGATCTTTTTAGCTTTTACATGAATTATTTCAAAGGAGCTGTTCAAAGATTCTCCTTGATAGGACCTCGGAAAAGTACCATTGAACAAAGCTGATTGTTCCTTTTTATTTGGCAGCTTATTCAGGTTATTTAAAAACTCTTGATATTCACACAAGCCAATCCTCCCAACCGTGTCGCACCAGACCTGGCGTTACTGGCCCAGTGAGTCTCTCTCTGCAAAACTGATAGGCACGGTGCCTAGTGTCCAGGCAGCCTAGAACKAATTCCTCATTTATTTAGCAACTGTTAAAACAAAGGAAGTTTCTTTCCAAATGCTAGAGGAATCGTGAAGGCTGGAATAGGAAATTGAGCTTCATGTTGGTTTGCTGGATGAAATGAGAATTCCAGCACCAACAACATAGAGTCCTCAAGCAGAGAAGCCTCCAAGAAAGCCCTGGAGAAAACTCTTTTTGGCAGAGCCCAGGCAGCATGGCTCAGGAGTGTGAGCAATGTGAAGAATTCTCTCTATTTTTAGAAAAAAATATATTTTTATTAATTGCAAACCAACAGGATTACACCAAAAACGTCTGGCATCGTTTCTTCTGATAGAGGACATAACACAGAAAAGTCCTGGATATTGGCTAATGGTGTGAAGGCAGAGAGGAAGCAATAGCACTTGTTTGTTTGTTCCCTGCTGATACTCACTGAACTGCATCTCTCTTGACATTTTGACTTTTCACAACGCTCACTTCACACCTCTTTGAAATCTCTTGTCTGCATGCTTTGAGAAATGTTCTGCATCAGTCCTTTTTGCCATCGGTCCATCTCCCATTGCACTAAATTGAACCAGCCTTTCCAGAGTTGATCTTTTGCTGACACTTAATAATAACTCCTGGTGTATAGACCAGAAAAGTTGCTGCTTGCACAGGACTTCAATTCATTTCTGTTATGAAAAGCAAATTCGGCTGAGAGATCTTTGTTTCCAGTGTGTGTTTGTAGACTGAAATAGGAATTAGATGTAGAGCTGRAAGTTTTGGATCCAGATGACTGGCTATCCTTTTGTTAGCAGATATCTTTAAATTATATTAATAAATAAATGATCCCTCCTGTTAGTGTTTCTGCCTCATATGCCTATGTCATAGTCTTTTATCCTTATAATTAATCAACCTGTATCTCTCATGCAGCTCTGCTTGTCGCTAGGATTAAAGCCTGACAGTATTTAATCATCTTGTTAGTTCCTAGGACACTAACAATCTCTCTTTGCTTTCCCTTGCTTCCCCTCCCTTTCTTTTCCTTGTCTTTTGGGGTATGTGGCAAAACCCCCAATCTGACTTTCTAAGTTATTGTACAGATTGTAATGGCTATAAAATTTCTTTCTTGTCTCTTGGCCCATGTAATTCCTTCATGAGATCATTTGCTGTGACATTACGGGTGTACCCTCACCTGCCCTGTTTGCAGAGAGGTCCACCAGAAGCTGAGTGTGTAGGAGTACGTACTGAATCGTATTTTGCTATTACCATTTGCAGCAAATACCCTACAGCTAATGCCAGGTGGATTGAATAACTAAACCAATTAGGCTGTTCTGTGTTCTGGGGCTATTTAGCAGCTTCAATTGTTTGTAATATATGTGACTGACTTTGACACCAGGAATGGGTTTCATTTTATTCTGATTTAGAAGTCTAGAGTGAGCATATGGGTCTATTCCTCTGACATGCTCATTGAGATCCCCTTCATAATCAAGGGAGAGAAAAACAGATTCTTCCATTAAACTSAAACTTGCTATTTAAAGATATACAGCTAAATTGGTCAGGTGATGCATATCTTGGAAGGGCTTCTTTGTCTGCATCACCTGCTAAGGAAGCTGAGATAGCTCATTCAAATAGAGATGTTTTCGTTACAGATGTAAAGCCAGGTGAATCCCACACGAGTTCTTAGCTTCGTGCCTGAGCGATGCCACCGAGCAATTTCTCTGCTCTGCACCGTGGTGTGTTGTAGGYGCCCCAGGGCTTGGGGAGCACCAGGAGCTGGGGCTGAGCAAGGTTGACCATCTGCAGGGTGTGTGCACGTATCCTCCACGGGTCCAGAGYGGGCGGTCAAAGAAGCCGAGTGTCAGTGGATGCCCACCGGTTATCTGTGGGAGTTRTTCCTGCTTCCTGGACAGTCCCCATCCTCAAGCCAGTCCTGTTGTTTTTCTTTGTTGAAGATAYAATTTTCAGAAAAAAAGGAGCTTGGACTTTTTTCAATGTCACACTGGTGATATTGAAGATGCGCCTGTAATCTAGCTGCTGGTTGCTTGCTCTAATACAGGATTAATCCTCTGTCTTCAGCTTCCTTTGCCATTTGTACAGAGAGTATAGATTGCTCATTCTTCAAAGTTAAGCTAAACAATCGCTATCTTAATTAAATTAGACACCCTTATTAGCATAGATGATGTCAGATACTGTAAGGTCTGCAGATCGAAGGGATCGAATGTGTTCAGTTTTGTTTGAATTGGTAGGTTAAGTAGTGTCAACCGTGTCTGGCTTTTACATGGGAGATTGCCAAGAAATCACTGGTACTGTCGATGTGAACAGAGTGTTGTGCTCATGTCCCATCAAACAGCACAGTCTTAAAATGCATTTGCTATCCTCTGTTTTGCTGTCATTGCAGTATTAATGGATGAAAATTGAGAGGAGGAAAGGAAAAGGAGAACAAACTTGAAAATAATTTGCCTTTTTATTGTTTTATGTTCTGGGCACATGTTTTCTTGCTGCAGAGCTGGACAGCCCTGTTTGTAACAGGGTTGCAGTAGTGAGATAAGGTGTAGTTGTGTATAACTTGGAATCCTATTGAGCCCTATATGTATTTTTTTTTTTTTTCTTCAGTTAAAAAGACTTAAACTTCATAACTTGTGCTGTATGAAGCAGTTTACTGTCTTTGGTCTCATTTAAATTAGACATTGGATGAAGCTTTTGGTCGCAGTTCTGGTAACAAAAGGAAACCCATCCACAGGCATTGCTTTACTTTATGTAATGTGATAATAATAAAAAGAATAAATCAGGAAACATAGAATACAATAATATTTGCTGAGTTAATTCCTAAATTAATTAATTAAACACAGAAAAATGCAGGTCACTTTTAGGTCTGCAGATTGAAAGTCCATGCCTAAAAGAAGAAAATAGCTCTTAAATGAAATTAGCACCTGCAGAATTTGCAGAAAAAAACCTTRCTTTGCATTGTACAAGGTGTCAAACTAGACGAACAAAACTTTTTGATCTCAGAGTTGTTGTTTTTTATCAATAGAATAACCTTTGTTTTCATTCAGGAGCTGAGCTGAATGTATGTGTGTATTTTCTGGGAAATAACAAAGCCAGCAGGTTAAGGTTCACACAAGAAAGATTAAATGAAAGGCTGATTTTTTTTTTCACTGTGTTTACATGTTGGTTTGTAAAATAAATAACAGGAGTAGCAGTTTTGGAGGCTGTTTGCCAAGCACAAAGAGCTGGAAAGATCTGAAATAAAAATTAGGAAATGAGAAATGGAGAGATCACTTAATTAGAACATGAATTCTACAGGCAAAATGATAAAGAAAGGAAACATTCATTTCCTAGGAGGGGGCAGTGAGGCTAAAGGACATTTGTCAACCCAAGTGACAATTAGAAGTGTTGCCAAACAGAACAGGAACAGAGCAGGGCGAAGTAGGTAAAAATATATGAGAAGAAAATGAGGCAAGAAGAATTGAAGGAATACGGAAGAGGCTTTTATAGGTTGGTTGACCTGGTTTATACTTTCATGCCCTTCTTAGCATCCAAACATCCCTGAAATGGAAAGGTCGTTTTGCTCTCGTTATTGCACAGTGCTCTGGGCACCGTGTTAGATAAAACCTCTTGTAAACAGAACATGAAACCAGCTGTGCCCAGGCAGGAGGAGGTGATCAGGTAGCCAAAAGGTGAAGCTGGTTRTCCCCTGCTGTCCCCTGCCCACTGTCCAGAGGGCTGTGGAGAAGGTGGATAGGGCCAGGGCAGAGTCTGCTCCACTAGGAGTTTATGCACAGTGCTGAGGTCTGTAAATGGCTTGCAAAGGTTCAAGAACTTGTTGGTCTCCTCCATAGCTCCTGCTGGTCTGTTCACTGCAACTTGCCCTAATGTTGGAGGCTCTTAATTAGCCATGTGAATGAAGATAAGTAAATGATCCTCAATTAATATTGTTCTGCTTGTGACAGTTCTTTCTTAACTATATCTTCCTTTTTCAGATGTCACGTTTGGAAATACAAAACCATACCACACCATGGTGGTGTGTGTTTTCCACAGGCATCTGAGAGTATTAGCTGCTCTCCCAACTTAACTTTGGGCTGAATGTTTTTTGGCTTTAAGGGTTTACAGGGTTGCAAGGAATTGGCCGTGCACTTGGCGTTTGTAATTTATTCTGATGYGAAGCAGCTGTAGCTCTCAGACACGAAACCTGAGTGCTCTGTTAAGGAATAGCCRGCATGGTGATTTGAAACCAAAGATTTTGGCAGATTATGCAAATTGTCTGTTGATGAAACTCAGATGCTCRTGCTGGATCTTGTGATCAAAGGGCCCTTACATGTCTCTGCTTCTGTTACGGCTCAAGTATGAAGCCCCTGTATTGCGCCTTGGCTCCGGGAAGGGGAGAGACATAAGGCCAGCACTGGGGTGGTTGCTGCCTCTCTTGGCAGTGGTTTCCAGTCTTCTGTGTCAGCAACCAGCTCATTTCCTTTCCAATGTCCTTCTGGACATATTTCTCCATGGCTGGACTATAAGGACTAGCCCACAGCAGAAACACACCAGCAGCTCCCCTGCCTACAGCTCACATGGTGGGAATTTTCTGGGCTTTTGTTAGTAAAGAGTAATTCAAACCCATTCTGGGCTGGGAGGATGGAAGCTGCCAACCCAGCTCCTGTTTCAGTGAGAACCTGCCAGTCAGTCTCCGTTCCTGCTTGGAAGAGCATCTGGCCGGTGCTTGGAAACCCAAGACAGACCCGTGAAGCTCCGTGTGTCACAGCGTCAAGGCAGGTACGATGAGCTGGGGATGCAGGAAGGGGTATCGATGCTCTTGTTCCATTAGCAGCACCGCACCGCGATGGTCCAGGGACCAGGCGGTTTAGAATAAAGACTTGTAGAACCTCTGATGCCTCCGGCTCGGTGGGGAAGGTGGTGAGAAGTGGTGAAATGCCTCGTGGTTGCCAGTCCTTTCTTTACTGCGGAGGGAAGTGTCCCTTGGTGCTCCCCATTAGTGGCAGTAGTTCGTTCTCAGCACCCTCAGGGGTGAGGATCTAAGTACTAATCAGGTTGCATATACTAATCTATGCAGATGCTGAAAGTGCTAACTGGGATGCGTTCATATCTCAGTTACCCTCATTCTCTAAAAGTACCAAAAATAAGTTTTTAGATGGCCTATAGAAAATAGCGATTTCCAGGGGGATTGCCTCATCACACAGCAGATTCACTCAAGATTAATGTTAAGTTCTTTGAGAGTAGTTATTGGAATTTTCCTTTTTTTTTTTTCCCCTTGAAGAGTAACCTGCTGATGAGTCACTCATTCAGAACACTCTTTAAACTGGCAAAACCTGGCAGAAACTGAATGCTCTGCAAACCTTGTAGCCTCCTCAGTACTGCGCGTCATGGARTTTCCCCTTGTTGTAGTAATAATGTACTTATTTATGTTTGTGATATTGGAAAGAGTTATTCAGTGTTTAGTTTTTTTTCTTATTATTTTGTTCATTTTCATTTTATATATTAAAAAAAAAGTTGCTTTAGAGATATAAAATAGTAGGACACATTCAGCAGTGTAGTTGGCCTGTTATGATTATATTGTCTATGTAGGTTACACAGAAGACTTGTGTAGTGAAGTCCATTTTTTCTGCTGTGAGAACTGGAGAGCACGTGAGAACTGCATGGTCTCGCCTCTGCCTAATGAATGTCATAAAGAGTCTTCTTTTTTATCCATTATGCTAGGTCTCCTCTCTGTGATGCACACCAGAGGAAAAGATTTTGTGGTCTGTGGCTCTGCTCTCTCAATCCTGTTTATACATCATTTATTTCAAATTAGTGAGACTTAGCGGGGGTCCAGAAATTTGCATCTGTACCAGGATCAGGGCCAGCATACGCAGGAATGTTGAAGAAGCGCAAGGGCTGCTAAGAATGCAGACAGCACGGCTGTTCCTAAAATGCTAAATGACAACTCTGTGCTTAGGCAATACTTCTGCCTCCGCTTTTCTTTTAGCCATATCAAACCATACAATAAGATATACAGATCACACAGAATGTGTTAACATGGAATTTGCTTTAACTTGGGGCAGAAGAGAGAACAGTTTACTGCACATTGCTSTAGCTGCCTGTGTAGCTGTGCTGGGTTACGCTACCCAAGGATCTCCTTACTGGCACGCTGTGTGCTGCCAAGGACTGCCTGACCAGTGTGTATTAATTGTTAATTGTATTTTCCTGTGCATTTCTGATTCAGATGGACGTGTTAGCTTAATCTTTCCATTTGACTATGATATTTACTAAATAAAATAATGCTTGTACTCGGTCCGCTTGTCCTTAATGCCCATCCTCACTAGGTAGTGCATTGATAAATACTACAAGCAAAATTATGTTGCCCAGTTAAAGTCTTATTTTGTATTTGTATTTRTTCTAATTGCCAGTGTTGCTGTTTCAAAAGTTGCTAACCCTTTGGTTAATACTGTGTTTTAGTCCTTTTTGTTGTTCCCTAACAAGTTCCCAGTTGCCTGTTTTATAAATGTATTAACAGGGTCTATACAGAAGGAACCATTCGTTAGGACTGGCACATGCTTCCATATGGTGCACATTAATCATTATTTAGCTCTGTAAACAAACAAAAAAAAGTGTTTTATTCTACATACAGTTGCCGAGTTCAGCTTGAATGAAAGATTTCATTTAATAATTCATATACACACACCTGAGGCTCTGAAAACAATGTAATGTGGCTCTCTTCTATAGAATACATCAGTTTGCTAATTAAAAGTCTGYTCTCATGTGTAATGATCATTACTTTTTTTAAAGCCCCGGAATGCTATTAAGCATCTCTAGGATGGTGGTGTGTGGTTGATGGTTTTTTAAATTGTTTCCTGCTTATTTTGTCTGTGATTTTATTGTGTTGGAGAGTTAGTCTGTGCTTTTCAGTTATGGCTTTCATAGAGCAAATCTGCAAATATTGTTTATAGTTGAAATGTTCTCAATTGCTTATTTTTGAACAGCTTGGATTTAATAGCTGTTTTGTGTTTGAAATGAGCGAGAAAAAAAGKAAAGGGCTGTGAATCAACAAAAGGAAAATAAAAACTGAAGTCCTTAGAGAAATAAGTAGCAAAACTGTGTGATAGATTCTAACCCAGAAACTTCAAGCCACTCCTGCCCATGTGTATGTTGCTGTTGCTATTTTGCTTTGATTCACGTGTACTTTAGGGATTCTGTCATGGTAACTCTAGATAATAGTTTTAAACAGAGACTGTTAAAACAAGAGATGAAACACTGTCAGGACTCAAAATAATTTTTTTTTCTTGTGTATGTACAGTATCACAAATAGAGTTTCTGAGAGCTGTGCTGTAGCATGTTACTTGAGCCATAAAGTTATCTACATTCAAGAAGAACTGAATATAATATACACTAAAAGAACATCCAGGATTGCAAAGACTTAATATATAAACAGCAACCTAGAAAAGTGAGCTGACTAGAAATCTTCCAATTTGAGAGAATTACGTGACCTTTAACACTAGGAGCTAGGAGGGGCCTTCCCAGTGCTCTGGTTCCCTTCTGGCTACCTGCTGCAGCCTTTCCTGCACTGTTTTCTGAGCCCAGGGCCACTTGTAGCTGGCTGGGATGCTCATGCACTCGCTTGAGTCCAGCATGGGCTTTTGTGCTTTTCTGTGGCAGAAAATGACAACTGACATGTCCTTCTATACTCAAACGTTTTATAGAGTTTTCCATAATCAAGGGAGGTTCATCTATGATATATTCTCAATTTCCTAAATTCACTTTTTTTCCCTCCCAGTCGCTTAGTAGCGATTCTTAAGTGCAAGCACACAAGAAGCTTGGTTTTGATCAATAGTTTTTATGGCAAAATCCATAAAACAAAGCAGTCTCTTCACACAACTCGGAACAAATAATTTAATCTACAAGCCCTGACACAACTGGTGTTGAAGGAGRGCTGGAGGATGTTGCTGTCATATGYAGAGCTGTGTCACATTGACATTYAACTGTAATYRTCAGAGTAGAGAGTTGAGAACCCAAAATGAAAAKAAAAAATAAAAATAATAATAATAAAAAAATGAGTTGCAAGAGATGGGGAAGGYTCYTGAGYGCAGAAAGGGCTACAGGTATTGCAGATGAGACCTGTCCGGGCGGCAATTTGATTAGTGTTTTTTAAGAGCGAAGGACGTTGCAGAAATCAAATGAAGCCGGGGCTAGGGACAGGGGAATCCCGTTGTTCCACTGCCCTTAGCTAATAAGGGCTTTATCACTTTTCAGTTTCCTTGACTTATGCTGGGGGAGACTTGAACGAAATTTGGAAATTTGTGGAAATTTGATGTTGGCACAACTGGCAGTACTGTATAAACATCAGAGCCAGCACGTGGCAAACCAGGGTGCTGCTTGGCTGAGGGTCAGGTCCCACATACTCAGCCATGGGAGCGTGGGCTGCAGAGCACTCCTTCCAGCAAGGAACCCTCCTATGCAGAATGCTTAGCGGCAAACAACCTTAAAAACAACGTTGTTTTGCAGTCCTGTGACATTTGGGAGTCCCTATCAGCTGCCCTCGGTAGGTAGAAGTTGTGCGTTGTTGAGTGGAGAGCTCCAAGTTTGCCCACTGCTGTCTTCCTCCAGAAGCACGTGCTGCATCCACCTTCTCTAAAGCTGCATTAAGACCCCAAAAGTGCTTTGTGAGGGCCATGGCCCTGTGGACAGCACTGTTAATCTGCTTAAGAGGAACAGAAGACTTGTTAGAGGAGACTGTGAGTTACTGGATGCTTGCTTGAGTAACTGGTTTCTGTGGCAAAGCTTGTCTGCAAAACTGTTGAGGACAGCAACTTTTTTCTATATAGTCATGTATTAATGACTCATTTGGAAATTTGAGGTTGGAAGGCAGAAAGACCACCAAGAGTGGCCTGATTCAGTTAAGTCATGGTGTCCTRTCTTGGAAGACAAATGATTTATCARAGTTCAGAAAAACTGTCGATGTGTGTGTTATCTGTATAAGGGGTGATGTGCTGAGGTGTGTCCAGTGACTACATCATTGTAAGGAGGACAGGGCATTACTCAAACCTCCACTAGGTTCTACTGCCTGAGTCTAGTTTTTCTGATTTTGAGCATCTCAGAAGGAGAAAAAAAAAGCTTTACGTGAAGGGAAGATAAAGGGACTTTGGATACTGAAAAATCAGATTTATAGTGTACATCAGGCTGTACCATCTGGACCTGGAAGGTTAAATAGAGTGGTTAAACGGTGTGTTAAAGTTGATGGGGTAGCTTTGAGGTCTGCCAAAAGTATTAGTGCAATACAGGTGGCACAATTTGCTTTTTATTTTTGATCTTCAGATTAGGATAAGATTTTTTTCTAAAGCACCCAGTTGATCAGAATGGCCATTTTCCTACTTGGAAATTGAGTGCTCAAGTTCTTTGTTGGGTCTTTGGAAATGGCACAGACCAAACAGAGGCTTTGTTAGTAGTATATAGAAAACTCTCTTAATAAGCTGCATTTTCCTCCAGGAGAAAACGGGACTTTGTAAAGTACTTGCTGTGCAAGGCAGAGGAGTGTTGGTTGGGTTTCAGAAATGGAATGTTGTGCGGGGTTTTTTGTTTGTTTTGTTTTCTTTTAGGAAACAGCAGCACGGAATGGTTGAGACTCATGTAGAAAATTGGGAAAGTGATGGTGACTGTGTAGTGCCTTGGTCTATTCTTGGCAATATTTTACATTCAAGAAGGCCTATATGCATAGGGGAAAAAATGCACTGACATAGGTTAAACTAATTAGGTTAAACTAATACATTAGGTTAAACTAATAAGGGCTATGATTTGGGGAACGTGTGGAGGTATATTTACTTTTCCCATGGTTTAGTGGTTGTTGTCTGGATTGTGGCCAAGTGACTCAGTATTTTGGTTCTTCAGTGGGTTTGCAGGGAGCCATCCCTGGATGTGCAGACGCTGTCTCTGCCTGGTGTGTGCACTGGATGTTAAAACATCCTGCAGATGCTGTTTTGGTGCAACTGCCACTATGGAAAAACCTGTGGTCTGCTCAGATCTCTTGGTGAACACGTATGTTTTTAAGGTACCCGTGACTGAAGCCAATACTTCTGATTTCTCCCCCAACTCTGCTCTTTGTAAATGTATAAGCTATTAGGTGCCTTGCCTAAGGCACATAAATTCATGTGTTTATGAGGGCTGTATCCAGAAGAYYCATCTTAAACACTAGAATTTGYTGGATGGTAATAACAGGAGAATATSAAAAGCTTAGAAGTTTGGACAGGTGTGCTTTTAAAAATTATCTTTGTGTATTTTTGGCTAAAGCAAAGTGTTTTTGTTATAAGAAAAAATGTTATGAACCTTATAGTAATTGCAGTGTTAAAGCACATGCATTGATTTCATAAATATAGACAGTGCCTAACTTAATTGATTTCCTCCATGTATATTGCCTTTATTCTTCAGTTGTAAACGGACAGATTTTTGGAATCTGCAAMGGCAGATTGTGTTTTTGACTGTATCCAGTCGTGATATTTGCTTTCAGAGTTAGGACCTAGCTGTTACCACTTCCTAGTTATTAAGTGTCTTTGTTATAACAGGGAGAGAAATCCAGCCTTTTACACTCAGATATGCAACTCTCTAAAAAACCTTACTTTCTATAAGCTCTGGGTGTCCCTTGCACTCTCTCTCCCATACATGAGTTGTAATAAAAAAGATGGGAATTTTTTCATGCTTTGCTACCTTTTGGTGACAGCCTTTGGCTGCCTCACAGATATTTTAGCTGCTGTAGCTGTCAGCATGATTCAAAGCCTTTGGAAAGAGAGCCTCCTCTCTTATTTGTTATTTGCTTAGCAAAGCTTTGGCTTTATGGCCACGTATCTCAGAATCTCTTCTACCATGGAATCATTTATGTTTCAGAGATATGGAAAGGCACCTTGGAGTTTGCTACAGGTCTTGATTGTTGTTTTTTAACCTTAACCCAATGTGATATTCACACTAAAGAATATTCTCCCGTAATCCTGTAGGGAAGGATAAAGACAACACAGTTGCCTGGCATTAATACCGTAAATCAGAAGTACATAATGGCATGTTTGAGAGATGTACTAAAAATAGTAAGGCAGGATTGTTTCTGGAGAGTAAATACTATTCAGCTCTGCTTTGGGTGTTGAAATGCATCTGAAATCTGTACCTGCTACCTGCGGCTGCGTGTCAAGGGCCTGTTTGTTTTGTGCGTCAGCAGAAGGAGCTTCATTCTACACCCTAGTGCAGTTCTCCTTGGAGAGACTGGTACATCATGGTCAGGCTATGGGAAGGTCTTCCCAAGAACCTGAAGGTGAATGATGTGGAGAACGTGGCCTGTGCTGCCGCGGGTGTGTTCATTTCAGCGGGAGGAAAGCAGTGACCAGGGAGGAGCGTGGCTCTCTTGCACGGCCAGTGACACGTTCTCTTGCGGAGAAAACTTGAGGCAGTCTGAAAATACCTCCTCAAACATGGCTTGTGTGCAGCACGGGTCGTTCAGGCCCCGTCCTGTGTTTGGATTCCAGGTCTCATCCTGCTTGTGAAGGTGATGGTGCTGCTCGTCCTGCAGCAGGAGAGGGAAATGTGCACCTGGTAGTGAGACCTGATTCACTTTTTCTATTCACAGGCTTGGAAGAGAAAATGTTTCTGTTAAGAGCTTTTAAAAGACTGGAACTTAATAGGTTGAAAAGTTGCCCAGGAAATCTCATAATCTCATTAAAAAGATGTCCTGGGGTTGTTGGACTGGTGACCAGAAGTTCAATTCCGGGGATTTTGGCCGCCTTCTCCTAACCTTCCCGTGCAGGACGCAGCCGGCTCGAAGCCGTGTGTGACCTGGCAGCTCCCGCAGGGGCCCCGCGTGGTCSTGCCGTGCCGCAGCTGCCCCAGCCGCACGCACGGATTGAGCCGGAGCGCGGGCAGGGGATGGCGGCCGCCTCCGGGCTCCTGGCAGCGCGCGAGTGGCGGAGGTGGAGACGACATCTGCTGCGGAAAGCTGCCGTAAACGCRTCGGGCAGGATGAAGCCGCGTGGGGCAGACAGAACCCGGCGGGGATCGGTCTGTCCAGCTGCAGCCGTGTCGAGAAAACTGCTGCAGAGTTATCATTTGGAGCATCTCCGATGTTGGGCTGGATGGGAAGGTAGGCATGCAAGTGTAAGGTCTGCGTTCCTCGTCCGCGGGCTGCTGGGGAGGGAAGCTGCTCCWGCACACCTCGGAGCCAGGCTAACCTGGCTTCTACCTAGACTAAACCAGACTTTTGGCCACCGACTTATTCATCTGTCTCTTCCAAGTCACCCTGCAAAGGCTTCTGAAGTATCTGCCTATCTATTTTAGCAACGGGCTCCGTGGTCTGATGAACTGAAACCTGGAGGCACGGTTGGCTTGTTGGGGCTGGCAKGTCCGTGCATGAATCCAGTCTGTGAGTAGAGGTGCCACAGGTATTACAGAGCCTGGACAGCCTGCACAGCTCTGGCCAGGGGATGGTTTCTGGTGGCTAATGCACCTTATTTCCACGTGAGCATTATTAGAGGATGGGCACAAAAGGTGAATTGCCTTAATTCAGCCTGGAAAGGGGGTAGCAAATGCTGAGCACCAAACAGCCCWCACACGGGCTGCTGGAGAGAGGCTTCCCGAGAGCTGCTCAGGGCATAGAGGCTGTCGTTGCCAGCTCGGAGCTGGGGATTCACAGGCTCCTGTCTTTCCTTTCCTCTTTCTTCTGCAGATTTGTGCTTCTTTCTGAATGTCCTGTTGACACCTTAAGCTCAACAGCTCAAAAAATGGACCCTTTAGCTATCCTTCAAAATCCATCCAGACCCTCCTTTTCTCATTACTGTTGACAGCTGCACTGACACTCGTGGTCCTGCGGACTCAATGCTCTGGTGTCACCTGTCACTCCTTCCCCATCTTCAAGTTTTTCTGAAACCCTTCTCCTTTTCGCCATGCAACATTACCTGGGGGTATCTTCTTTCTTCCATTTCTGCCAGTTGCAATTGTTTGTGTCTTTGCACTCACTGTAATATCCATCTTTGGATGGATCCATCTTATCTCTCCATACATATACTCAGCAGGAGCTGTGATACTACTCTAGCATTTTCTCCCCCTTTGCACACTTGTGCCTACACACACATTCACCAGTGCTCCGATTTTGAGAGAAGGGTCAAAAAAAAGAAGTAGGAAAGTGATTTTCACTTTGGAAAGTCAGAGTGTTCTTCTTGGTTTTGTGCTCAGGGAAAACTAACCTTTCATTTTAATCCAGACTTAAAATTTCTTGAGTGCTTATGCTTCTCTACAATGACACATACTAGTGGGGTTTTTTTTAGTATAATACAGACAAAGTAGGAGTCACACGTGTCACTGGGTTCCACAAACATACRTTGCTGTCTGATCAAAATTATCTCATTAGAGGAATGAAAATTTTGTATGAAGTAATTAATCTTTAGATACTTAAAAATAAAAAATCAGCTGGGAATATTTTTGCCCTCAGTTATGTGTGTGAGACTTATTCAAATAGCTTTAGCATAATCAAATTCCACCTTATTCCTTCAGCCTTAGGCCACTGTATTTGTGTCAAGGATTTCCCAGAGTGGAATATGCAGCCATGCGCAGTGTAATGTATGCAGAGGAAAGGCAGTCTTTCTGGGATGCATTTATTTGCAACCTTTGGTCAACCATAATTTGCATAATAGCAACAGTATTACACTCTTTCATTGTTTTTCCATTAGATACCAGGTGTTGTTTATTTAGAAGTGTATAAATACATTTCTTCACATAAAAGAAAGGCACAGAAAAAAGCTCTTTGTGTCTCATAGTGTTGCCAGGGTAGCAGTAGCAAAATATAGCAAATCAACAGTGAGATCTGCAGGAATGAATAGAGACTATGCCCAGAGGCTATGGAAGGCACCAAGACATATTTCAGGCTGTATCAGGAATGAGGCAAACATTTGCATGGCCCTGAAAGAGCTTCTGGCTTCACAATGAATTGCCATAAAATGGCATAATTAAAAGTTACATTCTGTTTAAGCCTTTTCTAGCATTCAGTAATCAAACATCATAATCTGAATGTGTTGCATTTGTGTTCTGCCATCCAGTGAGAAAGATGCATTGCTTAGCTTATAGCATCGTCTTGATTTATTAGGGCTAATATCAGAGATTGTCATAAAAAGTAAATCAGCTTAGCAAGAGACCTGTTGAATATATGCAGTGGTACCTTTAGCATACAGGCTTTTGTTTKCATATACCTGCAGCATGAAGGTTGTTTTTAAAATCTCATTTGTGTGTGCRGACAAAAGGAAGGTTAAGCCCACAGAGTGTTGATGGAGATGCAGAAATGCACACCTAACGGAGGCTGCCAGCCTCACCTCTGCTCTGACCTCCAGGTGCCATGGATGAATCCGCAGGATTAGTAAGAAGGCACTTACTGTGCTGCCAAGTGTCTTGTAACAAGAGAAAGAAGTGGAAACAGCATCCCGATTCAGGGTATCAAAATCAACCCTTGAAGGAGAGCATTGCTTGTTGATGGCAAATAATGGAGTTGCAAGGCTGCACAGAAAGGTATTGTGTGGCTGTATTGAGAACTGTATTCCTTATCAATTCAGCATACAGCTGGGATGTGATGGCCGTGAATTATTTAACTTGTATAGGTATAAGTTCTCTGCAAAAACAAGCAAACAAAACAGAAACAGAAATCTAAAGCTGATATTTTGATTAAATATTGTGACTTGCAAGAATAAGTAAGGTGGGTCTCATCTAGCAAACTTTTAGAGTTTGTGCTACCCCATCAGTGCAACTGCGCCCTTTCTGAAGGACGGGCTGTGATGTGAACTGGCGCTCATCAGTATTCAGAAGATGTAGGAAGGTGGAGGCAGTGGTCTGTTTCTCTGAGCTTTTCAGTAGATACGTGACATTCAAATTCACATTGAAATAAACCATTTGAAAAAGTAGAAGTGTGCTGCAACTCTTGGAAATGTGTGGCAGTAATAATCTGCAGCGTGCAATTCAAATAGTTGTCAAACTTAACTTAATATCAGGCTATTACTGGTGCTTTGATGCTTGACAGTTGTCAAGTTCTTTGAGCAAGGGTCCATTTTCCACCAAAGTCAGCAACAACCTTGGGAAGGCGACTTCAGAATTCAATCCTGAATTTTCTTAAGGCAGTGTGGAAGACTAAATTCATACCTCAAAATCCAAAACCTGAGATCGGATCCAAATTGTTGGGACTCTTGTAGAGAAAAGGGAGACTTAAAGAGGATGCAGAGCTATTGCTTTGTGTGGATCTTCCATCTYTGTGTTCCTCCTTCAGGCCTAGGAGCAGCCAAGCCGTGGTCYTTGTCTTCAGCTGCACGCCCTGGCTGAGCTTCGTGAGCAGGGAYGTGTGGCCGTGCCTGCTTCTCGGATCAGATCAGCACGCTTTAACAGCCTCCTGCATTTAGAAATGGGCGACTGCCTGGCGTCTGCTGATGCCAACGGTTCGGGCAGTGCTGCTCRTCTTCCCAATGTCCTTCCTCGCCTTCCCCTGCCTGCTCTGCCTCTTGCAGCCAGACGCTCAGGGTCCCCTGGTGAGTTTTAGCCACGCAAGCCGTTTCAAGGACCTACAGAGGAAAGCTGCTGTATGCCTCATCCCAGGGGACTGTGACTCATTTACAGCCAAGTTTCTATTAACTGCAAAATTCCTTAACTCTTCCCCACCTTGTTCAGTGCCCGTGTAGTCGGTCTCCTGCCAACACTTCAAAGTCCAGGACCTGGCGAGCACATCCAGCTTCTTAAAATGCAGGACTTGGAGGCAAAAGTTTTTGAAACTAGCAGGTGCCTCTGAGGTTTCATTTAAATCCTTGGATRTAACCTGGGTTGTGACAGATGCGTAATGAAATACCAACCTGGTAGGAGCTTTTCAAGATGTGCTGCTATTAGCATTTACTCTGAACAYGTTTTAAAGAGAACACAAGACTAACAATTTAATGTCTGTTAGTCATCTCACACCAGAGAACTCCTGCCAAAAGAGGTAAAATTTCTGACTCTAAATTTATGAGGCAGAGGATTGGTAATAAGGAAGAAGCAAAGGGAGAAAAACCAAAAGATGAGCAATAATTTTGGAGAGAGAAAAAAATGAGTCAGTGCCCTAGACAAGAAAGAAAAAAAAAGAGAGATTGGCAAAGTTGGAATKCACTAATGTGGGATACTGTATCCAAAGCTATGCTTCTCAGGGCACGCGCGAGGATAAAACACATGTAACAGCAACTTTACAGGCTGTTGCATTAGCTAAAGGTGTATAGCGTGTAGCGAAGGGAATAAGACGCTTCTTAAAGTGACTTTTAAAGTTGCCCATGTGGATAATAGAGAAAACTTATTTTGAGTTATTTAAATGACCGCTGGATGGCAGCTTAGTTGTACTTCTGGTTAACTGGAACTGGATTTTACATATTCTTTAATATAATATTTTTATAAGGGCTCAGAGGGCAATACTTTAGCATGTCCTTGGACCCTTATTCCATAATTAACATTTCAATGAAGTCAAAGGCCTTGTCTTGCAGGGAGGGAACCTCTGCACAAGGTGGGATGTTCTGGTTCTGCTGGGCTGCACTGTATTTACCAGCCATGGCAGTGACATTTCTCACAAGCTGTTAAAATCTGGCCTGAAACAAGCCAAGTAACTTCTCTTGTGCCAGTCTGTGTATATCAGTGATAACATAAATCTCCTTGTGCTACAGTGAGCTGTGCCCAGGTGTGTGTGAGGGAACAAGCCAAGAGATTTATACTGTTTCATATCCTCCTTGAAAAACTTGCGTTGCCCGTTTTCCACAGAAAATGGAAGGAAAGAGGTTGTCTTAGAGGGATGCTCAATGCTAAATTGTTTGCTCCTCTTTTCCAGAAACTACCAAAGATCTGTCAGAAAACCCTTAGAGGATTAGTGCTGCTCAAAGCAACGGTGCCTGTCACTGCGTGCTCTGGGATTATCCCTCATGTGTGGCTCTRGAGATGGTTGTGCAGCTAGTTTGATACACTGCTGCTGGCTGCAGGGCAAGGCTGGAGCAAGGGTGGCTCTGAGCGATGGGGACGTGAAAATAGAAAAATCCTCAGGGTTTTAGTTCAGTCTYTGAGTGCTCATGAGTGACCATCTGGGTCCTCAGTCCCCAGGTTAGTGAATTAAGCACACAGGCTGAATTTTGATCCCCCAACCCTGCCCCAAACAGACTTTTTTTTGCCCTTAAGGAAATACAAGAAAAGAATAAGATCAACTAAAATATTTTTGCAAAAGATGCACATGCATTTTCGATTCATTTCTCCCTTAGTTTTTCCCTGACAGTTAACAGTGTATTTTCCAACAGCTTGTTTGTCAAAAAAATAACAACTCAGCATGCAGAAACCTTTGTGACCTGGGAGAGTTTTTGAAGGTCACAGAGTTGGCCTCTTTGTAGATATCAGCATAATTCAAAACCACTGACATCAACAGATTAATTGCCCTTTTATTGATTCTGAATTGGCTTCCTTAATTAAGGAGAGTGCMAGTTGGTTGCATGGTTGCTTTTGCCATTTTCAAATTATTAAAGCAAAAGCTTGGAGTTGAAATCCTTTGTCGTGTATAGAACCCTCTTTGCAAAATATTTTAATGCATTTAACCGATTTCCCTACCTATTATTTAAATTTCTCTACACAATAGATTAATTACTGTGATTATTCTGGTATGGAAAGCAGTGAGGAAATGCAGTTACTGGGGTTTGAACAGCAGCAAGGGGCTCCATCTGTACATGTAGCCACACTGTAGTAGAGATGTCTTCTTCAAATAGACCAACCATAACTGGCAATGAGAATAACTCGATGAGAAATATTCCCTTTTCACACAGCTTGTCCATATATTAAGTGCTCTGGAGATGGGGCTTTTGTTAATTCTGCAGAAATCGTATCTTACGCATGTTAGGAGCTGCAGTAGTCCTATTTTCAAATGTTTTAAGCAATGGTCATACTTTGGGTGGTATATCCAGTGTTGRTTAGGTAATGCCAAAGCGTTTTCCTTGGTTAACATCCTTTAACTCTCCCCTCAAACTGTTCTTTGTTATGTAGATGTGTTTTTGTTTAGATTGTAGACAGGGCATAGAGACTTCGGGAGGAGGAGGTGACTAAATCCAAAGGCAAAGGTTAAAAAAAATCCAACATAGTTTCTCCCTGCTCAAATACTACGAGGAATTTGAGGTGGTGGTAGTTTGACGTGCTTCTCGTAATGACATTTATCACTTTCCCACTTGAGCTAGCACACGAGGAAATGAGTGACACCAAAATGAGCACTGCGGAGCACAATGTGCCCACGAGGCTGTTTTGTTCCTTTGAAAGATTTTGATAGAAGTGGAAGAGGAAAAACAGGAATATTCCTGGAATGCTGTCATTTACTGACTTTTCTTCTGCTAAATTAATGACATTATTGAAAGGGCTGTTTTGTCAGCTATGTAAGACATATTCCTGGGGAATGGTTTCATTTTTCAGGGAGGTAATTGCCTGACCAAGACCCAACGAAAATGCAGTCACTGCATTTCCCTTCCTGGCGTTCTTGAGCATGTGGTTTCCCCAGCATTTCTGGTTCATGTGGAGTAAAACTTTGTTTTGTTTCTTTTGCTCTTCTGCCTCTTTGAGCATGATGCTCAGATGGACTGGAACTACTCAATATAAATTACAGATATTGGAAAATGTGTAGTAGAATAAAGCTGACCAGCATCACCTTCCAATATATTCTGGTTGCCTTAGATACTGTTRCTAAGGAGGGTAGGTTGTGGTTGTGCACTGAGCTTAATTTTCTGTCTGCACTGAATGTAGGGCAACGTAGGACAAGTTGGACATACGAGTTAACTGGAAAGTTTTAGGAGGGCCATCACCACAGTTGAGGTGTTTTGTTTGTTCTTCTCATCTGCAGGGTTTAACATCAGAACAGTGATTTACTGCAGGGACTGGTCAGGTGCAATCTTGACTGCTTATTCTCAGTCCAAAATGTAATACRCCCTTCCCACCATTGACCCAGCTTTTGAAATAAAAAGCAGCCTGCAAATGCATTATTCATTTTTAAGAGGTAAATGTTGGAGATAATGAGATAATTGTAGTCTGAAAGTTTCAAGTGTATTTCTGTACATAATATATAATAGCTTCTTGAGTTGATATATATTCTACAGTTAATATATATTCCATTTTGAAATAGATTTGTTTAGTTATAATAAGACTTGTAATAAAAGGTCATTTGCTTCTTTAATGGTTTGAGTTCTAGCAGATTAAGAMAAACAGAGGTTTCGTTTTCACTGTGTACAAGTCAGTATTGCCCTATTAGAACCCCATGCTGAGGATCCAACTCAAATGGCATCTGTTTTTCTTTTCAGTCTAACATTTTACAGTTGAAGGCATTTTTTTCTACCTAAAAATAGGACATAAAACTACAATTAAAGCACTGAGAGGGTCTCTTTCCTTCCTGGTGACTGAGCTATAAGAGATAATGAGCCTTATGTAGCTTCTAGACAAACATGGAGCCTTTGGGTTAAACAAAAGAAGGTGATGCTTTTAGGCTTGACTTCCATAAATTATTGAGTTGCTTCCATAAATCCAAACAAACTCAGCAAGACACTTAAGTACAATTTTATTATTAGGCTCATTCAGGAACCTGAAGCAAGCATCTTATAAAGAATTTGTGGATTTACTGGCCGGGATTAAGGGACCTTCCCCTTCTTCTCCCATTAGGACTGCTCAGCATGTCTCTCAGACTGGAACCTCTTCCTGAGCACACGGTGTGGATGTGCCAGTTTATCCATGCAGTGCTCTGCCCCGTTGAGGCTGGCTTTGGCTTTGCAGACCTCYTGCTAATGAACTCTGCTCACGGAAGGATTATTCCTGAGGTGCTGGGCTGTGAAACATATAAGAGCAATCACGCCAGTCTGGCTAAAGTCCTAAACTTTTCTTTTTCTGGATGTCATTCATAGGAGATGCTGAAATAAGAGTTGTAAATAGCATGGCTGAGGTGACCCGTTGGCAGTCTGTAGTCCAAGGACTCAGTGAGCCAGCAACTGTATTTAAATCCTCAAAGACCCGTCCTCTGAGAGTGTGTTGAATTTCTTTGAAACCATTTGAACTTCTTCACAGTTCATGAGCTTGGAATATCCGCTAGGGTGATGGCTCTGCTAGTTAGAATAGTTTCCTTTTGTGGTCAACCACAGATCTGAGCTGAAAGCTGGTAGGAAAAATACAGGATTCTGTCATTTGCTCAGATTGAAATCCATTGTTTTCTTTAGGTAGCGGTCCACTGTGTTAATTGTCTCTTGTTTTATGTACAATACCTCGTCGTACTGGCATACATTTTTTGCCAACGGAAAATGTCATAGCCTAAGTACCATGTGCTGATTGCATTGGCCATTTTCCATTACAAGCATTAATTTATTGTAATGCAGTTTGGAAATCTCAATGGATTGCTGGCATGAGATTTGCCAGCTGCTGGAGGTACCGCAAGTCACCTTATGTAACGTACTAGTGTTACTCCATTGTTCAGATAGGAATGTTGTAATGGCTAAAATGAATCAAAATATTTAAGCATTTAAACGTGGCAAATAGATGACTTTTGTTATTGAAGCCATGGTGGGAAGAAGCAATGCATTCACAATGTGCATTGGGGAAAGGRAGCAGAACAGATTTTTCCAGACTTTCTTCCAACACCCCATCAGTTCACACAAACACTAGTTTTAGTGGGAGCTGTGCAAACTCCAGCAGATCTGATACAGTCTAGTCTAAAATCAAATGTGGTGGAGTTTCATGAAAGGAGACGTTGATTTACATTGAAACAACAGCAGTTAAACTAGAGGTACAAATTACTGTATAGCGAGAYTGAGCCAAGGCCTCATGTCAGCACATTAGACTTCTGGCTTATATATAAGCATAAATCTTCAGTATGAAGGTTATAAAACTCTTTCCACCAATATTTGTCTGCCTGAAAAATCGTGAAGCCTTAGCAGCAGCTCGAAGCTATGAAGAGGAACCAGTCAGCTTAATTTACGTGTAAAATATATACATATACACTCTGAGCCACAAAAAATATCTCTTGATGCTTTCCCAAGATATAAATATTTGATGTTGTTTAGATTTCTTTCCTGTTCTTTTATGGAAGGTTTTCCAGTCAATTAGAGTTGGGTGGAAACATGTTTTCTGCCCAGCRTTATATCAGAGCTATAGTGACTGATCAAGTTAAACAGATTTAAAAACTAATTTTAATATTGAAAATGAGATTTACAGATGTTTTTTGTTAGAGTAATATGTTGTGTTATTGATTTCCTCAAAGCAGGATATACTGATATGGACTGTTAGAACCTCTAAGGAGGTAAGTGCAATTCCTGAAGATTTTATTATTCCGTCACTTTGAAAAGGATTTATTCAGCTAATTCATGTTCATGCTGCTTGGAAATAAATATGAAAGTCTCTGTACCCTGATGAGGAGAATTGACCTCTTAGTTCTTTACACTATAACGTTACAGGCTCATATTCTCTGGTCCAAAATACTCTCTGGGGAATTTTTTTAAAAATGAAAAACCATCTTGGATCTACCTGATTCTTCAATATTGAAAAACAGCTTTGCTGGGTCCAGCAATGTGGCTGTCTTTAGACCTTTCTAGAAACACAGTTGATGCAGTGCTTTTGGGCCCAACTCTGTAGATGTTTCTCCTGTAAAACCATCTGATTTTATTCCATACCAGAATCAGTCAAGAGAATGAATGAAACTGGTGTGAACTCAGTCACAACATAAATTATTAAGCAATTTAGTTGAAAAAGAAGTGCAGGGCTGCGTGGTGAAGTCCTGCTCACCTTACTCATGCCAGAAATTATGCAGCTCGATGGAAGTACTCGTATAACTTAAGTTAGTAAAATTAACTTGTTAATGCAATTGAATTGAAGTACTTGTATTTTTGTCTTTTAATAGAGATAGAATTGCATGATCATTGCCTAATAGAAATCCATACATCCCCTAGTCATGATCGTAACTTGACAATTTTGGAGGTGTTGTATTTACTTAAGTTAGGGACAAAAGAAATTCTTAGATACTTGGTGCAGTCAAAGTCATCTGTGCAACAGTGTCATTCAAGTTAGCAAAAGCTTCTGGATGTTCTCATAATTTTTTGGTAGACTGCAGRAAAAAAATCCCATTGCAAAGAAATGCAAATACAAACAGAAACCATGGAAATCACCGGGATCTAMCACTTATAGTTAGTAATGTTGTTCTCGTAGCAAACACAGAACTAAACTTCTGGCACCAGCATTTTGATTTATGGGAAGTAAAATTTTAATAGCTCTTGTAGTCAGCATATGCAGCAGAACAGAAACTCAGCTTAGTACTACTTAACATGATTTTCTTTTTGCTTGCAGTGTTTCATAAATAACTTTAGGAAGTGAATYTGATGATGATAATAATTATACTACTGCTGTATTGCATCTAAAGACTTCTTCCAGAATAACAAATAACCTGATAGAAAATCTCTGAGAGCTCTGCAGGCCTGCCTACACTAATAATACAGTGCAGCTTTGTGTGTATATAGCATTTTTAAAGGTGCTTTCATGCTAATTATCTAATTAAGCTTTACAGTTCTCTTTGAAAGTAAGGAGGTATTATTATACCATTTTATGGAGGTGGAATCTGAAAAATAGACCTTGATGTCATCACATCTAATGTTATGCATTTGGCTGGAGCATTTAGGTAGGAGCACAGGCGCCCTATGTACTCCTTTAGATGGCGGAGGGAAAAGGACTCTCAAGGACGTGCAAGACTTGGGGAACTTTCTGCTGAGATTTGTCCTGACACTGGCCAGCAGGARCTGCTGGGTAAGTTGGATCTGAACCTGCCATCAGTGGTGGTTTATTGCCTAGAATTAAAATGAAAACAACAAACAAAAACCAAAGCCAAGTAGCCAMAGCTTTTATTGTTCTCAGAGAGCAGCAGTCTAGTCTCCAGGTCTCTCTGCACTGTCCCTCAGAACAGCTTTAGCATCTCAGTTGGAAAAAGGTCTCGGACATCTTGCAGGTTGGCTCTCATGGCAGGCATTTAGGGACATAGAAATTCAACCGTGCTCAGCRTAGCACCCCAAGATTTTCCAAAGTCTTGTGGCAGAGATCTAAATTCAGCWTCCACATTCTGGGATTAATCCTTACATAGAGAGCAAATAAAATATGGTGKGGAATAAAAATGAAGATTTCTTTATCTCCTGCTTATGAAAATTATAGCAGCTAAATTTTCATGCCTTCCCACCAGAGATCTGACTGTGAATAAAAAGGAATCTGTATGAAGGCTACAGGGCATATTTGTGCTGCAGTCAGGAGCTAACTCCAGTACAAGCAGAGCTTATTGTCAACTAGGTATCTCAGGTAATGCTGCAGTAAAGATTTGGCAGGACAAAATTTGGCAAGGTTAAGCATGGCAAGGTATTTTTACCTTCCTCTCTCCAGTCTTCAYCTGGTGGGCAACATCCAACCTAGCTGGCTTGCTGCATTGCTTTGCGACTACTCTGTGTAAACATCTTTGAAACTGCCAACAGACATGTTTAAAATAGGAAAGGGAATTTGTTTTGTGGGAGTTGGCTGGTATTGATGTCTCTCTAATGGAGTCATCCTTTTGTGGAGCAAAGACACAATACTTAACGAGCAGCACACTGCAGGCTGTGTCAGTCTTTGCTCTGCTTGCTCATTTTGGTTGTAACTTTCTAATTTCCCATGGCTGCAAGCATGGGAAGATCTTAACAGGCAAATGCTGCTCATAAGCCACAGGTTGGGGGCTGCTGCTTTAATATATCTTATTTCCTCTGACTTTGCTGCACAAATTCAATAAATAATTCATTACATGATTTGGCTGATAGAGAGGGCTTTCTTCTGTGCTTGCAATGATTCAGTCRTTGCTTTTATCTTTCCTTAGTCCTTATGCATAGTTACTGAGTGACTTTGCTCGCCCAACGGGAGCCATAGTGCTGGAAATATAGGCCTGGATACTTAAGGAAAAATGATAATCAACTTAATTAGGCTGTGATTAGCACAAGAAAGCGCTGTGATAAAGGAGATCGAGAGTTACATCCATGCTCAGCCACTGTAACTGGAAATAATTCCCCCTGCATTGAAAAGTGAGGCTGTGAGCCAGCTCCTTGAGGCCCTCCCTGCCAGGGCRTCCGTCCCCTCCAGTGAGTGGGCCCAGCCAGGCCGAACTAGAAGTGATTCCAGCTCTGACAGCTAAATCCACCCATGTGATGAATCTGTGCCCTTAGTTGCCTTCAGCGGTACCGCGGCCGAGGAAGAACGTCGGCATCCAGAGCGTGGCCAGTCGCCTGCTCCAGCTGCGAATTATAGTGGGAAATGGGTCATTTAATGGCATCGCTTGAACCTGCCAAGAATCCTTTTTTTTCTTCCTTCACGTTGAAATGTTTCCAATAGTGAAAGAGAGAACATTATCAAGCTCCTATTTTCAGGAAAAAAAAAAAAAAAAAAAGCATGTGGATCTCAAAGGATGGGCCTGTTACCCTGGTTATGAGTATTTGTCACTCTCCTGAAGACTTCAAGGGAAATACGTGCAAGGCTGAAAAGATAGTAGAGCRTTTCTGCTTGCTTTCAAGTGCTTGCTGCAGGGGAAACCACGTGCACTTTCTTCTTCTGTTGGCTGCAGTAATGATGTGTCATGGTATTGAGCTCCCAGGCCTGGCTGACATGGATCAATTATTGGAATTTGATGGGCCATCTGCTCAGGAAGCCTCTGTAGTGTTTCTGAAAGACCTGCCCCTGCTGTGCTGGAGGGAGATGCTTCTATTTTTCCTCCTGTGGAAGTGYTGCCCATGTTGAATTATAAAATGAAACATTGCCAGGCTGGGAATGGGGTGTTAGGTGCGTTTTTGGATAGCACAGGATGACTCTCAGTGTGAGAAGTATGGAGTGAGTAGTTTGGCTTAAAGTATGTGCTGAAACATGAACCCAAAGGTACATTTTTTGCATATAAAGGCTCCCTTGTGCTTGAAACAATCGTGTATGTGCAGATAGGGGGTAACTCASGTAGCCTATTGCAGGTGTTGTAGAGTTTAGGGGTGTGACAGGCAGCTGTGAGAGGCGTTTGGGTCTTTGCAGTGTCTCCAGCAGCTTCCAGCAGCACGTTCCCACCCGCGGCGCCGTCCCTGCTCCCGGGTTGATTCCCAGGGACGGGCGCTGGGCTCGCGTAGCTGCCCTGCGGAGTGACAGGTTTTSCTCTGCCAGAAGGGCAATGGCAGGAAGGGCTCTACATCGAAGATGTTTGTAACTTCTCCCAGCCCTGAAATTCTCCAGCTCTGTTCTCGTTACGGTGAGGGTTGGTTTGTCGTCCTTTTCCCTCGGGATGGAGTTTTACTGGCACTGGCATACTGATATTTTAAATATTGCGCTAGAAACATCTGGCTGTTTCAACCAAGACATCAACTAGGGATTAATTTCATTGATTTAAATAGCAGATATTGATTTTTTTTTTCCTTCTTCTAGGCTTTTTCTTCTGCCTAGGAAAATATACAATCATGTATTTTTTGAATGTGTCAACTCTGCACTTCATGTCTTTTCAATATTTAGTCATACAAAAGATGGTGTTTTCATTCATCCAAGCGGCCTTATGTGGTGAGCACCCTCTTTTGCTTGATGTCTTTCTGCACAAGGCTTAGTGGTAGGTGAGGAAGAAAGTCCTGAATGCTTCAGTTTTCTCTTATATGGGGTATTTGTACTTAGAAAATTGTGATGTGTATAGATCAGGTCCCTTTAAAGCACAAAAAAAGTGCAACTATTTATATTGATGACTTCTTGCAGCTTGTTCAGTTCCACTTCAAACAAACTGAGGAAGTGTGTATAAATGTATATATTGCTGGTTACTTGTCATTTTCCTGGGGGAAGTAAGCGTGACCAGATTGCATTTTGTCTGAGCAATGCTCCTTCAATGCAGACCTGAAACCAGGTTTGTATTCCTAACACTCCATCAAAGTACTGATTTGGCAGCTCTTGACACTTGGATCAGTGACTAAACTTGTTTTGCTGTTGATAACAAGTCATCCAGAGTTGCAGCAAAACATGGCTGCTAGACCTGACAGATCTTCCTTTGCATTGAAAATAAAATACTCACCTTGCAAGGTCGTTTGAGAGCTGTCACTGAGGAAAGGATTTTGCTCTGAACCCTTATCTGGGTCAGAACTTCTTAACATTTCTATGGTATTTATTTGAGGATCTGAAAGGGCTTTATAAATATTAGGTAATATTAGATAATCTCTATGCTCTGCTGAGATTGGTAAAACAGGATTTTTCTCATTTTGTATTTGAGACTTGGAGAAGTTAAGTAACTTGTCTAAAGAAATCTTTGGTAGGGCTGGGGATAAAAGCTGGTTCCAAGTTGAAATGTRAGATAATTCTGCTTCATAAACAAGCTGGAACTGACAGGAGGAGGGAAATGTTATTGAAGTTAGAGGGGTTTACGTTATTTTTGCCAGGATAGAGCAGAAAGGATTAGACCTTTCTGTTGCTTATGTTGCTATTCWAACGCTGGGGACCAAGGGCAGTCATTAGCCTGATTCTGTTCCTTAAAGGCAATTAAGGTGCATTATAATCTCTGTATAGCCAAGTGGCACCTTGCTGCACAGTGCTTGGGCCTGCCTGTCTCAGACTTTTCTTGGAGAACTGGAAAACCAACATTTCATGATTACCCTGTCAAGCTCCTTCTATTATACAGAGGCAGCAAAAAGATCCAGAAACATTTAGCTTTATTAATCGTGCGCTCTAATCTCATGTACAATCATACCCAGCATTATATGTTCTCTGTTCTTATGGCTTCTCCTTCATCACCCTCCTCGTTGATGCCTGGTTGGCGTTTCTGTGGTGTCCCGTGGAGGTCGGTTCCATGGTGGGGCATGGACCTCAGTTGGTTTCGCTCAGTAAGATGATATTTTTTTGTTGTGATGTATCCGTTTCACATCAGTGATTCTCCATATGACCTTCTTGCTTTTGATTTCCTATTTGCAGTATCAGCTTTTTCAAGCAAAATCAAYGATGAGATGTATAATTAATTTTTACATGTTTAATTAAGTACTGCTCCAGTACTTTTCATTATCTTAGCATGATCTCTTGCTGAAACTGAACTGTACAATGGAAAAAAAAAAAAGTTGATTAAGTAAAATATGACTTAAGAAGTGCCCTGCAAGTTATTAAAGTAATTGGAAGTTCAGGGATGCAAAGCTAAGACATCCAGGTATTACACACAGAAAATAGGCTGTAAGTATGAGAGCGCTGAGAGATTATCTTCAGAGCTGCTTTCTAGTACTGGAAATGTTTAAGAGCAAATTTCGAAGGGCTCTCAAGACTGCAACACCGTGGCCCAGGCTCCCTCGTTGCTGTCTTTCTTGTTTGAGCTCATCCTTCTGCCATCGTTCTCTGATGGCTCTAAGGTGACACAGGGGGATGGATAGAGGATGCCCTGGTGGAAGCCAAGGTTCCTGAGTAGAAGACAGACACTGCTTAACTGTTGCCTGCATATTTAYATCCTGTAGTTTTGAATAGCAGTGGAATGTGCGTTTGAAAGGTAACTGGAAATGTCTATCAGCTGACTTAGAAACGGGAAAAATATCTGTCCTATGCCATAGCTGCTTGCTAGGCTGTACCTAGCCCAAATAAAAGATTGCAGGATGGATGGAGGGGAAAACTGGGAGACTTTGCCCAGCTTGAGTCAGAAATAAAATGAATTTAAAATGTGCTCCAGCTACATGTGGCAAACGGTGTGTTCCTGCTCCAGATCTGGGAGTTATCTATGGGGAGCATTTGTCTTATTGAAGGCATTAATTGGGATTCTTGTCTGCCTGAGTGTGTGTGAGGATTTGAGGAGGCTTTTAGTGTGTTAGCTCAAGATTCTTTTAGGGCGTATTTGGCTTTTATGTGTGGATTTTATAACTGATGCTCAGTATTTCAGTAAATTGTGCAAGACTCCAAATCGTGAAGGTAAAGGCACTTTCAGTGACTTCTTARAAAAATATAAGCAACAGTGAGCACATTAAGTGGAGAGCTGTGAGCTGTAAAAAGAAAAATATTGAACATTAATGATAGCGTGCGAAGTAAGAAGCCATTAAAAAGGGCCGGGAGCTGATCTGGGTGGAGACAAGCCGGTGCGTGCAAGGCCGCCTGCGGCAGCACCGTGTTTGCTTTCCCTTCTCCCAGCCTCTCGGGCCGTGATGTGCTGGCTGCTTCCTCCCAGCGYTTGCTCTGTCTTCTCTTGATGACACTGATGCTGTGGGGAAAAAAGGGAACAAAAAGACCAGGTTAGTGTCAAAACTGGAATYTTTTTGCCAGCAGTGATGCATCATCACTGGTTCCTTGGCCTGGGAATTTCATCCAGGTAGTTTCTGCCCAGGTTGGGAGCTGGAGGTTTCTGCAGTTTTCCCTGTTTGCTGGGGGCCATAAGCAAGTGCCTGGAGAGGGAATCCCCAGAGGATGAATGATGTGAAACCCTGGGGAAACGGTGCAGGGGAAGAAGGGGAATGCGAACCATGGGGATCAATGGCACCGAGGACAGTGCCATGATGTGCAGCTTGCAGACCAAACAACAGCTCCATCTTTGACTTTTTTAAATGGGCATAAAGTCCCATGTTCTTCACTCAAAAACAGGACTTGTAGCTTGCAAAGTGATTTAAATAGCTTTCCTTTTAGAAATATCTGTGTAGCATGACTTGGGTGATTTACTTTATAATGGCTCCAAGCCAGGAGCATAATGAAATTGTGAGCAGAAAAATTACTCTAGTGCTTTTTCCTTTTTGCTATCTGCTGATTTATTAGAATTGTCTTTCCTTCAAATGATTGTCAAGTTAACCCATCTGTTGCCAGTATCTTGGGATGGGAAATAGATGGGCAATATAGAGAAGCAGTGAACAGCATCCTGCAAGAGAGCAGAGAGGCAGCAGGCTTAGGCRTAGCTGCGGTGTGTGTTGGCAGTTTTAAAGGAGGAAAAAAGTCAGCTTGTGGAGTCTCGAGCATAACTGTTTCTATGGGGACTTGGCAGGTTAAAAGCCCAAGAGGCAGAAAAATGAGAGTGTGTAGTTTTGTGGTGGCACATCTCTGTTAGTGCGACATGGGATGTTGAAACTGTAGGCGTGTAAAAATGCATGTATTCARCCTTGATAGTGGCCCGCTGCCTGTGAATAAAGCAAGTTGTCTTTCCATAGTTCAGGAACATAGTTTTGGGTCTCTATGCCTTAGTTTCATCAGTGGCCACATCTAGCTAATGCTGTGCATGGATGTACAATAGTGAAGAGATAATGAGATAAAATATGGGAAACGGTTGCCGTGTTAATATGCCCCTTGTGGTGCTCTATGGCTTTAATCTCCCAGATAGCAAAAGATAAAAGGAGGGAGGGGAACTCGGTCTTGGTAGGGA
Source organism: Eudromia elegans (assembly GCA_003342815.1). Lineage (NCBI taxonomy): Eukaryota > Metazoa > Chordata > Aves > Tinamiformes > Tinamidae > Eudromia > Eudromia elegans. Next base: position 1,529,434 of record PTEX01000016.1, on the reverse strand, counting down.
GGCATTGGGGTAAAGTCCTTTCTTCCCGATCCCAATACAAAAACCTTGCTACCTGCAGCCTTTCTTTGTAGCAGGCAGAAAAAAAGAATGCTGCTGTTGAACATGGTATTTGCATTTGCAGGATATTCATCTAGGGAACAAAGAAAGCGCCAGAGAAGTGTGATCAGGGCTCCTTTTTCTTAATGAGCCAGTAGGAAGTAATGCCACAATCAGAGAAAGCGCAGGGTTTTTGACAACATGGAAATTCCTCTTCRAGCATTGCCAGCTAGCTCCAGCCTTAGGCAATTTCTCTCACCTTGACTCAACAGCAGCTCCKAGCTCTGCTGCAATTTCTTAATCAGTGGCTATTCAGAATGGCTTCATCTTTCCAACCCTTCCGTTGTAGGGACACACTGAGAGCAGTGACTAAATATTTCCTGTTTCTGTCCTTCTAAACTGTCAGAGTAGGGGAGAGAGAAATRCTGGGGGAATTTCTGATTTAGTATCTGGAAAGCTTCTTAACAGCCATTAAAAAAAAAAAGTGAAGTTGATGCAAAGAAGTGTCATTGATCTGCACACATTTATACAGCAAATTAGAGTTTGTGGAAGATTTTCCCAAGGAGAGATTACAGACTAGCAGTTTAGCGTGTTTTGAGAAAGATTTGGATGCATTTACTTACCAGAGGAAACAGGCTGGTGCCTGAGATAGCAGACACGTAGATAACTGATGTTACTTTTAAAACAGATGTTTTCTGTTCTCTGGAAATAGTTCAGGACTGCTCTGCTGCTTTCAGGTAAGGCTTTGCTGTCTTTGTGTGCTTGGATCCTGTGCATTTTCTATCCCATCTGCAAGTTACAATCAGAATATGCAGATGTTTGTGCATCCTCTAAAATAATATGGGAATACTCCTGAGAACGATGCTGCCCTTGAGGGTGGTTTGCTTCGGTTTCCTCTCTGGGCACAAATGGAGTGGCTGAGGATACAGCTGCAGGAGGTCTGTTGCGTTAACCAAAGCAGCTTCATCTTCAAAGGTGGTGACATCTCATTCCTTGAGTAGTGACTGCTCTGTTAAAGTTTGTCACAAGTCCTTGAAATGTGTTTTGGAGCCTRCTATAAATCTTAAGGCTTAAGACAAAGAGAAGTAGCACCCTCATGCCAAATATCAGGCAATCTTTGGAAACTGGTGTCTGTATACRAGTAAGAGCTGTGATGAGTTGACAGGGTAGACACAGAGTATGTTGAGCTTGGACCTGCCGGTCAAGATAGTGGAAAGTCAATCTGAGAAGCTCCAAGAACATGTGCAGTTGTCACRGAACACATTCCACTTCTCTTGCGAAAGAGAGTACCAGCTTGTGAGAGAATATGGATGGGTTGGAGTCCTCTGAATACAGGTTATGCTTCAAAGTTGTATTGGATTAAGAGTCTAAACATTCTTCTTGATATCTTGACAATTAAAGTGAGAGTACTTGCCTATCCCATGCCCCTGATATTCCTTGCCCTTAGGGAAAAAAAAAAAAAAAAAAGACAGATGGAGCTTTTGGGTTTGTTGCTGGCTAAAACAGACTTGGGGCTGTGAGCCAAATCTTACCTATTTTTTACCATGTTCTCTGTTTCATCTGACTTTTTTCCTGCTGCTTCCACTCCTGCCTGGTAGATGGCATCAGCGTATTACAAATTTCTTAGCCCTTTTTCATATTGGAGGGGTTTTATTTTTCATCCCTTTCACAAAAGATAATACTGTCTTATGCAGACAAAGCGTTTTTAAATCATTTTTTTTCTGAATGTTTCAGATATGTTTTGACTAAATACTTGTATCATTCAACATGTCTCTTTTCCTCCTCGTTGTGCTGTGTAATTATGCCACTTCTACAGGGCATCAATCACTTAGAAAGAAAACGAACCTGCTATCTTAGGGCGACTTTACGTTTAGAAGCTACRTTATATTGTACATTATATTGTATCCTGCTTATATGCAGTACCTTTTAGTTCATATTCTTCAGACTTAAAGACAGAAGAAAAATTTCTCAGAGTGGAAAGATGGTCAGATACTCAGTGGTAGATGGAGGTGCTTGTGCATGGGGTTGAAGATGTGTTGAACTGCTCTGGAGAGAGAGCAGAAAGGAGCTCTATAAATATCTTTTGTCATTTGTAGCACAGATAAGCTGTCTTAACTAATTCTAATGACAGCTTTGTACTCCCTTGTGAAACTTAGTGGCACTTTCATGACACCAGGGCCATTTTGCATAGGAGAAGAGGCAGCTCTTTCTGTCTGTCACCTGCTAAGGATTTTCTGTGGCTAGAAGGTGCATCCACAGGCRAATTACAGCGGTGGGCTTGTGAGACTACCTGGAATTTTTGCATCATCAGTGCTCTGCAGATAAAATGTCTTTTGTGATGAGGTCTACATATTGATTCTTGTTTTTCATCTTCAAGAAGCAGCTAACATTTTGAGCAAACTGTTTTACTGACTGAAAGAAGCTAGACTGGTGGGGCCACAATATTACTATATATTTTTATTACTATTATATTATTATATTGTATGATCATATTTTTTTCTTCCATGGAAACAGGACCTCTTACTTCCTTCTTAAGTGAGCAGTCTTCCAACCAAAATGCCTAATTCCATGATGATTTTCTTCTCAAAGCAGGACTAAGCCCATAATGCTCCAAGTTTTGTGTAACCGTAGCAGGAAGGAAAACTGGAGGGCTCGGGACCTACTTTGAGGACAGAGCAGTGACTTTAAATACCCCATGAGAGCAATGTATATGTTTATGAGACCATCCCTGTCAAATCAGTTGTGTTTGTTAGCAGAGAAGTAAAAAAGAGAAGAGATCTTTGAGGTTAATTTTGTCTTAATAGTATACAGATGCTAAACATGCTAAGCACCAGGTTTTATTGAATCTTTCTAATTATGAGCAAATGATCAGCCTAATTTTCTTGCATTTTCAACCACATTTTCTTGAGAGTGAAGTAGTTAAGATAATTACAAGGAAATGCCAGCACATAATTGTGACAAAAATTTGTATTTAAGGACTCCTTGGGTTGCCRGTTCTTCTTCATATAGATTTGCAAAGTAATTTAGGATAGATGAGGCTAAACTCTGTCTAGAACCTGGTGTAAGGGGTGTTATCTCAGACCTGCCAGGCCTTGTGCTTCAAGACTGATCTCAGCCTTTGTGCCTGGGGTGACAAATAGTGTCACTGCTGCCCTTGTGCAAGGACTTCTCCTCCAGTATTTCTCCATAAGGTGCTTAGAAATCCTTCACTGCAAAGTGTGAGGCTTAAGCGTGGCTTCCAGGTTTGCTCTTCACTGCATTGCAGTAGATACAGTGCATGCATTTTGGTAGTCAATTTTTAAAYATGCTGGTTTAAGAGGCACGTGCCCCGGGGATGTGTCGGTGCATGCAGGTACTCCTTGGGACAAAACATACAGGCAGCGTGGTGTACAGTGCATATGGAAAGTGTGGGGGTATTTTTATCCTTTTGCCTGCAACAACCTGTAACTTTGAGCAAAAAGAAGTCATTTCTCTTAGGGGGARGCAGCAACGGGGCTTTCTCAAACCTATCAGCGAAAGATTGACTAATTTCACGTGGGGATCACTGTCTGAAACAGTCTCAGAGGAGCTGTGCAAGACTGAGCAGTTTCAGATGTGCAGGATCACAAAATTTCCTTGCTTTGTAAAGGCAGCAGACGGAGCTGCCTTTGCTGGAGTTTCTCTGGATCTCCCCTGGTGCTTTTTTTCCCTCCTCTCTCCGATCTTCCATCTTTCTGGTGGTCTCCTGTTACTGTKTGCAGGCTGGCTGTTGCACAGCTGTTACTGTTTCCTTTCCTTGGCCTCTGTCATATCTTATAGTGAAATGCTGCTGATTGTGGATTGCTATCAGGTATAAAAATAGTKTGCTTGTTGTAATGTAGAGCATTAAAATTCATAGGCTGTAGCCAGGCTGGTTCTTGTGCTTTCTGGACAGGCCTGTTAACCTTTGAGAGATTTGCGGTGAAGTTCCAGCTGTAGAATAATAAAAACAGGTAAGTGAAAAAGAGCCCGAGTGGGAGGTAGTTTGTGCATGGGGCTGATAAACCCGTTCCAGAACACACTCACAACTGCGTTCCTAGCAAGCAGCACATCCCGCTGCTCCCTCGAAAGCCCCGGTCCCGGCTGATGGAGCCGAGGGAAAAGCACTTGCCTCSCTGCCCCCTTGCACTGAGCTTGGTTTAACCTCTCTCTGGCAGCGGGGATGGGGATGTCATTGCTCCTGATATGCTCTGATGATGATAAATAAGGAACGGGTGAAACGGGGAAGCTTTGCTTAGCAAGGCCAACAGGAAGGCAGCGCAGTGCTGCTTCGTGCAAGGGGGCAGATGGTCACTTATTAAAGCAGCATATTGAGAAACACTTAACCCCTGGCCTTGTCAGATAGGAGCTGCTGCAGCATTCGYGTGTAACCTCAGTGCGACAATACATACTTGTTACTTAAATGTCATTGCACTTATATTTATATTTTCACACATAATGGGGAGTAAATGCTGTGCACTTATTGCCTTTTGTTGATCTTCTCTAAGACAAAGAGGTTACAAAAGCCTTAAGCTTTTTATTAGATTGTCTTTGTGTTTGGAAACAGATTTTGTGGAAAAGGGATTTTTCTTTTTTTTTTTTTTTTCATTTTCATTTCTTTCAAAATTTTTCATTTTGAACCATTCCCGACTTAGTGGAGGCAAAGTTTTCTGCAGCTGGAGCTACCCTCAATCACAGCAATGGAGAAGGCAGGAGATTTCTGAGTGATGCCAATAAGCCACATGGACACTCGGAGAGAAAAAAAGACAAGATAACAGTTTTCTAACCAGTTAGTGATTTCGTAGTTGGATTGCACTTGTAACTATAGCTCTGAGTGGGGAATAAATTGAAAATTCTGGTATTCTTTAAGAAATGTCTGGTGAAATTTTTGGGTGAGAAGGGGGGAGGCAAAGCCCCCGACTGTCAGAGAGGGTCAGCTCTGCTGCCCTCCCATCAGCTGCTTTGCCCTAAATGTGTGCCCAGGTGCAGGGCACATGGCCTGACCCTCCCCTTCTCTCCTTGTCCTCAAGCCCCTTGTTGTTCTCTTTGGGCACCATTGGGAACTCCAGGAGGGTATTTTTAGCCTGAAAGAATGGGGAATTTAGGGCAGGCATGATGTTAACATTAATCACAGCASTGATGAAATTGCGTTCCAAAATACACGAATGAGACAAGATTTCCCCTGTGTCCCACTAATATAAAAAAAAAAAAAAGAAAAGTTGCTGCTGCCAAACTGTAGGGAACGTTTGCTCGGTCAGAGCAGGAACCAGACAGTGAATTGCTCCTTTGTGAAGTGTGTAGTGTTACAAAGTGTTGTAAAACGAAGCTGCTTCTGTTCCTCCAGCTACACAGCAGAGATTTATGCCTTGTGGCGCTGGTCAGGGTTGCTGGGAGCACTGGGCTCACAGGTAGCGTCAGGAAGCAGATTGCACGTTGGCCCTTGGCTCTGCAGCGAAGGGGGCAGGTGGGTTATTTCTCTCTTCCACGCAGTGCTGCGACCACACGTTATTACGCGCTGCGCTAGTAGGAATTTTGGGCTCACGCAGATTGGGAAGCTGCAGCAGCTCTCCAGGACCCTGGCRTGAGGGCTAAGCCTTTCCAGCTGGTGAGCTACATGAGTATTTGCAAAAGAGCAGACCGGGTGCAAAAGGCCCCATCAGCTTTCTCAGACTTTGCAGCTGTATCTGGTCACGTTTGTTGGACTGCCCAAGCTCCAAGGAATCAGCCAGGTACAGGAAAGCACAAGGGAGCCTCTCAGAAATTGAGAAGTAGCTGCAGTAATGGGGRAAAAAAAGAGTTTCCCTGTTAAATGGCTTTTTCCTTTGTGGCATCTTGCCAATAGCTGAAATGGAGCTGCTGAGATGAGGGGCCATGGGCCAGATCTGTGTGGATAAGTCTGAGTCTGGAAATGGCACAATGGCCTTTTCATGGTCTTTGAAGTAAATATCCCCACAACTACGCCCCTGCCATATTGAATTCTCTGGCAGTGTTTAAGGTCAAGCATGATTGCTGCTATGCAAACATGCATTTGTTTCTCAGGCCGTTATATTTGGGGTTTCTTCCCTCTGGCCCATATGTTCCATGCGATCTCCATTTATGTTCCTGTCAATTTCCTTTTTTAAACCTTCCTCCTTGTTTTCTGCTAAAACTCAAAATAAGTGAGAGTATATGCCTGTGTGCATTTATTTATAAGCATAGTAATTCTTCACTCTCTTACATCTCCAAACATCTGTATACTGTCCTGAGCTGCTTTATGAGCAGGAAGTATCATCACCTCTTGCAGGATACAGGCAGAGAAAAAGAGTTTGCAAAATTTGGCTAAAGTTGGATGATAATTCAGTTGCTGGGACTTGCTTTGAGTTCTGTGAGTTCTAGAGAAGTTTGTACTTAGGTTTGAGCCTGATGGCGAGTGGCCCATGGTGTCAAGGAAAGAGGATGTGAAGCCTCCAGGTTTGCATTGGGTGTTTTGCATGAGAGCCACTACTGCTCATGTCAGGTGCCTTGTGCTCTCTTATGAAAGTCTTAGAGCCCAGAATGACATGCCACAGCTCATTAGAACAGACCATGATGTCTAGGGCTGCTTGTGGACTGGCAGGCTGCCTTGCTAGCGTCCTGCAAGAATCTTGCTAATTGGTCTGCAGGAATACAGAGATGCTGCCTGCAAACATTGTTCTGGAGAGCCAAATCTGAGCGCATCAGGTGGCGTGAAGCTCTCTGRTGTAATAAAAGTGAAAGGACAAGCAAAGCTGCTTTCTTGACAGAATCAAAATAGGAAGTGGAAGGGAAAAGGCCGAGATKTGCACAGACTGCTAAACAGCTCCACTTGACCAGTGGCTGCTCCCTGCATTAAATGTGGGCAGCGTGGCATATCTGTACTCCAGAGAAAGAAATCACCAAMGACTTGGCAGACAGACTGAACTCCCCCAGAAGGGGATTATTGCAGACCAAGGTGAAGATTTGTTTTCATTGGGGCATATATCTAAATGAAGCTTAGAGAGCATCTGCCTGCCTAGAGCCTTACGTCTGAATTAACCCAGGTTGAGGCTGCTCAGATAAGAATAATAAAGTTGGATACCATTAAGGCTTTAATAGAAGAATAATTGTTCGTCTGACCAACTGAATATTTGCTCTTACATTTGTATAAAATTAATCTTCACTTTTTTTTTCAATTTCTTTCTTGTGTTTGTTATGCCAATCCTGCAGAAAAGGGAGGGCCCCGGGGAGACGTGCCCCTTTGCACRGGGACACTCACACTGTTCCCTTGTCAGGCTGCAAATGAAGAGACTCCGTCGTTTTGAAATGAAGACTTATCTGATTATTGATAAATAACTTATGGATGGGGAGAATGAAACATGCTGGCTGGAAAAGCAGGATTCTGCAATTGTAGTATTGCCTTGAAATTACAGCCCACGCAGTTTGAGAATGATTCAGGATAATTGCAGTAATGTTGCCAGAGAAGTGAAAAGGAACAGTTTCCATTTTACCTATTAACAAGCTCTAGTGGCCTTAAATTATTTCTGAGAAGAATCTGAAAATGGCTGAAATGATCAGAATAATTGCAAAGCAGAGGTCTGAGTTGGGGGAATGGTTGCAAGTGGCCCCAGCTGGGGCTTTTTGGCTGGGTAAATGCTGCTTTTGTGGAAATGGGAGCAGAGCACAGAGCTTTTGGCTCAGGTGAGCTCAGGGAGTCTGCGCATCTTGGACCCTATGGACAAAATAGCAGTCAGGAATCGTTTGCTCTTGATACCCTTGTTTGAACTCGACCTGTGCAATGCAGAGCATGAGCCTGATGTTATTGTGACACAGTGAGTGCTTGAACGGAGTTTCCTGTACTCCTTGCTGCTTTTCTCGGAATCCTCTGAGCATGGGGAAGGAAGGATCGCTGCTTTCCCTGGTAGCGTTGTGTCACCTCGGTCCTTGTCTCACAGCAGGAGGGACAGGGAGAGATCTTCTCTAGGCTCCAGGCATCAAGTGGCCGTGCAGGGACTGCCACAGCCTGATAAGCCTGGAGAGGCCGTTTGGCCTCAGTCTTCTGGCTCCCTGAACCCTTCCCCTGTGCATCTGCAGTGTTACCAGTCCCGCACAGGRGACCCTGCCTGCTCCCCGACCTGGTGTCCCCCAGACAATGCTCCCAGAACCAGGACTGCTGCTGCCGCCTTGTTTCTCCTGGTCCCCTTTTAGCTGTGATGCTGCTGCTTGCTAACTCCAGGTGAGTGGAAGGGGACTCCCTTATACTCYCTTACTAAAATGTTGCAATACTCATCTCATTTGAGGAAACTAGAGCAGTAGATGCTGATACAGACTCTTAAGGTCTCATTACTTCCAGCTCACTGTTGCACACACAGAGTATGTTGTTTTCCAAGGGCCATCTGTAATAGAGGCTTACAGCAACACACTGACTTATGTACAGAGAGGTGGATTTTAACCCTCTCATGAAACTAGGATCCATTTCTCTTGTGTGAGTGTTGCCGTTGGCTAAACAACTTTGGGAATCCTCTTCCTCCCCTCCCTTTCTAATTGCAGCCAATCCATCATGTCTGAACACAAGTTGAGGGCTGGGAGAGACCTTCTGGAGTGCTCATCTGTAGCCTCCTTTCCCTATTCCTGACTCAGAATATTTTGCTAGTCCATTAGGTACCTGAGCTCTGCGTTTAGCAAGAGGAGCTCTGAAAAGTCTCCCCTTCTCTCTTTACACATGCATATTCAACAGATCTGTAACAAGAGTCCAGGGCTGCAGCTGATTTAAAAAACAGTGACAAATAATAATTAGACAGATTCCTTTCAATTTAGAGTTTAAAAACGTTTGAACATTTATACTGACTCTGTTGTCATGTTTCAAAAGACTTAATGGAATGAAAACACCATTTGGAGGAGAAGCTAAAGCAAGAGATTGCTTAATTATCCTACTCAGATATTAAAAAATTCATTTTGATTTCATTCTCTGCTCCAGGTGCTTCCACACCTGGATTTCAATGCAGATACTTTCTTTGTATTTATTTAACTCTGATTTTCTTAGGGAGATTTTGGGAATGTTTCAGGAAGCTCCTGGAAATCTACACAGCATGAAATKACCATGATTTATTTTTTGTTTGGACATAGTTATTATCAGTTAAACAGAATTGATTATGTATRTAAGTCCATAATAAATACTAAGCAATCATTTTCAACTATTTTTAGAAGATGATGTAAGGCAAAAACAGGGCAGGTATAAGTGGCTGGGCAGAAGGAAATTTCCTGCCTCCTGTATCTGGCGGGGTGGATTTCCTGCCCGGCATGAGAGTCCCTACCCCTTGTGATCTCCAGCTGCAAAGGTACTGAAGCTTGGGGTGTTGGTTCATTCTTCTCTTTCCAGGGAGCTTTAGTTTAAAAAACAACAACAACAAAGCACACTTTTTTTATCCTCACCTTTTTTTATCCTCATAATCCTGCCAATACAGAGAAATAGTAGCAGTTATGCAGGTAGTTATATTGACATCCCCCTAAGTGTTACATTTGCAAGGTTCATACATTTTTGGTAGCACTGGCAGTAATAGAAGTGATAGTGCAATAGCAGAAAAAAGAAGAGTCACCCAGCCGCYGATCTGTTGCTCAAATCATCTTTGAACTGTGCACCCAAATGAGAAAGATGAAAACAACTTAGTCAAAATGGCTTAGCTCTAAGGAGCGTTTTCCATGCTACTCCTTGATGACAAAATAGTTAGACATTAATGCAGTTTACAGTAAGACACACTTAAGTTATCAGTGAGGTTGGTGTGATGCCTGACATTTAATGCAAATATTTATAGACTTGGCCTACTAATTATGCCAGTAGAAAAAAATGCAGTTTTAATACTGTCATCTCACCACGTCTCCACCTGCCAGCGTGCTGCTAACTTGCGGAAAAATTCAGAAGTTAGAAAGTATGGCACGTCGAAGAGATCATTTACATTTTTAATAGGGATTAAGTTATCTCCAGCAATAGCTTCCAGTCTGTGGTCTACAGATGTGTCGGGRCTGTGGGGACTATTCCCAAGGGAGCTGTGAAAAATGACAGAAAAAGAGAGATTTGTGTAGGGCGCATAGAAATCTCTCCCTGGGAAATTGCTGAAGGGCTGTGGTGAAGTTATTAAAGGGCTGTGCACCACCTTTGGCAAGTGGTTAGGAGTCCAAACAATGAGAAAAAATTGGAATTCTCTGATTTACCATTTTGTATAAAGAACTATGAATAATTTCAAAGTACTTCCCCACAGTCTGAGTGCTAGTCCTGCTGGAGCCAGGCTGCCATAAAAAAACAGGGACCCACAAAGCACTGAATGATGTGCTTAACTYAAAACATACAGCTATCCACCATATTTCATGGTTTGCTCAGTAAAGACCTGTGGGAAATTTAAAACAGAAGGCAAGGGTTCCTATAACATTGCATACAGCTTTGCAGATGCCCATCATCTCCCATGACTGAAGATCTAATTGCATGACTCTACCCTTCCTATTTTTCCATTTCAGTTTRTTTATGTGAACAGCCTGTAACAGTTTGAGGTGCTGGTGGTCTCTCGTTATTGACTACAAACCCACAGGATGTTGTCACTGCCATTGCAGCCTGTTTAGGAGACTTGATTTTGGTTGYCTTGATAGCTCTCCTGGTTTGGGAGCCGGGAGACTGTGCTTCCTGTTCTGGCACCAAGGGAATCTTCACAAGCTGTGCAAACAGCCCCAAAATGCTGTCACCRGTGGTCACATTTATGCAGCTTGTGTGCATGCCTTTTGCTTGACTCGCTGCTTAGCAAACTGAAAACAGGGTGCTCAGGAGCTTTCCCATTTTCTCTTCTTCTGTAAAATAGCATCCTACTCCACATGTATTTACTGAAGTGAAGGTGCTAGTCTGTGCACATTGACAAGGGGCCTCGGTGATGTTGACTGATGGGTGGCTGCTTGCAGGGGTTGAAAATGGGTATTTTGGTACCAGGCACTGCTAAAAACCCCTCGTGGGGTTGCCCTGGCAGCTCTCACAGCAGGATGGATTAAGTGCTGCAGKCCGACCACGTGGGCAACCCCTGTGGGCTTGGGAAGATCCTATAGCTGGGTTGTGATCTCCCCTTCCCACCGGCTAAGGGAGTCCTCGCCATGGACTTAATCCAAAGTCCATGAGGACAGCAGGGTCTCTGCAGTCTTTGGTGCACACCAGAGCAGACCATACATAAGGCTTTCGGCTATATTTAGTTCCCCACTGTGTTTGTCTTGTGCAAACACGTGCACTGGACTCATTGCCTTGGTAAATCACAGCCCAAAATAGCCTGCCAAAATGGGGTGCGTGGTTTTGGGAAAGAGCCTTAAGGGGGAAAAATGCAACTCTCTCTCTTTAAACTTTCCCTTTTCTACATTGTTACCTTGACAACTCTGCTGCTGTGCTTCGTCTTTGGTGGGACTTGGCTGTGGTGGCATAGGGGGGACATCCATGTGCGTTTGCAGATCTACTCCGGTTCTGCTCCGTGGACACGTGTCAGAGCAGGGCACGTCCAGCCACAGAGCCCATATTCCTTGCCTTGACCTGAGCTGTGATTTGGAAATGATTACAGATACTAAGAACTGGGACCCGTTCTGATTAAAGGTATACAACATTATATCTTTTATTGATTTTTCCTTAAGCCAACACCAAAGTGGTGTTAATTTTCTTTAAAAGCAGATACGTGGTGCTTAAAATATTTTTAAAGGTTAGGACAGCTGAAAAGCAGAGAGGGATGAAAGTACTCAAAAATAGTCGTCTTATTTTTAGTATAAGCAGATACAGGAGTATGTGTCAAGATTAGGCTACCATTCTGATGTGCTGAACTGAGTCTAGAGATGCTAAAAATATGCTTCCTTTTCCTCGCAATTTTTAAGCAGAGGCAGCAGCAAAGGTAAGAGCAGAGTGGCGGCGACCTGAAATTTTAATTCCTGCGTTTCCGTGCCTTTTGGGATTGGGCAGAGCTGACTGTTAACCTCGGCACCCGCGACCGCTGGCAGAACCTGGAGAGACAGAGCCGAGGTGGCGTGTGTGGGAATGGCATCCCTCCCACCCCCTTTTCCTCTTCCCAAATGGAATCCCTACCATATATATATATATATATATATATATATATATATATATATGCATATATTTTGCAGACAGGGCCAGCTCTGTAGCTGCAAACGCAAGACTTGCAGCCTCACGGGCTCAGTGCGGAGGGGGCTGGATGTGGCTGAATGTGTGTGCAGAGAAGGGGGCTTTCGGTGCAGAACACATGTGTTTCCAATCACTCTCTGGAGCCAGACCAGTAGCTGTAGCTCGGCCTGACAAAGCCTTATTGAAGCACAGACAGTGCGGTTTCAAAGCAGTTAGAAAAAGAAGGGGAATGCTGTTCAGGAAATTCTTCAGGCATGGGCAGGGACTTGGCTGCCGTTCTGCTGCTGGAAAATCTGACAGGGGCAGCTCGGAGCGCGGGCTAGGCCTGGTGCCGCTCGGCAAGCAGCCCCGCTCCAGCCCCGGCACGCGGCGCCGGGTCCCATCCGGCCACCGAAAGGCAGGTAAGAGCTGGCGGGTGCCGTCCCGGTGCAGCCCTTGGCTTTGCCCTTCCCGGGCTCCGAGCTCTCCCATGCTGGTGGGAGGAGGAAGGCTGCGGGTGCCTCGCTCGCGTGGTTTTGCAGGAGGGCTGGCTTGGGCTGGGGCTGGGCGTAGGTTTCTGGCGAACTTTGGCTCGRCGGGCGTTCTGCAGCTCGCGCGGGGCCGGCTGCGTGTGCTGCTGCAGCTGATTTGTGCCCGACTCCATCCGTTGTGGGCAAAGTCTGAATGCACCGACGGGTTTGCTCTGTACAGTGTGGCACATGCAGGTTTCTTGGAAAAGTACTATTTGGTCATAACAAACACATATATATCTTTGCATATATATATATATATATATACACACACACACTAATGAATCATTATAGTTGCTTAAGAGGATGAAAATGTATTTGTCTTGGGGATTATTTGGGTGTTACTAATTATTCCTGCCACCTGGTACGGCTACACTGTTCAGGGAGGCAGGAGTTCAGTAATAATCATTGCCTTGTGATTCTCTGCATACTTTTTTTTTTTCCCATATTGTATAAAGCGCTGGCAAACTGCAGCAGACAGCAGAGTCAGGAACCACGTTGAGTAGATTAGAAGGAAAAACATTAATTTAGTGACTTTTCAATCTGCAACTTCTCTTCTGCTTTGCTTTGCTTTGCTTTCTCCAAATAACTCCAGATATGTTTATGATAAAAGGCTCCTCTCCCTTTAGCAGCCTGCCGATTTAGGCAGTGCTCTCTCATCCTTTCCCTTGCAGCGGTAGAGCTCGTCTTGCCTTTGCGGAGACAGCAGCACCTTATAAGGCAGGCTGGTGTTTGGAAGTTCGGGTCCGGCGTGTTTGTCAAGGCTGATGGCGGTGGCAGGAGGAGTTTGCCTCTCGGAGCTTCAGAGAGTTCCTCATCTCTCCCAGTGTCTCTTCCTTAGATTTTCACAGCAGTGATATTTGATGTGTTGAAAATACATGTTATCCGTGCTTTTTTTTTCTTTTTTTTTTTTTTTTTCTTTCAAGGCAAGGGGAGAATTAAGGTTGCTAAATTGTACAGTGGGTCAGCACTAAACATTTCTGCCTGGGTTCACCACAGGAGTTAGACCCTGGAGTTTGCGTTTTCTGTGTCCATCAGGAGGCACGTGCAGGACTCCGATGCTCAAGTGGTCGTTTACTTTGTGATCCGAAGCATTCGGTGACAAGGCTGGTTTGGCCCCCAGAATTGATCGATGCTGCTATGGGACAGGACCAGAGCTTCTCCCAGCACTGCTGGTGAAGCACGTGTGTAGGCAGCTCTGGGRGATGCTGTTGGGATCAGGCAGTGAGGAAACCTGAGATGGACGCAACAGAATTCAGTGGATTGGATATTTACTGGAAGTATTAATGCTGGGGAGCTTAACTGGCTTGGGTTGGACAAAGGCAGGACTTCATGGGTTTGGAATGCATGAAGAGCATCCTCCCCAGGGGAGGAATGTGTGGAGTGTCTTTGGGGAGGGTTGGGAGAAAGGCAGTGAGAGGGAGAGAGATGAGCTCTGCAAGAGAGCACAGTATGATGAAATGATGAGGCTTTATAAGCTCAAAGTTTTCTTTTTGCAGAAATTGCAGCTGTGATGAAAGTGCTCAGTTAAATGAAGGACTTTAAGTGATCTGGACTGCTTGAGCCTCTGTAGSCTGCCATCTGACCCTGCAGATTGCAGCTGTATTGCTTATTTCAGTAGTTGTTAAATTTAGACACTGAGTCACCCTTTGATGTTTTTCACTGCTGGCTGTGTGCTTTTGGGGAGGATGAAGAATCGACTTCGTGTTCCTACCCCAGAACATGCAGCACCCCAGCTCCCAAGCGAGGTCAGCAAGGCTGCGGACCCAGAGAGACGAGCAGCCTGGGATGCAGCTGTCTGAGGGGCAGACACGGCTCAGCCGCTCGTACCTGGCTCTAGGAGTTGTCCTGCCTGAGCTCCTGGTGTGCCACAAGCTGCACAGGTTTCACGCCAAGCTGGTTTCACGTCAGCGTGGGTTGCTGCACTCCTGGCTGGTGGAGCGTGCGCAGGGTTATTGGGGATGCTGGCCCTGGTGGGCACTGTGTCAGGGACTCGAGGGACCTCAGGGTTTGGGTATATGCACTGAAGCTGGAGATTCTCATCATGTTGCAAGCAGATAGATGTGAGAACTGTAAAACCACCTTAACGTGCGTATGCCGCCTCCTGGTCCTGCCCGAGAACAAGGTGGAAACCAAGTATGTCTKTGCAGCTGAGAACATGGATAAGCACGGTATATGCACACATAAGATGGAGAGGGAGATGCAGCAAAAGGAGTTTTAACTTGTGCTCGTGTAGATCTGGGATGGCTGTAGAGACTGTACTCTCCCTGCTGGCACGTGCACACGGCCCTAGCTCTCAGTATTGGTCAGACTTGTTGGATTATAGCGGTGCAAATCCATGTTATGATCCTCTCTGGCACATTCTCACAAGCCCTAGTCTCTTCCCTGGTATTGTGGGACGACAGGGTGCAGTTTGGGGTAGAAGTGTGAAAAGTGTCACCTTTCACTGCTTGCTTTCTGACTCAAACTGTCGATTAGAGACCTCTTGCTGATACTGCAGCCTCTTCCAGTCAGACCTGCTGCTGGCTGTTTTAGTCTAGCTCTCCTGTTTGCTCATCCTGCTTTGAGATGCTCTGGTGGGAGACAGCACTGATAAACCTGGCACAAGCAGCTACGTGATTGCTTCACATCATCTCAGCAATGCAAAAAACCCCATGTGTGAATGCAGCAAATTCAGCATATTTGCATGCAGTGTGAATATATTGCAACAAATTGTGGAACGTTTTGTGAAAGAAATTCTTTGCAGGTTAGTTGGATGCCTGAGGGAATCCACTTTTGGGAACGTYTTCTCCCTCCTTAACTTTCCTTTTGAATTCCTGCATAATCGTGGCAAAGAATAATATCAAGACAAAGTAACTTTATTAAGAAAACCATTTAAAAGTTAGAGGAAACACTTAGAAATAATATAAGAAAACAAACATGTTTCTCTTCTCCAGAGAAGAGGAATGATGTTAACATCACATTACCCACAGGCTCTTACAGCGTCTTAGAATAAAACACCACTTTTGTTTTAGGAGATACTATTCGCAGATGGAACTGTCTCTTCCTTCATTTCATCCTGGCAAACTCTAATGCTTAGAACTTTTGCCATAAGCGCTCCTGGAATGCAGAGCAGCAACTGGGCAGAGTGGCAGTCCTGTGCYGAGCTTTCCATTTGGATGCTGGTTTATAAACAAAGGCTTTTGCAATACCCAAAAGTTTGTTGTGGAAATACTGTCATCCAAAGCTTCTCAAGATGCTGGAGTTAGAGGACAGCCTGGAGTATTGAGAGATCTGGATTAGAGATACCTACACTTGCTCTACACGCAACGAAAACTAGTCAGGAATAACAACACAAATGACACTTGTCTGTCCAGGCACTTATGCTTATGACATGCTGGCAGACGCCAAAATAGAAGAGTGGGCTCAGGGCTTAGCCCATAGCAGAGGGATGTAAGATTTAACTGCTGCAGCAAGTAGTTCACCCTTCTGTCTGGTCCCCACTGMTCAGGCCTTGGTGGCCAATCTGCTGGTCAAAGGCTTTTCCCAGGGCCAGAACCTTTTATGGGTGTGCCAGCTGAGGTCTGACCCATGTGTGGTTCCATGAATCACTTCTGGGTCACAAAGCTGGTGGATTAATAGGCCTGGAGGTGTCAGGCTTGAAAAAGAGTTTTACAGGGATTGGAAAGGCAGCACTTGTTGCTAGATGGCTCAAAACAGGGCTTGCTCTTCATACCAAGCTTTGTTCTCAGTTATGCTCCCCAAATGTCTCGTTTGGTCCTACGGGATAGTGCACCCTTTAAAGAAGAGAAGTTAAAGCATGTGAATGTGCAGAGCCTTTGGAGCTCCAGAGACGTTGCCCTGAGGAGGCTGCAGCACGTTCATCATTTCATCCCGCGAGGAAAGGGGTCTTTTTCAAAGAGCAAAAGCAGAAGGAGAATAGGGTGATGGTRGCCCTGTCACCCAGGGCAGGCTCAGGGAACATGGAAATAGATGCTGCTGCCCCCAAAGCTGTTGCCTTCCCCCACCTGCAGCCCCAAAAGCAATTTCTTTTTGGACAGTCAGAGCTGGTCCTGATTTGTGACACCTTTCAGCTGAATCTGGCTGCAGCTTCACTTAAAGAAAGCACCGGAGCTTTGAGCCAGAAACACTTGGTGAGCAGCCTGTGTCGGACAGAGTACACAGGAATGTGACTCTTCAGTGGCCTTAAGAAACAAGTAAATCTTTTTTTTTAAAGGTGTGGTGAAGTGAAAAGATGGGAGGCTTTTCTGGCTGACTGGATTTTGTATCGGGTACAGTGTTAAGGATTTTGTGTCCAGCAATTGCGCAAAAACTTGCTACCCATTCTTTGYAGCAGCGAGAATTCCTTGGRGGAATTCCTTGGGTTTYAGGCTATGCTTTCATAGTCACGGTGGTGTCATCTGTGGCTAAACTCAGAAGATTTGCCATGCAACTGAAGCATTTTTCTATTATAAATGGGCTTGTAGATGTGCTAATGGCAGTCAGTACTGTGCACGTTTGTGTTTGAGCCGTCTCCTGGAAGGCAGGCACTGACTTATGGGGGACGTGCCTCTTTCCCATATCTACTGGTTTTGGTTCAGCATGACCTTTTTCACCACTTTTATGAAATTGAGTGGATATTCCCAATACAAAAAAGCTGTTCTTAAAAAAGAAAAAGTGTGTGTGTGTGTATATATATATATGTATATATGAATATAGCAGCTCTTGGTCCTTTCCTTAGCTTTCCTTTCTGCAGCGATTGAAGAGCAAAGTGCCTTGCATTGGACATACTTTCACAGCAATATATATTWTTTTCTCTGATTTGCTGATTTCCCTGATTTTCCCTAATTTGCTGCTTATTTCTTTTCTAATATTTGAGCCGTGAGAAAGTGCCCAAATGTAAATTATCTTGCACACAGAGACACTTATTGGTATTGGCTATAGCTTGTTTCTTTTGAAGTTGCCTAACAGACCACCTTATTCAACTTGCTTGTTTAGCAGAGCTTAGCACTTCATGTCCGTCATTCGTTCTTCTCTTCCGAGAGAACTACAGAGATGAGCATTTTCTTTGGGTATTTGCAATGCAGCAGAAAAATACTGACTAGAAATCATATATAGATTCAAATGCCGCTGTGTGAGCAAATATATATATGTAWAAAGCATTCCATCTGTCAATCCCACGTTATTTTCTTGTTACAAATTTATGCTGTGTTACTAGGTYGTGTTCCCCATTCATGCTGTGGTGTTTCTGTTGTTCTAGCTCTATTACAACAACTTTGAACTAAATATTTTATCTAAACCAGAGAAATTCTCAAAATGAGGCTGTTGTGCGGATTCGGGTTACTTTCCATGGTTATATTCTGCTTCTCCATAAATCATTTGAAGTCTGCAAAATTTTTACCTCAGTTGGATATGCTGTTTTTTCCATCGTTGCAAGTGGGAAAGAAAAAAAAATGGTGGGGAAGGAAAGAGAAAAAACGCAAGTTTTGCAATAAGGTGGTGTTTTGAACCGGCTGTTTCAGTTTGATTCTTGATCGCTCAGACCTGCTTCATAATTCAAGAGCCTTGGAGATAAAGTTACTTGTYTTTTCCAAAGGAGAGGCTGCAGTTAATATGTGCTCTCCAGAATCCCCTGCTAAAATATTAGSCAATAAAATCCTTGACTGTGCGCAGTTGTCGCTGTTATAATTTCCCCCAGGTAGTGGAAACCCTGTAATTTACTGTTGGTGAAGATGTCCCTTTGCAGAGCAATTGGAGTCAATGCGAGGGCCTGGGTTTCGCCGAGTGGGTGCATTTGCTAGTGACCTGTCTTCTCTCCTCCACCGCACTCCATGCTGCAAACCCCTTTGTGGATTAAAGTTCGGACTCAAAAACCATGAGCAAAAATGCCAGTGAAGACCCAGTTGTTGTGAGCAACTTGTTTTGCTCACCCTGGTATAACCTAAGGGTCTGTYGGAGTTTTGGGTTGTCTTGCAGCAGAGAGATACCCTGGCTTGTAAAGATGACGTTATCCATGCTGATGTGCGTTCTGTGCTGCAAACTGCTTTCTGTGCAGCAGAGACCCTTTCCTTCTCTCSTGTACTTTAATGGTTTAGCTCTCTTGGCAGAGATGACCCGTGTTAAGAACACASGTATTTGCAGTGTAGCGGTTGGCTCTCGCTTCCTCGGTCTGGCCATTTTTCCTAATTGGCATTGCAGATCTTTGCACTCTTATCTTTAGCTGGCAYAGGCTGAGGCTGCAAATGAGGCATAGCTTGCGGAGGGATGTAATGTCCCTTTTTTTAGACCAGCTGAGAAAACTGAAAGAAAGAGAGAAAGAAAGACCCGACATGTGAGCTTGGTGGAGCACAGGGGCCTGTAATATGAAGCTGTTGGCAAATTCCTCTAAAAGTAAGCAAAAAAAAAAAACCCCATGAAGCTAATGGTAAACAAGCAAACAGAAGCTGCTGACTGTCTTATTTCTATCATGGTTTCATTGCTCCCCTCACAGATCAGACTCCCATGGAGAGGAACTTGCCTTRTTTCATCCTGTGATGTGAATTTGGTAACTCACTGAATACGAGGGCTGAGGCCGGGTGCTTGGAGGAGGAAGCCTAGATTGCAAAACATTGCAAACTGCTTGTTATTAGACATGTTTTGGTATCTGCAGTTCGTATATGCCTGGAAATGTAAGACATGGGTTCCTGGGGCAATCCTGYGAAATCATTGCAGAACAAATTGGGACATTTTTGACCAGCAGATGTTTGGATCAGCCAGTGACTTTTCCAAGCACAGAGGGCTTGGAAACTGCACAGAGGTGCATGAAATGCCTGTGCAAATGCAARCCCACAGGCTCACAGCCACGTCCCGCAACCAGGACCCCCGGGGCTCTGTGCCCTGGCTCAGCGCGTTGTCCCCTGGGCACYGGCAGCTGCAGAACGAAATGCTTCAGGTTTCCCTGGCTGAGAAAACTTAGGGAGCAAGGGGGCCGGGGGGAAGACAAACATCTCCCCATTGCCTTCTTTCTTTGGCTGGAAGGAATGATTTTATCTGAGATTTTTTTTTCTTTGAATTAAAACGTCAGAGTAGTAATATTGCACCTTCAAAACAAACTGCTGAACTCAATTTCTTTTACCAAACGCATGCAAAAATTCCCCCTTAGGATTCTTGGAGGCCCTGGAGTGCCTGCCTTGCAAAAACCTGGAGCAGAGAAGGGAGTCACAGGGGAGCAATCTGCTCAGGATGCCTTTAGACAGTTTAGACAATGTGCTTACGTTTATTTATAAATATATATATATATACACACACGCACCGAGAGAGAGAGAAAGAGAGTTTGTTTTATATATATCTGCATGTACACACACAAAACTTGCTTATGGTAGGTTATAGCATATAGTGAGCAGCAAGAAAAATAATAGAGAGCCAAGATACAAAATGAAACATTGCCCAGCTGGTAAATTCTGTAGTTAAAAAAAAAACCTCTAAGAAGAATCAACAGAAGCCATTAGCAGTTCTTATCGTAGGATTTGTCTTGCCACTTAATAGACGTGGTTATTTTTATGTGACTGTTTCAGATGCCTCAGGAACAGTACGCACACAGGAGCACCATGCAGACCTCGGAAGGACCCCAGGTATACAAAGTGGGGATTTATGGCTGGAGGAAGAGGTGCCTCTATTTCTTTGTGCTGCTCCTAATGATTTTAATCCTGGTGAACCTTGCTATGACCATCTGGATTCTGAAGGTCATGAACTTCACAATTGTAAGTAAAGGCTGCGTGAAAAGGTCTGGGGAAGATGGGGGAGGGTGAGGGGTATTCCGCTGAGCAGGTTCAGAAATCCAGATACAGCTTCAATAACAGAGTGCTTTAGTTACCCTTGATAGTAGTTATTACAGGGAAGGAAAAAAACCCAAAAAACTCATTTGCCCAGTATTGCTCTTTTTCTCCTGGAGAAGGAGAGGAGCATAAATTCAGCACAGTCCCATGCCTTCTGCTGTTGGGTGAAGGTCACTCTCTACATGTCTGTTTGGGAAGCCAGCTCTCTGCTCCCGATCCATTGCRTTTTGCAGCCATCTGCAGAGGTGTTATCTCCTGGGGATGCTTACAGAAACCTCCCACTTGCAGGAGCTCTCTCCTCCCCTTTGGGATCTACACTGGCTTTCTGGGGGATGAGCTGATCATCTTGCTGTGGTCTGACTCAGTTTCCTTAAATAGTCACTTACTGTCAGTGACTCATTGGGGATTAGCAGAGGTTAAAGTATATTTGTGTATGTTTTTAGTTGATTCGTATGTCTTAATGCTAGCAGTGCYGAAAAGCTCTTGATGATAAAGACATTGACTATTTATGCTGTATCCTGCAATGGGAACTGCTTCATACTTGTGGGAATGACTAAATGTTTAGGATGTATCCTGTCTCTGACACAGGCARTGGAAAATGAATGTAAGAACAGAGCATGAGCATGTAAAATACCATCCTTGCCCTGGTATCGTTGTCTGGGTCTGAAGAGTGTTCTGATTTGTAAAGTACAATTCCATATTTAAGGAGACTGTCGTGATTCTTGCTTTGAAAATGGCTCTCTGTGTATGAATTATCTGGACTGTGCCACAGGCGTAATTAGAGGAAGATGCAATGCAATTAATATGGGGTAATTAGGTGTTTCAGCTGATACAGGGCTTTTATTTCTGTGATTGCTTCAGCGCTGGTACCTTCTGTGAGGTTTCTAGCCCAAGATAAGCCGTTTTTCACCTGTCATTTTCTCTTGATTTAGGGATGARTGATATTGAAGAGTCACATTGCATGTGTCAGGTCCTGAACTACAACACAAAAGAAATCGATTCTCCTAAAATGAAAGGCTGTCTGAAGGCAGGCGTGGACCTTCTTCTCCGCTGTGTGATCCACTTGTCTCACTGAACATGGAACAATAGCGTGCAGCAGCCCAGAAGATAGCGCAGCGGTGTTTTGTCTCAAGAAGAGATTTCTCATTCTTGTCATACCTGGTGAAAAAGGAGACAGAGGAGATCTTYTATTAAGTGAATTGGAATTACTTACTTTTTGGTGGCAGGGAACTGATGGATTTATCTCTCTAAGTACAGTCAGTCTTTGAGTAGCGTGCAGCTTTGGAGTGAGCTCTGTGCCCCACAGAGGAAGCCCATAGAGGTACCCTTTGGTGGCTCTTGTCTCTTCCAGGTGGCTSTTTTCTGATAATTGTTGGTTCCTCTGAGCTGGTGTAGTAGAAAACAGCTAGTGCCCAAAGGTGTGTAGGTGTGGGTTAAGGYTGGGTGAAAGTCACAGGGACCTCTGCCTGGTCAAGCCCTGCCATGTGCAGCGTGTGTTTTCTGGGCTTGACTCGGTGCATATTGTGGTTTTGGCCTTTTCCCTGCAGTGTTGCCAGCTCCTTTGGATCTCTGCCCTGCGATCTATCCTGCAACTTTCCCCGAGGCTGAGAAAATCACATCAATAAGTGAATTTTTAGAGGCAGGCTTTTATCTTTAGATAACGAATGTACTGAAATTCTCAAATGAGGAGATGCAAATATGCAAAAATCTTGCGTTTGTTCCTGTTTTGATAAGAGCAGCAAAGGRGCCTTCTGAGATGGGAAAATGATTCAAGTAGTAAATAACCTATAGCCAGCGCTTAACAGGTCTGACCTACCCCGCCCCATGCTTGCAGAGCAGAGGAACAGCTTGTTCTCAGGCTGCAGCCATCCTAAAAAGGAGGAGCAAGTTTTTAGATCTATTTTAGAAAATATTTTTTCCAGTATCCTCCCATCCCTGAGCTCTCCTCCAGGAACCTGAATCTGATCAGTTCAACCACACAGTCCTGGCACTTAGCAGAATTTAATGAGGGTTCATTACGGCCAGTAAGTGCTCACTGTACTTTAATGAACACACCRAACCTGCTCAGGAGAACTCAGGGGTGTTTTAAATGCTGATAATGGGGTCCACCAGAAGGGAGGAGGAGAAAAAGCAAGACAATCTAAAGGAAAAAAAAAATCTGTGAGAAATGCAGGATCTGTGGCAGATTGTAGCAATATCAATGTCTTCTCTTCGGCTTCAAGCCCTGAACCCCTTTCCCTCCCCTTGGCACTCCCCGCTGACTCATGCTCGGGGAGAGAATCTACTGTAAAATCAAAGCATGAGCTTCCCAAGCGTGGCTTTTGATAAGYAAATCGTAACTAATTTATTTTAGGTTCTGCTTTAATATGAACATTCAAGGCTCAAGCAAATTAGCATGGGGCTATTTCCTTTTGCAAAGAGCTTTCAGACAGCAGTGTCACGTTCCCAGTGTGGCCAGTTGGTGAYTTTCTGGTGTCTGGTGCAGCCATCCAGCTCTGGTGGAGTATTTGATCCTCAGGTTGTTTTAAGAAGTTTAACGAGTCACAGGCAACATGAAAAACAGGCTTGGAGGAGACCTCAAGAAATTACCTATCTGTCCTATGGCTGATTCAGCTACTCAGGTCCACTTTAACCTATTCATTTATGTTAGAGCAGTGCCGCTTTTGGGCTGCAGGAAACGCTACGAACATTGCTACCTCTAAACCCTGTTTTGACTGTTAAGCCAAACCGCAGAATGAATCTGGACCAAACCACAAATTTGGGGTTGAAACCCAAATGCACCCTGAAGGTGGCTTAACCTAATTGAGGTAGAAACCACCATCTGGCACTAAGCTTTCCCATGAGCTGTAGGTAAAGGGAACTCCAGTTCATTTGGGTATTTGGGTTTTGGACAAGGCTGGTGAAAATATGTGGTCTGTATGTGCTGAGAAAGCAGCAATACCTGTGGGCTGCCCGGGTGGTTGACCTGCTCGCTTTGCAGATCATGAGCATCTCAGGCTGCATCCTGCAGCTGCACCCTGCAGGTACCAAATCTTGAGCTGTGCAGAGCTTGACCAAGGCCAAGGCAGCCCCTCCAGGGCTCGTTTGTGGCTGTCTAATTATGAGRCTGGAACATGCACTCCTTGTGACCTTCCTCTTCATGGTCTACCTGTGTTAACATCCAGTGATGCAGCTCTCTAGCAGCACTTGCCCATGACTGTGTATGAGCCCACASAGCTTTCATGCAGGAGAGCACTCACTTGTGATGTGCTGGGGATCTTTATTTCAGCTATTAGCAGCAAACTTAAACCATTTTTGAAAAGCTTCCCATTGCATTAGTTTCTGAATATAACAACAGAGATGTGTTTATATAAACACGCGGGAACGAATACGCTGGTTTTMAGCAGCTTGTAGCAGGCAGTGGCAGCGCACTGACCTCTTCCCCCACGGCTAGCAAACAGTGCCCGTGCTGCCAGCAGCGTTAGCTGAACGCAGCAGGGTCCATTAGTGCCCCTTYTATTGAGTCTCTTGTATAGCGAGAAGACCTCTAAATGGGAGAGATGAGAATTGTGGCCTTTTGGCTGCATTTAAATGGCAAATGGCTACTTTTTTAAATGGCTRCTTGTCTGCTTGTAAAACCACCGAGGTCCCCTTGCAGTTTCTTTGCCCGTCCGTGCTGTTTCTATCTCATTGGGTGTTTGTATGGGGAGATTTATGCCAGCTGCAACAGAAGCTGTTTGCATGTTCCTGCCTGCAGTCCTGTATGTTGGCAGGTGCTGTCAGACTATAATAATAATAAATAGTATTTCTTCCCTAAATCATCTTGCAGGGCTTGAAATTTCCAAAGAGCTGGCTTAAATGTCCCAAGCAAAAGTTTCACAAGAGTCTTTGTAAGGTTAATATCCTCCATCTTTGGTATTCGGGAGGCCCCTCAAACCAAAATTGACATCCTCCTCTGAGCAGAGGGCCTGTGCTGCTCCCAGGATTGTGCAAGTCCATGCAAATTCCATGCCTGCTGTGCTGAGGCATCCATATGAGCCTCATTGAGGAAAGGCGATACAGAAATAGCCAGGCTGGGGGAAATGAGGGACCCGTCTCCTCCTGAATCCCTTCAGACATGGAGAGAAGGGGATCTTGCCTTCCTCCCATCAACCTGGTATGTTCAACTGCAGTATGTACAAACTTAGCTTTCCCTTTCCAAAACCACGCGGTGTTTTGGGAAGTTTTGGGTCCTTTGGCTGAACTTCATCTATCTCTTGTGATTCAAATGGAACGAGAACAAATGGCTGCGATTGTTAAGATTTCTCTTTTTTTTTTCCTTTTCTACAAATTTTCTTCCTGACTGAAAGGCTTTATTTTAGCATCATTGAATGAAATGTTAGCAATTTAGAGAGACAAAATGCTGTTGTAGGTGGCACAGATGCTAAATATCATTATTCTCTTGGCTTGTTTATTAAAAGTTGATAAGAAAAGTGAGCTTTTAAAATTCAGTTATGAACGGCTATTTCCAATGCAATTACTCCCTCTTGTGTGTAAACTACCTGCCGCATTTTAATTACAGGAAAACAGCAGGGTAATAACACAGAAGTAAAGATGGATTAGCATTAGGAAGGCTCATCTCCCCCAATAGGCAGATTTATTTTTTTTTTTAATGATTTAAAGAAATAGCGTTTGCTCTACTTTTTTATTCAAAAATTGCCGAATAAAATGACTTTGCAGTTTGTATTCTCTTTCCAAGATTTCTCTGGGGTCTTTTGGGGTATAATGATAAGGCCAAAATAGAAGAGAGATATGGGCTGCTTTTTGCCTTCTGCTTTGTGGTGCAACTGTGATCAGTTAAATCAGCTGCAATTATTTAGAGTGAAATTTAATAGTGTTGTATTTTCAATGCTGGAAGAGCCTCTCCCTCTTTCTTTTTCTTCCCCCCTCACACAGACGTGCATACAAAATTGTACACTTTTCCATTTTAATTCATGTTGCTCTTTTTGTAAAACAAGTCATTCTTTTGAGACTGCCTGCATGGCTCAAGAGCTTTGTGTATTTGCCATGTTTCCTCATTGACATGGACCCTGTCTGCAGAGGTGAAGATGGTGATCCTTGTAGGGGCTTGGCAGCACCAGCAACCCTATGAGTGAGAGGAGTATCTTTATCCCCTGTAGTTCTAGAGGAATTTTGGCATAGACATAATCTTCAACATCAGGGCTTTTATTTGCCATTTTTTACACTAAATTCTAATTTACTTCCTGGTTGATTGAGGGGGAATATATTGTGATTTTCTTAGGCTCTCTTTTAAAGATTTTAATCTCATTTCTACAGGATTTCATGTTGTGCTCTGTATCAAAAGCAATCAGGATTACTTACCTTTCTAAAGACACATATAGTGCTCGTTTACSTGCACTCCTTTGGAGCTTAGAATAAAATAGCACTAATAGAATATTGCATGTTGTTACTACAAGGTTGATCCCTTCATTCTTGTAAGACATTTTGTCCTGATGACTTGCTGAGCTGTGATGTATAGGTTTCTTCTAGTGCTGTGCCTTTGAAAGCTCAGTCTCTGATAATATCTCATTTTTATTACCTGAATAGCACATCATCTTGGCCAACATAAGCATATAAGGCCTTCATCTTCCTTGTTACTAAAAGCTAATGGAAGGACTCCATATTTTTACTTCACTATCTTCTCTCTGTAATGGGCCCCAGGATATAAGATATGAGAGAGGCTTTCAGAGACTTGCCCTGACGTTAGATATGCTTACATGTATGTCTTGATAACAAAATAAGCAACAAAATAGTAAGCCTTCCTCCCGTGCATCTAAACCCACCTAGATATGCTACCCTGCAACCAGTTAAGTAATTCTTTGTTGCACATTTTTATTCCATGATTATTGAATAAGAAGATCAGGAGTATAAAGAGTGTTGTAAAGGCAGATGATCCCTTCCTCTCAAATATTTTGAGATGACACCTGCCATTGCTCGTGGATGTTATTGCTCACAGTCGAGCAACAACAACTTCTTTAATCAGAAGAAATAAGATCGTTCACCTTAGCAGACTTCTCAGTGCCAGCAAAAGATCCTATGACTAGCAGTTCAGAAACTGAGATTTGTCTCTTACAGAACCTGTAAGACGTATTATTACAAATATGCAAAAGAACAAAAACAAGAGTTTCTAAAATGCCCATAACCGTTTACTTCTCTGAATAGTTTATAGTCTGATCCCCATCTCATACTATGAGTATGTTAAGAGCAACCATTTAATTTGGGAATCTACACAGAAGTGATGTGCTAAGCTGATCCATATAGCAAGTTTTCTGTTGCTGCGTCTGTTGTTTTTTGAGCTTGTTTTCCCCCTGGGCTTGTCGACATCCCTCCTGAACTCCTTGCATGTCAGAAAGCAATGACCTCAGTCTGAAAACTTAGCAGTCGTTGCTATGAGCAAGCTATAACTCTTTTGAAGCACCTCTTCTTTGTGGTTGCCTCAAGACCAAGATTCTTCTTGGAGGAGCTTCCATGTTTCTTTCAAGTTGTCCTGGAAGTGCAAAGCTATGAGATTCTTCAGAAGACGACTTCTTAAAATATTTCTTGGCATCTGTTTTGCAGCTCATGCTGTTGCATAATGCATGGAAAGGGGATGGAGACGGCTTTCATTCAACAATGTAAATTACTGTGCAAAATGCAAAGTAGTGAGCAGCAGAAAACTAGGCTCTTTGGGTGAAACAGCAGCTTGTTGGCTAACTGCTGCTTCTGAGCTGTGATAATCTTTTATTTGACTATGCCAGTGGAGTAAAGAAGTAAGAAAAAAGGTGTCATATTCTATTTATACTTGTATATATTTACATTTTGTACCTTACATAATCTTCAGAATCTGTTCTTAAGAGCTGACTTAAGAGCTCTGACTTAAGAGCTCTGAGAACGAAACTACAAGCCTGTGGTTGTGTGGACTGGTGCTTTTCCCTTTGCTCCTGCAGATACTGTGTTCTTTCTTCTCTACCTATATGCTACCATGCCTGATTTGATAGATACATTGAAAACATTTGCTTACAGGATCTTCCAAAGATGAGTGTGACTGTACTGCTGGAATACCTCATATCCCTCAAGTTCGGCTCACATTTTGCTGTGAGTTATTTCCACTTCAATTACATCTTCCCCATCACCATTCCTGCCTCCACTGCTGTGGTCAACAGTGAGATGGAATGAGGTAATTACTTGTGTTGAAGCCAGAGCTTCCCTGGGATTACACTCCAGTGCACTCRCATGAAGGACAACCTGTTAACACTGCAATGATATGATTGCCAACAGATTTATAGGAGAGGAATAGATTTATGCAGGTAATTCAGCCTTGACCTCTTGAGTTCTCATTATTTCTCATCTGCCCAGCACTACTGCCCACCTCTTTCCTTTTTAAATGAGAACCAGTATCTGATAGTGAAATTATGGCAATCTGCTATACGAAATTTGTGATTATTTGCATTTAATTAAAGGCTTCTCTTGAGAAAATGAAGGACAGCTTAACCTCAGAGAAGTGTCTACATCTCCAGTAATTGCTTCTAATTGAACGCTTTAGATTTTCCGCCCCACTACAAAAAGGAAGGGGGGGAAAAAAAAAGTTACTCCCACACATGGGTCTCTGAAAATTATTTTATCTTTATGTAATTAAGATGACCGAGGATACTTATAAAAGTTTCTTCAGSGTAGCTAAAATTAAAGTTTAATTGGTCAATCTCAGGTTTGTTGTGTGTTTATGACAGGTTCATGAGCACAGTTGTCCGATATCGTGCCTCTGGCAAGGCTGTGTGCTGGTAGCCCCTTCCCAAATGCAGGTCTGTTCTCCTTGCCTTATGGTCTTTTTGTTTCTGTCAGAGATGTCTGATTTTGTCCCGTTCCTCTTGACATCCACCTGCATTGTGACTATTTGTTCCAGAAAAAAAMCCCTATATATATATATGTGTACACACATATATATAAAGCAATAGACTGTGATGTATCTGGAGAAGCACAGGAGAAACGTTCCTCCAGATCCTCCAGCTGATGTTGACGTGGGCTATATGGACTTGGTCAGACTTTGTTAGATGCTTACCGATGTCTTAAATCTCTGTTTTACTCCAGTAATCGTGGTGCATGGAGCATGCCACTTAGCAAGCCTGGCTTTTGCTAAGTCACTAGGAGCTGTTCCCACGCGTGGCACATGGTGAAGGGAGGGCACAGGTCTGCTCCTCCCTCTGAAGTGTCGCAGCAGGAGTTTGGCAGAGTGGAGTGAGCTGGACCTGCTGTCCAGAAAGGACTTGATTTCAGCCTGAGGAGAGCTGGATCTGGTGAGGAATGTAACAGGTTTTGTGTAAATCACCATCACAGGCTCAAGCTCATTGCTCTTGAATTACACATTCTTCCTAATTACAGTTACCAGCATTTTCACGCCGCTTCTGGCAGCAAAGTCATTTTAATTGCACCCTTTGGCTCTATTAAAATCCCTCCTTGTTTTAAGGATCTGGAAACAGGCGTGACAAAAACAAAAGTGTGTACGTTGTAGCAGCAGCTTTGGCGATTTTCCCCTGTTTATTCTCTGCATTGGACATGCGGGTGTTGAAAAACATTGAAAGCGTTYGGCTGTCCTCCCTTCTTGTGTTGTTCATTAACACCGTGGATCAAARAAACCAGGAATGCACTTCTGTATTTTTGGGTTTTTTAATCATATTGAAGGTTCTTGTTACAAACATGTGAGACCTTCCCCTGATATTTCTTAGGAAGCAGATATGCTTGACCAAGAATACTCTTCTTTGGTTTAAAAAGCAATGCCTTAGTTCTGCACGCAGCCCTGAAATACTTGAGTTTAGTGTAGGTGCTTCATGTAGAGATGCGTAGGTGCTGATTTGATTCAGATTATTTTGCAGAGTGGTCCTGGTTTTGACAACAAGTATTTAATCATTCAAACAAGACATTAAGGCAGTTTATTCTGGGAAACTAAGAAAGCAAATGGCCCCTTTTGCTTTCTGAACATCTCCTGCATGTTAGAAAGGCTGTTTCTGCTAATTATGTATTTGTGCACACATACCACTTCTGAATCAAGCACTTATTTATGGACAGACATCATCAAATGAGACATGATAGGTTTGCAGCAAAGCTTTAAATCTTGTGAAGCAGGTGGACTTCAGCGCAAGCAGCTGTTGGCAGGAATATAGGGGGAATGGCTGGATCAGAGCAATTCTTTTGTGGCTTTGCAGGAAGTGTTGCCTAGATAGCATAATGATTCAATTCACCAGCAGGTATAGATTGTAAGGCAAATTTCATCTTTATTTCAAGTTACTTGTCAAGACCTATTGACCAAAGGTCTGTGTTAGCGTTATAAATGATTCAGCCTTGTGCACAGCCTGAGAAAAATCCTGCACGTTGGAAGACAGGTGTGTTTACATTCTTTCTTCTTCCCAGTGGAGTTATTTATTGCCATTACACCTTTCTCCTCCTAAGGAAGTCTTCTGCAGAGTAGTTGCCGTGTTGTTCCGTTTTTCTTTTAGCTGAGAATGCAAATGTGATACATACCCAAGGCTGAAAACAGCAGATCTGTGTAGGGAGTCTGCAGCCAGGCACAGCCCCCACTGTCTTGAGCCAGGTAGAGCAGTTTGCTGGGACGGGTAAACTGAATGCCCACCAAAGTGGATAGGTGTATGAGACTGTTCCCACCGGAGCAACCCGAGTGAGGGAAGGGCTTGGCTCTTTGGCGCGAAGTCACTTCTGCAGCTTGCAGCTGAGCGTGGCAGTCGCCAGGCAGGTAATTCTCCCTTGCCCACAGAGTATGCTAAATAAACACGGAGGAACCAGTCGTCTGACGAATGACTCGGCTCTCCTCTTACAGAGGTGTAAATCAGGGCCTTTGCTGCTGGCTTGCACAGGTATAAATGAGAAATGAATAGGCTGGCGGCGTACAGCTCTGGCAGGCAGCCTGCAAACGAAAGAGTTTTAAGCTTTGAAATATAGACGCTATGTGGGCAATTGAAAAGAGGAGTGTGTCCTGGTTTTTTTTGTCCATAGGGAACAAAGAGACCATTGCTTTGGGGTAGTAATAATCTATGAGGTGACATGTTAAATGGATTTCACTCACCTATTAAGTTTGTCAGCTTAGAACAAATACCTAGATGCTGTGGGAATTTATGCAGCACAGACTAGAGAGAGCTCTTGTGGGAGCTCAGTGCCCAGAAAGGGCTGAAAAAAACACAGATCTGAACTCGGAAACCCCATAGAAGCAAGCTCCCAGCAAAGAGGTTTGGAAAACGTGTCAGGAATCTGTAACTGCTGGGTAATAATGCATGAATCCTCGTAAATGAGAGTAAATTCATACATTGTACAAACATCTTTCCTCCCTATCCCTTTTTTTGTGATTTTTTGACTCTTAAACCTAATCTGTTCAATAAGAGTTGTGAAGCTAAATGGCTACATTCACTGCTTTRTCTTATAGTTATCACTGATGCTCATTTTGGAGGAGTTGGCTAAAATGTTTGCTGAAAGCAAGAGCAGACAGATGATGAGATGCGTGAGGGGGAAATGGCCACCATTCATCCAAACTGTTTTTGGTAGTAGTACCAGGAAGGGAATACACTGGTGCAATCTGTGGTAGTTATTTTTGTTTTAAAGGTCTCTAACAAACCATGTGTGCAATCCATTTCGCTCTGGGAAATCCCACTGAAATCTGGCACTTGGATTTCATTTCTTGCGCCGCTATATTTAGAGCAGGAAACGCATCTCCCAGCATGACTCCTTATGGCTTTTATAAGAATTGTCTTACTAATAGGCGCTAATCACTTTACCAAAGCTGCCAGGCCTCATGAAAATCTTTTAAAATGTTAAAAACTGGAAAGCAGCATCGTTGCTACAGATTTCAGTCACTTGGCAGGACGTGGCTGTCGTGCCTGGGCCACAGAGTTGACTGACAGTTGAACGTGGTGCCCTCTCCATTGCCATGGCCTATTGCTGGATCAGTAATTTTTGCGAATCTGCTTTTAGTCCTTTTTAAACCACCATTTGTAGCAGTCTCCATTGAGTCTTGATGAGCAGATTAAAGGTTTGCGATATTTGCAATTGACTGTACTCTCTGAATGTTCACATCCTCTTCCCTTCCTCATAGTCCAGCATCGCATGGTAGTAAAAGTAGCAAGTGGGCTATTTCTTTTTAAGAAGCTCCCGTTGTTGAACTTCTATTAAAAATAATGCATAGCTGTGACAAGTCACTAAACACAGTCTGTTGAAGCTTCTTACCTCAATAGGGTATTTTTTCCCAGCTAACTCTCAGCATGGCTGTGAAACAGCCTACTGGAAGGCAGTACTGAGGTCATCCATACGTTGTGTTACAGAACCGTTGTGCCGTGGGTGGTTGTAAATTGTGGGGAGGGAAGAGAGATGATATGCATCTGTGTTCACAGTGTGCTATGAGAATATTTTGGGTGTTTTCAGGTCTAGAGCAAGTTTTTTGAATGTATAGCAAAATAATCCTTAAAACTTAAGAACAATGAAGCCATAAGACTCAGTAGAAATGGCTTTCAAGATACACTAAATTGAGGTGAGAACATGTCTATCTGAGTGCCTTTCTGTTATCTTTCACAGTTCTTTGATAGGGATATCATTTTCTCTGATCATTCAGGAAGATGGCTGGATATTTTTTTCTATTAAAATCTGAAGGACATAAACCTATACTGGCTTACTTTTGTTATTTTTCATGTTTATATATGACAGTATAATGCATCAGCATTTTATGTGTTTCGGATATAAAAGTGAGCTGTGTCTATAAAGGCTGTCAGACTTGCTATTCCACAAAATAACTGGAGTGTCCTTATAAGCTGACACCAGCCTAAAAAATCACATATAGTTGCAGAAATGTCTTATTTTATGGCTGCATTGTTATTCAAAACTAAGCTGTACCCTCTCTTAATTTACTCTCACCACCTACAAGCGCCTCTATGTGCAGGGTTGCTGYTGCCTCAGCCCCAGGGTGGCTCCTCTGCCATTGAAGTGACCTGGTTGCCCTGAATTGGGCAAAACCGGGCACTGGCTAAGGAGCTGGCCCCATTACGCTGCTGAGCTCATGAATTAGAAATGAGAAGGAGACCRGTCTGCAGTGCTTTAACCTTCTTTCTGCAGGTCTTGCCTGCCAGGGATTGGCATATAAAATGATTACTTTTTGCATCCTCCTCTGTATTTATCCTCAGGAGGTTTCTGATAGGTTTTGGCTATTAAAGATGGCAGTAAAGACCTAACCGGAAGCTATCTGGCATTCATAACCTTAAACTATTTAGGAAACCAGAAAGGCTGAATGGATTTCTTTTTCTTTAGCTACAAGAGCAAAAGGAGCTGCCTGCCTTTCAGGTGAATTCCGCTCAGGATGATAAATTATGTCTGAACTGAACCAAAATGTTCCTAATGGCCCTAGTCAAAAGGCCTATTACAAGATGTCTAGCTCAGTTAAATTCCTTTCTGCTTTAAATCATTAATGATTAAATATTTTAGGGCTCAAGTGATATGTACTTAAAGGGCACTTTTCTTAAAGGTTAACCAAACTTAAAAATGAACACCTGAACTGAGGGATAGAGAGTCCCTGGAGWGCCCTTGTTCTGGCAGTGAAATTAGGGTATTGTCTCCATAGGTGGATAGTTTTGTGAGGATGAGGATGTTTTTAAGACACCAAGAAGGCTTATGGAAAAGGAAGTGGATGAACATTTTGGAGCAGAGACTAAAAAYAGTGTTGGCTTTTTTGTTTTGTGTTATGACATTTAGAAAAGTAAAGCATATGGTGACATAAGGAACATTTTCCCAAAGAAATGGCTGGGAAGTTGTAAGCCACCAGTCCTGTAATGACTTATGTCWGAAACTTGCTTTTAAGCACAAATGTTTGCCATATGTGGATGCTAAGTCTGGTAATCACAAAGATCTGCATTCTTATCCAGATCTGTGCTGCTGCCTGCTCCTACTACTGACCTGTTAGTGTTGCTGCTAGCTCTATAAGCATGTACATATTTTTAGCAGATACCTGCTTAGGTGCATATTAATGCCTGGAGATGCCTTTTTGCTTTTATCCAGTTTGTGGGTGGATTTATTGGAATAGAGCATTGTCGTCTAGTAACCACAATCCTCTGACCCSCTCACACGAGCCTACGGAGGTTGGAAGAAAACAGCATGTTTCCCAAAATATCTAAAGAGCTGCTTGTAGTGTAGAAACAGGTTCACTTCATCTAGGTTTGTAACATTGCCATTTTTCATCCTCTTTATTGGGAATTAATCTTTATAAATTTCAAAACACCCTTTTCCTTCTTTTCTTTAGCTCTTGGTAATGCAAATTCCTAGTGGGGATTTTAAGCAAACATTGTCAAAGCTTGTTTGGGATGCCGTTAATGTGAATTCCTGGCCTAGTGCTCTGCAAAATGTCTGACTCCTTCAGCATATTTTTATTCCCTGCTGTGTCGCATCTCCTTTGATATCTCATTAGTCAGCATGTCTTTAATTACTGTTCCTTTTAGCTGG
This sequence comes from Eudromia elegans, assembly GCA_003342815.1. Taxonomy (NCBI): domain Eukaryota; kingdom Metazoa; phylum Chordata; class Aves; order Tinamiformes; family Tinamidae; genus Eudromia; species Eudromia elegans. Next base: position 1,495,505 of record PTEX01000016.1, on the reverse strand, counting down.
GAGTGCTTTCTGTCAGTGTATTAAATATTTCATTGTCCCAGCTTTCCAGATACAACAGGGCCCTCATCTGGATGCTTGATCCAAAACTTGTTACCTTTCCAAACAGTAGRCTTGGAAGTTCGGCCCAAGGCTGTGCATATTGCAATGCACCCTGCTCTCTGTTGGTCCTTTCTGGGTTTTTTTGGAAGAAACAAGGTAGAGAGAGACCCATTGGGTCTACCCTTTGCTTAGYGGGTTATGATGTGCCTTAAGAGTATAATGACCAATAAAACCGTCTAAAGTTAGGTTTGCTGATAATTCTCCATAAACTCCTCTACTTTGGGAACCTTCCCACTCATACCTCTCACTTGGGACTGTGTAGTAGCATGTAGGCTCTCACATCGTGGCACTATATGAACAATCCTTCAGCAGTCAGTCTGAAGGACAAGGAGTCTTATTAGGAGTAGTATACAAAGGAACACTGAGGGCACTTAATGTGCGTTACTGTTCAGTCACTTGTAGATGGGCTTAGGAGGAGAAAGAGCCTGATCAGAGTAGTAGTGAAAAGGATGCTGAAAGTGCCCTATAGGCTCACTTAATCTTATTATCCTTCTCCTAATGGAAGAGAAGTTACTATAATGCGAACACTCAAGAAATGGCATAAAAAATATCGCTGAACTTTCCCTCCCACTGAGTTGAAGAAAATCAATCTTGTTCCCATTGGAAGGATGAAATGTATGTTGCAGTAGTTASAGCAGAGCAGCGAACACCAGAACTGTCACTCTGTAGAGCAGATCTCCTAGGCAGACCTTTAGTTTAAGAAAAAATAGGTGCAGAACAAGATTCTGTCCTGAAGCAAACTTGACAAAACTGCTGCAATGAAGCAGAGGAATCATATGAGTAGATAAGTGTCATTTTCTCCACATTATTTACAGTTCCCACTTGCTAAGCAACTAGAGCAGAAAGTTCTCAGTGCATGAAAACTAGTGTGAGAACAGTCCATCCACATGGAGCCTTGATTTCCACCAGACCATTAATATCTGGGATGTTTATGACCTTCCACCCAGGCAAAGGAAAATAACTTAACAGCAGTCAGGTTTTGTCCAGCTAATGTTTCCAAGGTTAAAGTTGTTCTTGCAAACTGGCTCTGATGGCCACTTTTATGGTGAGCCCTTTCTGCTGTGGCATAATTTTCAGTGTTCATTCCACTACTGGCTTCAAGCTCCATATTGTAAGTTATGGCACTATACATGAAGAGAAAGCAGAAAATGTGAGAGTGCTGAAGTGCCTTTCTTTGGTTTGAACAACATAGGTTGTTCATATTATGAACTATTTTCAGTAGTATGCCACTTAGAGATTTGGYCAACATCTTCAGGAACAGAAATCTGTTGCATTGTCCACTTCTGCCCACAGTAAAAGAGCAAGCAAGAAAGCTGAGTGGCTGATGACTTTAAATACAGGCAAAAACTGCAGTCTGTTTCAGTGTTAATAAATATTGCTCTAGATTGGAGTATAAGGGAAAGAATTTGTCTCTGTGCACAAGCATCTCAGCTCTCCAGAATGGATTTGCGATGGAAGTGGGCTTCCAGTCATCAACTCCATGCCTRTGTCAATGAAGATTTCTACAGAGGCAGTTTATCTGTCCCCTGTTGATAAAAATAATTGGAATTATTGGACCTTCAAAGCTGTGGGGAGAAAGTAATGAATGACCAGTTGCACTTGAAATGAACAAGTAATCTATGGAATAATTACTGCCAGTCAACCTGGGCCCAGCAGTGAAATATTAATGGGTTGCATGATCATTCTGTACAGAGTTCTCAATCATTTTCCTGAAGAGCAGTACAAATCCAGTAAGTGGCTCACARTTTGTAGTCAAGCCAACTTATTGACAGGAACAGAATAAGATGTTGCAGCATTATACTTAGGATAAGTACCTGTTACTGGGTCCTAAAAGKGTTTTTTTTCTTAATATTGAGAAAGTTCAGAGATTATTCGTCTTACACTTCCCTTCAGCACCCACCACCTCCCCATGGATAACCGGTGGAAGCGCAGAGCTCTGCAGAGTTGGCATCGTGCAACAGTCTCGGAGAAAGAAAAAAGAACAGAGAGTTTTCTATCTTTAACGCTAACCCATGTGCCTTAGAAAAGGTTTGAACAGAAAGCAGAGAGCTGGGAAGGGCTGATGAGAAGCGAGCTGCCACCCCGCGCCAGCAAAGGACTCTGCTTCAGCATGTGAACGTCCTCTTTGCTTCAGAGAGACTTTGCATAAGCTTAGGCGCTTTGCAAGATTGAAGTCTAGTGAGTAGGAATTCATAAGTAAAACGAGAGCTCTGAACCAAGCGCTCTGCCTGTGCCCTTGAACTCGAGGGATGTTCAGCTTCAAAATGTGGAACTAACCGAGGCTGCTTTGATTAGGAGTGCTGCGCGGGTTTGATCAGGCCAGAAGACATGGGCCTCGTGCAGCCTTTGGTCATGGGAATGTTGGTTTCTCTGGTGCCTCTCACCACCTGCCCGCCCCAGGCCACCCAACCTGGGCCTGCCAGTCCCCTCAAACGGAATTGCCTCCTTGTGTGGGGAACTTGGCAGTGCCAGACCTCAGTGGCATGGTCCATCTATGAAGGGAATTGCATAGGAAATGGGAATGAAGTCAGATCCCCTTTTGCCTCCCCGTTTTCCTAGATCTCACTAGATCACCCTATTTTGACATCTGATTTCAGACAGGGAGCTCCTGAGTGTTGTCTAAATAGTTAAAGCAGAAAGAGGCTCTTTCAGAAGATAATTCAGAGCATCAGTTATGTCTGTGAATTGAGTTGCACTTAGAGAAGTCTATGTAGGAAGACCAGCCACTTAATACAGGCACGTAAGTTAGGTCCTAAATGTAGTTAGTGTGAACATTCCCAATGCATCAGCTTCAGAAACTACTTCTTAAAACTAGAGAATTCTAAAGTTAACTCCTTTTACTGCAAGAGTTGAAGAATTTCGATCCTTTTTGTCACCCCATGAAGTTTTTGAATTTGGATCCTAATCATTTTTGACCACCTGAGAAGCGGCTGGTCCAGTCATTCTGGGTAATGCTGAGGTCTCCCGTCAGCTCCGCCACTGCCCTGCTGTGCAACCTTGCATCATTTCTCTAACCCTTTTTTTCTCCTTCCTAATCCTTTGCCTAATGCTATTATGATTTTTTTTGAAAGGTTACCTTCTGTATAATAATCTCTATATTGTTATTGTTAGCTTTGCAATTATTACTTTTGACTGTGCACATCATAACTAAGCCAGGCTCAGATTTCAGTTTGCAGTTTTAACCAGTAGCATCCAGCCTTATTGGTCCATTTGGTGGAGTATGGAGCAAGTAATGTAGTCCATGCGGAAACCAACTTGGCTCTTTGGGGCAATGTGATCTCGTGGAGCAGAGTCTTCCAGTATCTTTAGGCAATGTCAGAAAGCCTGTTGAGCCACATGTTTGAGATGGCTGCTCTAGGTATTATTGCATTATAAGTAGCACCTAATAATAGTACCGTAACAGTGAGGTTCTCAGCCGATGTAAATTGGAAACTGCACTTCCATAGAAGTTAATGGAGCTCAACTGATTTACACTAGTTGGTTGTCTGGCCTCTAGCAAATGATTCTAAGTCTGATAAAAATTGAATGAGATTCAAAGCTTCCTCATATAAAGAATATTAAGCCCTTGTTCCACTTTCAGACTTATGTGTGACTGTCAGGCTTGGTATCTCTGACTTTAAGATCCTGTTTAAGATCCTAAAATTCTTGATTTTATTATTTGATGTTTTTGGCTTCTCGTTTCTTTTTAGTTAAATTAATTACATCTTCTGAAAAAGAAAAATTAGAAAAATGACCTATTTTGATGCATCATTAGGTGGTATTTGTTAGAATCCAGAAGTTTTTGGCAGAAATCTTAAACCCATTGAGATTTGTGCCCTTTAATTTCAGTTCAGAATGCAAATAGACATCGAAAACATCTGCTGAGCATCCACACTGGAGCGGTCTGCAGCCTCGATGCTCTTCTCTGGCTCTCAGTAAATTAACGCAGATTTTACTTATTACAGCTGCGTCTGGACAGTGTATTAAGAAACAGGTCTTTGAGTCTGGAATTAGTTTGTAAGTTGGTTTGCAAGTTCTGTGCAAGTTGTCTTTCCTGTACTGTGTGCTCTGGCCTGGCATGCAGCGTTGGTGAACAGAGAGGGTCACCCTGTGCTCCAAAGYGCTGGGCTGGTGTAGGACAGGATCTCCCTTCGAGGGGTCTTCCTGGCCTCATAGCGACCAGCAGAACTGCACAAATGGTTGTTCCTGCTCATGATTCTGCTGCCAGGATCCAAGTGAGCTCCAACACCCTCGATAGCAGCTTGTAGAAATCCAGCCTGTTTTGACAGAACTGGGTTACGGGGCTGGGGGAGCTGTGCCCTGCGCGGAGGAGGACTGAGGAGCAGCAGCGTGGAGTGGGTGTAAGGTGTGATTTCGTACTCGTGCTGCTTCGTGCAGAACGGCACAGCTGACCGCAGCATCTGTTCAGAGAAACGTGTTTAAATGGGCTGGGTTTGAAATTTAAACCACTATTAATTACTGAAATTTAAACTACCAATCGTCCTCATCTTAGTATTGCACTTAACACCTGAATTTGGACAAAGTGTCTTGAAATGGAAAATGCTACAGTGCAAATTTCCCAAGAATTAGGACGACTGTAAACAACCACAGGCAGACTCTGAGTCCCCAGGCTGGGATAACAAAGATGGGTGGAAAGCATCTATCACTGGAGGCTGTGCTGTTGGGCAGAGTTTTGGACAGCCTCCACAGATGTTCATGTAAGGTTAAAAAAATGGAAATTGGTTTGAAAACTAGTGTAAAGCTCTAATTATGAGTAAGTTGTCTGTATTCTGCTGCTCTACTAAAGCAGAAATGAAATAATCAAGATCTACTAAATTTAATTTAAAAGGGAAAAAGTATTTAAAACTTTGTGGCATTCAGTTCCTTGTCCACACATGCAGAACATGGTCATACAACCTTCATTTATTACAGGAAACTAGCATTTAAAATCCCATCAGTCCTTCCTTTGAGTTAGAAGTTCTTGCTGAAGTTCTTATGCAAAACCTTTCTCCCTGCGCTTGTTTATCCGATCCATGCATTGCAGAGACTTCTTCAGATTGCATAATTTCTCTTTCATTCTCCATTTGATTTTGATTCTATTTGGTTCTCAAATCTCAGGGTGGGCATGAAAAGATAAAATGTAGCCTGATTCATGTATATTTTTCTTAATTCTGGTAGTGAGCTAGGAAAGAGCAAAATTCTTTGAAAATATTGACAGAATGTTGGATTTTCTGTGGTGTAAAAATCCCCTCAGTGCATCTTGCCATAAATCAGAGGCGACCTTGCTGTGCCAGGGTGGCTGCTGCAGCAGCCTCCTCGTGCACGTGCAGGCTGGAGTCGGGTTCCTCTAAGGAGCCTGAAGAGCCACAGTTTGGTGGTGAGTGAGGTTTGTGATTGCTGCAAGGAAATGAACAATAAGCAACAATAAAATATGTGTGTATATGTAAAAGAAAGTTACATGCATGAGTCTAATGGAAGATGAACACTGCAGGGTTGTTCTGGAAATTATATATTGCTTGTTTTTGTAAGGCTAAGCAAAAATGCAGCGGCACTTTGTGCTAGGATTGTTGAATTGCTTTGTATGAATGAGGGTAAAAGATATGGACAACCCACATCTTGAAGATGGGAGACGGGGAAATTAATTTGCTTGGTGTGCTGCCCATAACTTTCAAACGATTCTGGGAGACTCCTGATAAGGGCCAGCAAGAGCTGCTCCATGAGCAAAATGATGTTAACCAATCTGCGAATAAACTCCAGCCTGGCACTCCGCTTGTCATTATTCAATCTGTCCTGAGGAATAACACAGATAAAAGGATCCTCTAGTCCCCTGATGCAGGGAACTGATACACACAATGAATCCTAATCAAGGTGGAGATTCATTTTTCCTTCCTCTTTTTCAGGCGAGCGAGGCAGTTACCAGCTTTTAAATGGAATCATACATTTTTTGGCAAAAATGCCTGGCTGCTTCTTGCAAAGGAAATCTTTTGGGCTTTTGAAAAAAAAACAGTTGAGTTTTGGTTTAATGCATTCTTTTTTTTTTTTTAGTGAACCTCTAGGCCAAGTGTAATTTATTTGATATTAATTTGAGGCAGACCAAAACTATGAGGGGAAAAAAGAAAAGGCAGCCAAACTGCTTTCATACTAAATTATCAATTTTGTGCACTGATTTACCCAAATTCTTAAAAGGACTCTGAAATGTTTCCAGGACTTGTGTCYCTAAAGAAAGAATTTCCCCTTATTCAAGCTGCGGGACACAATCTACTTCCCCACCTACCTGAAGAGCTAAAGGAAAGGCATAGGAGAAGTAGTAATACTCCAGGCACTAGAAATCTCCTGAATACATATTCTTAATTTCATTTATGAGAAAGTTTTCATGGATAATACTAACTTTGTAGCCTCCATGAATAGAGGCACCATTCAGCATCCTTAAGCAATGGAGCTGGTCGCTGATCTGGCCTTGGTCAWCAGCTCTTGCTGGTTCTTCTCACCAGCCCTTGTCTTCAACTCTGGCATGCAACCCTCAGGTTTCTACACTAACCCCCAGGGAAATAAGAAACTCTATTAAATAGAGACACTCATTAAGGAAGGCATTGCCGCCTTTGTCCTGTGATAGAGAAATTCTATATTAGTTCGTCTAGAGCAAAGACATCAATATTTAATTTTCTTGGACTCACAGTATTATTAACAAGAAGTATGTAGAGTTCACTTTTGTTTCATTAGTAGAAATAAGCTAACATAAGCTCAGTGCATAAATATAGTTTCTGATTCTATTGGCACAGCTTTAAAATATTTTAAAACCCTAGTTACTCAAAGTCTGTAAACAAAATATATTTATTTTATCTAATTTATGATGTTAAGAGCAAAGTAATTTACATAAGAGGTTTGATGGACTATCAGGAATGGTTATACTTCTACAGTGAAAAGCTGATTAGATCTTAATCCATCTAGTAAGCATATTACTTCCGCCAAAGCCAAACTGCTTTCGTATTCCGTATAAATAATTCCATTTAGTGTAATTGATTATTTTATGGCAGGAACCAAGATAGATACTGTTGGAGGAGAATCAGCCCATCMGTCATGTTTTGGAGGTTGTTCTGGAGAAGATGGATTTCGATAAGCTCAACTCGGTCCGAACGATTTGCAGAACTGATCACTAGCCAACTTGTCATTGTACAGCTGCCGTTTGCACTCACGTATCCACTGAGCTATTGTAAGTCAGTAATAGATAACAGCCGTGGCTTCATGCAGGAATTGGCCCCGGAGTGATGTAGCGTACTGTCACTGCCTGGTCTGGGGCCATGCTGGAGCTTGGAAATTGTTGGGCACTCGCTGCAAAAACACTGCAAAAGGGAGGTTGTTTTTGCCTCGCCCTGTCARACAAGCAGTATTTACAGGTATTGTAAAGTCCGGAATGTGTTCCAGGTGTTTGCTTCTTGGTGTGCAGGGATGATGGATCCCTTGGGAGCCAACTGTTCATGTGTGGTAAAGCTGAAGGCCACCACACTGTTTTGGGAGGAGCTGTCCAGTCAGACAGGAGTTGGAATGACCTTGCTGCAGTGCAGCAGAACTTCTTTTCCTTAATTTTCTTGATATAGTGAAAATAYGTGAAATATTAATGTCTGTTTCTGACTTGCTTTTTCCTCACAYCCCTGCTGTTCTTTTTTGTTATCTGGATTTTACTTTTCTCCCTATCTTTATGATTACGTGTTGGCCTCTGCTTTCCTGCAGCTAATGGATTCACATGCTTCGTGGTGAACTGTGTCATCACCAAAGAGCACAAAACCATATTTTGCATGGGAAGACTCCTAAAAGTTCTGTTTCAAAGAGCATGCTGCGTTTAAGCCTAAGTTTAATCCATCTGTGGTGACATTTCAAGGTTAGGGAAATCCAGAGTCACCTTCCACGCTCAGGATTTAAATTGTGGATATGGAAACCACCGGTGTCTGTGTTGTGGCGTCTGCCGCAGAGATTCGTACAACTTTAGCAAAAATAATTGGATAGGGTGGTGGCTTGAGAGAATGCTAAGCATGTTTTTAACTGCAATATTTGTCATTGCCTTTCTAATTCAAGTTATATATGCATGAGAGGTTACAGAGTGCCAGAGGGCCTGCAGGTCCTGATATATTGCACCTTGAGGCACAGCCAAAGTATAGATGTACCCTGCTCGAGTTAGAAACTCTCTCTGCTAACTCTGTCTTAGCAGGTGAAGTATTAGAAGTTGATGCATGATATTTCAGTATTAAAATATTTTTTTGTTTGCATAAACTTCACATAGCTCCCAGGGTAGCATGAAAATAAATTCTCAAGACAATGCAGGGAGAATAAAAAGAGAATACAAATATAACCGTGGTTAAACGGTTTAAAGGAAGAGGTTTGTGGGTTTTTTTCTTTTCTTCTCTTTTTCATGTTACTGCTGAGGGTTGTGTTGCCCATCGGCTAAGCAGCGGCTGAGACTGAAATTCACATTTCAGCTATATTCAGGTATTGGAAAGACATTCAATATGCTTCACCTRTTACTGTAGCAGCGGTAGTTCAAAGCTTTCTTATGAGCAAAAAGGGATTCTGGAGAAATACTGCTAAATGGCATTCATAAATACTCATTGGAATGCTAACTAGGGGTTATCTCATGAGCAGCCCTTTGGCTGTTTGCAGAACGTTTTGTCAAGCCATTAGTGATGCCAAGTATGTTCATTTAAAAGGAAAAAAAGAGAACAAATTGTTCTCATATTTCTTGGAGAGAATTTGTCCCCCTTCCTCTTTATAGAGCATGCTGCAGACCATGGTTTGCCGTTTGAGGTCCTGGCATGTGCTGAATTGTGGCAGGCTGGGCTTCAGCTGGGGCCACGAGTTGCTGTCCAGTAGAGCACAGCTGAATTGCTGGGCTSGCTTCCCAGAAACCCTGGTTCTTGCTCAAATGTGACTTGTGAAGGTTAGAWGTCATTGCTGAATTCATCACTACTCTGCTGTCTCCAAAATGCAYTTGTTTGCTTTCTTTCTCAATGGAGAGAGTTAAGCATCAGGTATTAAAAAGAAATATAAGTTCAGACCTTCAGCTAGGGAAACTTATGTGAAGCTTTGTCAAGTGGTGTTAGCAGCTCSCAAGAGTTGTCTAACAATTGTTAAAATGCTTGAATGAAGGCAAATGCAATACTCTTTTGAAACACTTTMTTTTTGGTATTGCACCTAAATTTATAAAAATTTACCTTACAATATATTGCTAAGAAGGTAAAATTCCTCTGTGGACGGTGTTGTGTACAGTSCGTCGGTTGCACAGGCACACTTATGGCCCAAACTGAGCTTTCATGTTCCTTGGATCTTGACCTGGGACTTACCAGAAGGGGGCAAGTTTTGTTCATCTGAGCTGAGGCTCTAATTCCAGATGTGTTTTTGTATAGATACACACATTCTTGTGCAAAATCCTGAAAAAGGACCTTCATTAAGTAATAAAGGGAAGCATAACCTGTTGGGCAGGTGAATGTAGTATGTGGTTGCTTGGTAGGACGCTGTAGATTTAAGCGACTTTTCCTTGCCATGCACCGTCCTGAAGCAGAGGGAAGATCTGACCAAGTGAAGCTCATAAGCACTCRTTTTATTTACACCTAACATGGATGAATTTGATTGTGGTACATATTGAATCAGAAAGAGAGTATCGACTGATTATTGCTTCTTCTGCAAATTGATTTGTGATCTCGGTAGCTGTTAGGAGAAGTTCTGGCAGAATCGATGCTTATGATGTTAAAAGTCAGATATCAGTCAATTAGTCCTCATCTTTTGATATAGTTTGAAAGGATTGAGGGGAAAAAAAATATAGAAGAAAACACAGCTTTGCCATCTTGTGTGCAGGTTCACTTTTGTCATATCTTTTATCTTCACCTTSCATCATTTTTTATGATTTGTTAAATTGAATTATATAGTTTTGGATGCAGATCTCTGTCCTTATTTACTCACAGTCAGTATGTGTACTGGCTCATCTGCCTGCATGAATTGCAAAAGGATGATTTATCAGATTCCAAAAATAAGTGCGGTTTTATTACATGCAACCTGTTGTCATGTTGAGGAATGCTTAGTCATAGGAATGGCCTGATCTCTCTGATTAAAGTGGAGAGGACAAAAGCGAGAGGCTTGAACAGGTTAGCAGTGCAATGAGGGTCAGGTCGCARAGGCCCTGAAGGCGTTCTGCAAACTTTTGATCATTTCTGTAACTCAGAGTGAGCTGAAAATGCTCTGTARATCTGCAGGTGAGATCTTTTATATGCTGAGAGATGAATACACTTAATTCTAAAGGGATTAATGACTCTGGTGTGCTGAAAAGAAAGAAAGTAAAAATATTTACTTAYGGAAGTATGGGAACTTAGATGTAGCATCACTAGGAAAGTAAAKTTCAGCAGAGGAGCTCTTTGCAAGATGAGAACATGTAAATATTATCCAGCAGCTTTATAAATGAGGGAAGTTAAACATGCCTTTGGAGATGGTAATTGTAAAATAYGCTAAACTGCTTTAGGARAACCGTGGAAAGATATATTTTATTTATTTATTTTTRGGAAGGAAAGRTGGGAGACTTCTTCAGAAAACTGCTTAAAAGCAAGAAGTGTAGCTTCATGTGCAACTGTGTGCTATTTATGTGACTTAGGAAATCTTTCTTATGACAGAAGACAATAAGAAATGAGCATTTATAGCTCTTGGGGCCCTCTGCCACGCAGCTGCCCACAGATAGGGCTGCCTGCCCCAAAGAGCTGCTGAGCATGTCCCCATTGGAGGATCTATGGGGTCATTATATGTGTCACACACAACCCGATGGTGCCATGATTTAGTTGACTCTGACCATCCAGCATATAGGCACCCACGCTGATTTTCTCWAAAAATTTTGACTACAACTTCTGAACAGGAATAGTCAGAGCTATCAATTACCTGATAAAGATAATGAGCTTTCTGGGACAGGGGGAAAAAAATAAGTAATTTCTAATGGTGTCTTGGCAGGYTAAATGGGTTCTGCAGATGAAATGAGATACAGTTCTTTCCTGTGTCAGTATGGGYAGCAAAAGACTTGGGTGTCCTTTGCAGAGTTAGCTGTCAGGCTCTCATTTTTATTTTCCATGTAGCCACTCACCTCAAGCAGGTCATGAATAAGAAACCCCCAAAAAAAGAATCTAATTTAAAAGTCCGAGCTATATTCTGGCTGTGACCTCAGGGTTTTGACTGCATCTTTAAGACCTTGCTRCCGTTGCTTAATATATTCTGGATGTAAAACTCCGCTCACTTACCCCATATTAAAAAAAGTTTAGAACATTAACTGTAACTGGAGTCACTTCTAAAAGCTCATTTTTCACTAACTTTCCTTGCTATGGTCACATACATTACGCAAGTGTGAAATGAAAGTTTTTGCCCTGTGGCCACAAAATATTGCTTTTACTACTCTGACTCCAGAAGCCATCTACTGAGGTTAAGTGTATGGAAAAAATGCCTGCTATTTCTGTGGGCACACAGAGCAGCCAAAATAATATTGAAGTTCTTTTTTGATGTTACATATCCAGTAGACATTTTGACTGCAATGGAGCCAGTACCTCCATAGCACATGTGAAGTTTATGTTGACCTTAAGCTCAGCTGCTTATCAGCTATGAAAATAGATATTAAAGTTTTGGGGAAAGAATGCGGGGAAGTGTGAAAATAGCCATGACCAGCCAGTGTTTATGACACACAACCACTGTGGCCAGCAGATGTGACGTTTGGCCTTGTCACCATGTGCAATCACAGCTGGGTGCTCATTTGCCAACATCTTGGGCATCGGGTCCAGCCTATCTCGGTGTGTCACCAGTGGGATTGCTCTGTTCCTCACTTAAGGGATGTTCTCCTCATGGCCACTGGAGAGAAGAGGACACAGAGTAAGTATTTCTGCTGACTTTATAGTATGAGAAGGAGCAGGAGTGTGAAATGTAGTGGTGGTGTTGTATTTACACTAGCATGTGTAATATTTAAACTACAAGTTCTCCTTTCATATTAAATATATTTGTTGACCTTTTTACCTTCTGTTCCTCATGTTCATGAACATAACCCCATTTCCTCTTTTGTTCCTTGCTGTTGTATGGAATATCTTTATCCACATCTGGTAGCATCACSTGAAAGGGCAGCTAAGCAAAATCCTGTAGGGTTGACCCTTTTGTATAGGTTTTCTAGGTGATATTTAAAATAGTTCTGCTCTTTGGACACTTTCCCTCCGCAATGGCAGCTGTCAACATTAAGGCCAAGAGCCTGGCAGCAAGTTTACTTTCTCAGCTGGAGCAATCTGGGGACTAAGCTCTGTGCCACTAGTTGTTGAACTCCCTGCCTTCCTCTTTGCTTCGGTACCTCTCTAGTGTGTGGCAGCTGTGTTGCTTTTCTCCATAGCTTGTTGGTTTTTTCCTGTGGAAAATCTCCATAGCTCGTGAGCACCCTGCAGGGAGACAAGGCCTCGGCCATGAGTTGGTTTCTCATGGGCTGCATGGGCTCGGTGGTGTTTGAAGGTGGATGGTGTCAATCCCTCCGTGCTACAGTGCAGGGCAAAGGGGAGACTGCATGGAGTGAGTCCTCATCCTTTCTTTAATGACACATCCTTCTTTATATGATTCATTTCTTCTGCCCTTATGCTTCATCTTATATATTACATTGATAACTTTTCTTGACTTCTATGACGATACAGTCATTTTTCATCCTCTGTTTCCCTGCCCAGTTGTTTAACATGTCGTTTAAGTGCACCTTGTCAACCCTGCTTCCTTTTCATGATGCTGTCTCTCCTTTTTTTTCTCTTATTCTTGTCTATTTCCTCTTTTCCCTGTCACTYGACTTGCTACATACAACATGAAGAGCAACCACGAGATGCAACATCTTTTTTTCTTGAGGTTTGCATAAAATCTCATTAAAAATACTGCATACTTTCATCAAATTTTGGAGAATAACTTTTGCCCATTAAAATATATATGGTTTATATTACCACCTAAAAATGCTGCCCAAAACACACAGACCATGTATGTAGTCAGCCTCAGTTAGTCATCTCCTTGGTTGTCAGCTTATCTATGAAGATGATGTTGCATCAAGTTCCCAATAAGACCAGCAAGAACCTCTGCTGTTACATTGGAGTAGATTTATAGTGTTAATATTTTAGTTTCCAACAGTTATAAACCTACAGATCTACATTGTCACTGAATTTTCTCAAACTTCAGTGATATTTGGATATTTGATGTATCTCGCTAAGGACAAACAGAAAAGTTAAAACTAGATCTAGGCTGCTTCATAGTTTAGGAATGTTTGTGTCTGTAACTTTGATCACACAGAGAAGGAAAAAAAATACTGGGTAATTTGAAAGTTCAAAAGATTTAGAAAAGGTTTAAGTTGGTGGGCTCTTTTGAAAATCACAAAGGTAGTTACTCGTGGCTGTTTATAGCACTAGAAATTTCCTATATTGGCTTCTTTGGATATTAATTCCATATTAAGGGATTTGCTGTTGATCTTGGATGAAAATCACTAGTTTATAACTAAACCAGTAAGTTCATTGTGGGCTGTCAGCAAGCAGCGCTGAGAATTGAAATGCAGTTTTGCCAGTCATTATTTCAGAGTGCAGGAAAGGCATGGAGAATAGCCATGTGAACATTACGATCCAGAAACTGTTATCTTTTTGGTGCATCCATATCGATAAGTGGTTATTATTCTGTTCTAGCTGGCTGACATTTATGGTTCTTAGGATTTAGATTGAGATTTTTAGTTCAGTTAAATCGGATGTCTGCAAATAAGCATCTGTTATGTTTAAGTATCCCAATGCCTTTCTTTCAAACCTGTTATTTTCTCTGAGTCAAATGCTTAGTTCAGCAGAGCCTGAAAATGAAAACAAATCCTGGATGATCTCAACTGAATATTTTGGGAAAATATATTGGAGAAGATATGAACAAACTTTGAATGGAATAAAATGTATGCATCAGTATTTGTTTAGGGAAAAAAAAAAGTGATTAAGAGCTGCTAAATTATCCTGCAGATTTTAGTTCAGATTTCTTGGTAGACAGGAAGACAAATAGTCGGAGGTAAAACCATGCGATCATTCTTGGACMTCTCCAGGTTTTTCTCACCTTGGGCTGGAGCGCTTGTCTGCAGCAGCCGTGTGAGCCTCAAGAGGAGGCTGTTGGTCTCCCTTGTTCTTGGGGTCCCCTCTCAGCCCAGTGTGCCTGCTTTCCTCCTGACTTGTTGTCCAAACAGCTSATTTTCTCTTCATGTAGAAGTGTTCGTGTTGCCCTCTATCCAAAGGAAACCTTGTTAATTTTTCTGAGTTCACGCCTTCTTTCTCCAGAGCTTCCAGACTGTCTTTGCTACTGCTAGCTTTTGGGAGTGTGAACTCGCAGCAGTCCCCAGTGGACTTCTCCTTGCTCGTGGGAGCATCCTGTCTTCACATATTCAGCAAAGGTCTTGGAAAAAAAGAAGCTGTAACCTTTTCATCTCAGTTCTGTCTTGTATTGATTCAACAGCTGGGATTTGGAAAAACAGTAGTCCAYGGTGACTCCAAAAAAGACAAAAGGACCTTTAATAAAATGCTAAGAAGCACTCTCTCACATCCAGCGACGGRTTTGATATCTTATAATGTCACATGTAAAAGGATTTGAACATTTCTTAATATTTTGAATAGCTTCTAGAAGATATTAAAGGGAGAGATCTTTTCRTTGCAAATCAGAATTAATGTTTCAAGACTTTAGGGTCTCAGGTATYGAAAGAACAAAGCAGATGAAAGCAAGAACCCAAAACATCCACAGAGTTTGTGGTGAAAATTCCTCTGTAGCAACTTCACTGACATGGGTTTTCCCAGGCCTTGCATGCCTAATGTGCAGTGCAGATRTTAATAACTCTCAGTACAAATTTATACTGTAGTTTTTGTGTGTGCTTTTTCAGCAACCATTTAACTTCAGTAGCATTTTTACTCATTGGATGGAATCTGATGTGATGCCTCGTGATCAATCAATGAGCAATTCCAGCATGTTCACTGAGCTGTTGACACTCATTCAGGGGGTTTTAATCTAGTTTAATCTAAAGTATATAAAATTATTATTTTAGAGATGGATGGGCATTGTTTATATGAGAAGCCAATCATGAGAGGAGCAATCGGGTTTCACCATGCAAATAATAATCAATAAGAGTCTCAATAAGCATTAGCAGAGTTTATTGAATTGCTTTCTCTAATTTTCTTTGCAAACTCTATTAGCAGGACGGCTTCACTAACTTTTTTGCAGTGGCGGCTGCCTCCCCAATTACCTATAGTCGTCAGCTCTGGTGTGATTTGTTTAACTAATGTACATTAAGGGTGTCTTTAGCAAGTCATACTCATGTTCCTAGACAAGCAGTGATGCGTCTTCTGGTGCCTGTACTTACTACTTCACTGGTCTAAATAAACTGTTTTTTATTTATATTTTCAGTTTGTCATTACTGGTGAACTGCAGCAGCTGGGGGCTGAATGTAAAATAGTAATTAAGCTGGTTAGGTTTAATTAGTTTTTGTTTCAGCGCTCTCAGAACCGCAAACCTGACCAACCAGGCAAATGAGCACTCGTGAATGAAGCCAGRTGATTAAAACATCTGTCACTGTCCTACCGGGTCGATTCAAAGCTTGGATTGTCTGCTCGCTCCAAGTGGGGTGATTGCTGTGGAAAGCCAAATAAGCCAGAGTTAATGTTCTTCTAGACCTTACCTTGAGTTGGCAGTGATGGGTAGCTAAGATGCACCAGTGAGCAGTAAGGAAGTCACTTTCAGATCGGTTCAGCACAAGTTTTTCAGGCTAATTAGATAGAAAAAAAAATGTTAATTTATTCAAAGGAACAGGTATTCATTAAAGAAGGTGTGTAAGACAAGGGAAAGAGAGAATTAACTCAGTCAAGAGGTCAGTTATAGCCGCTGACTAAATTGTCCAGATTATAAAATAATATATTTAAAAAAAAAGTACAGCTGTGTGCCTTTCTGTGTGGAAGTCGCAGATCAAAACGGTCTGTTTGTAGCTGTGTATATTAGCTAGAGGAGCAAGCACTCATTGAGAGAAGCGGAGAGTGAACTAGACACTCATTCTGTTTTCCAGATGGCMGAATCCACATTACCACGTTATTGCTCAGATGGGTCCGTTAGCTCTTTACTTCATAGAACTTTATTTAGCGCTCGTGTAGCGTGGTTGTTTGTCTGATTTTGCTCTGACTTCCTTGGAACAAGACTGATGTGTGAGTCACAAATGGAACAATTTTAATAGTGCTATAATCCTAATGGCGATATTTTGAATGTTTTTTGGGGGCAGATCAGGAAAAAGCAAGAAATGAAGATTTTCAACCTTTAAAAAGTGGAGATTTTCTTGCACAATTTAAATTTTGGTGTTATGTAGGAAGCAAAGTCAATTTATTTATGTATTTGCTTTTCAGTATTGCAGCTTCCAGTGATCAAAAGATCTCTGTGAAGAACAGTGTCTATTAGCAGAGCTGAACCTTTTTGGTGTGTGCTGAATATGTTCATGATGCTGAAAGCCACTGTCTGCATTCAGATACAAAGATGCATAGTGGCCCATAAGAAAAGCAAATGGGAATGACAGATGTGGATGATCTCTCAGCATCTCACACATTGAGTTCTGTGGTATTGGCCAGGATAAATGTTATTTAAATTTAAATTATCTATTGAACTGTCCAATGCTTTAAATGGAAGAATAAATATCCTTTACAACTGTTGTAAGATACATTCATAGTGTTTGTGACAAAGTCTGGGAGTCAATAGTTTTATTCTTTCTGGGAGGATGTTCAATATCATTGGTTGGGTCCCATTTGTATGTATTTCTCTATAAAAATCTGGTTGGTTGTTTGAGAAGATGGCTGGAGAGAAGAACTGTTGGTGTGTGTTGGCATACGTGGATTAGTCTGTTTTATAACATAATTGTCAGTGTTACGGTTAATGGGACCATTTTAAATCCTCTGATTTTTGTCGTGTTTTGAAGCAAAGTTCACAATTATTGTTTTTATTGTTTGGGKTTTTTTTTTTTTAATCCATGGTTTCTGGGATGGGTCTTGTAGGGCAGCAGATGGTAGAAAGGAGATAGAGGTAGAAATTAAGGTTTCTTGTTACAACTAACAGTTTTTATGGTTTGTAATAGAGGTTTCATTTCTGTGGTTAAACAGTGTAAACAGTTTTCATTAGCATCTAAATTTAACATAATTTTCCAGAAGACGCAAGTTCCTGTAGCTGAAGATGATGATTGAGATTGATCTAACAATGAAGGAAGAAACAATTAAAATGCTGGAAGTTAATTTTGGGAGAGAGATGAAGACGAAGGTTTTTAATTTGGAGTAAATGAATCAGCAGGGTGCGTGACTTTGTTTGGAAATGTACTTCTCTTTTTCAGCTGCTTATGAATAAGTTATCGTGCAGCTGTATCATGAGGTATCAACAGAGCCTGTGTAATTGAAACACGTGGGCAAGGCAGTTTGGAGAAATGTCTGGTGGAATTCCAAGTGGGTTCTTGCTTAATACAGTAAAAATATATAGCTGTTTCCAATGGACTATGGCATGCAGTCTTTTTTCATTTGCCTGGTCAATGTTAGCCATTTTATTAGGGCCTGGCTTTCAGAGGATGAGTTTTAGTATGTTCTAAGAAACTTAAATTCTGTGCATTTTTCTTGTGTGCAACTTCAGCACTTGAAGTAATGAGYCGTCGTTTTGGGAAATCTTTTCAAACTAGAAAACAAGAAACACAAGTGTGATGCAATGAGTATTAGCTGGTAACTTGAATTTTAGTTAAAGGTACTTTAGGTAATTTTGTAAACCTGGGCGCTMGCTCCTGAGATTTTGGAGATCAATCTACATAGGTTGCATATAGGAGTTGAACCTCTGGTTTTAGGATAACCCACTAATTCCTCAGTTGGGGGAAATTCATGGAAAGTTTTCCCTCTAAGAGCTGCACAGTGCATGTGTTCAGCATGGCGTTTGTGCTGTGCGAGAGGGGATTTTTTCCTCCTCCTTTCTCAGAGAATTAGAGACATTGGAAAGATTTTCAAGAGAAACGTGTCATGCTATACCTGCTTCATTGGGGTTTTCATGGAGCTCAGAGCTGCTCAGAGGGCTATTAAAGCCTTTGAAATCTTTCAGATCTATTATTCTGATATTAAAGATCAGTGAGAACTGATCCTGATGGGAGTCTTGTGTAAAATTCATTGCGAGTTGCTGTTGCTTTTTGGCTGTGTTAGCAGTGCTAACCATATGCTATGCAGCCCAGCACAGCTCTGATGTGGCCTCTTGTTGGCTTGGTGCTGTGGGTTAGGAATTCATTACGGCAGCGCGGAGGAGGAAGGRAGGAGAGCAAGCGTGTGAGCGAGGAGGGAGATCAAGGATGTCAGGGAMTCCGCAGGGGCAAGGCATGAAGCGCGCGACTTGTCTAGCCAGCAGCTAATGCTTATCCCAGCCCTCCGTGTGAGGGCTTCTCCCCATGGCACCTGCACCGTGTGCCTCCTGCAAAGCAATGTCCCTGCTAAAGAGACGGAATAAATAGTGGCACTTCCTCATCCGTGCGGGCTCATAACTCCCACCTAAGTGTCTAAATCTCCTTAATGTCAGCAGGAGTTTAAGAAGGAGTTGGACATATAAATGTTGTCGTGGGTCTCTGTCCTCAGGGTTTCCCCTTTGCAGTGTTTTGGTAGCACTGAATGAAGAGTGGAGCCTTTCTAGCGCAGAATGCCCCAAACTGAAATTGTTTGTTCTGCCCCACTTCCCCATGGTTTTCTGCTGTATAGGTGAGTAAGGACAAGGTCCATGCACCAGTGGTGATTTCTGGGTGCTTCAGTGGTGTACAGTGAGTGTTCCAGCTAGTTCACTATTGCATTATTTAATAAATGAAATGTTAGCAAAACAACTGATCTTCAAAAGTAATTTTAAAAAAATGCCATTAGCGGTTCCTTTGTTATTTTACTTAAAGTATCTTGTATCAAAACTATCCATTTTAATGCTTTCCTTTGTGTAGATCCTATACCTTCACTTGTTTTGTTTTCTTCCACTTGCGTTGCTGTTGCCTGTCAGGCAGTCATTGCCGTGGGGAGGTACATCCAGAACTGCTAAGGCCACCCCTGCCTATTTCCCAGGGACTCTGACACCAAGAATGGGATGTCGCTCTTTTTCTCCGACTGACTAGCTCCATAACTAGGAGCCTTGCAGACTGCTTTGTCAGCGCTCAGGGGGGCTTCCACACACAGACCCCTCCAAAGACCAGGTCCTTTTTCTGAGTGTGGACTTATTAACAGGCTTGAAAARCCTGCAAAGCTTCTCTGCTGATACAGATGGGAAAAATCTTAGGAGCAAATGAGTGTATACGTTTGCTTCATGTGTACTGAGATAAAATTCTGCCTCAGAAGAGCTTTTCATGAGGTTATTGTTAGGCAGGACCTGCTGGGAYGGATTTCCATCCGCCCATTCCCACATTAGGGAAAAAACTGTTGAGGGTGTGTTGGATGCAGCAACATGGGGAGTTCTTAATTATTCTCAGTTTATATTCATTTGGTAGGAGTGCCCAACAGGACTACATTAGTTTCAGGAGAACTTACTGAATGGAAATATATTAAAGCAAAATCCACCTTTTTTAAATACATGTACTGATACTGCCCTGTGTTTGATCTTTACCATTTTTTTTTTCTACATTTAGTGGGAGCATTGTGTTAGATTAAAAGTAATTTATTTTACATTTCTTCTTTAAGTTATAAAAAAAAAGAAGTTATACCTTAAAGAAGTTATACCTTAAAGTCATTGCCTTAGTTTCTTTTTAAATACTATATGGTACATTTATTGAGAGCTTTTATTATTTTAAATGCATTTCAATAATGAGAGATGCCAGTGTATTGCTCATTCTCTCCTGTGCTCTGATGACCTCTCAGAGGATTGTTAACTGTTGCTAGCTACTGTTTATCAAAATTGCAGTAGTTTGTGAAAAGAGAATCTTGGTACATTATGTTTTTCAGTTAGTGGAAACTGAAAAATCAAAAGAAGTGTTAAGTAGTAAGGTATACTTTTAATATTTATACTTTTTTGTGGGAAAATMTGAGAAAATATTTAAAAAGAAAGAGGAAAGAAAGGTAAGTTTTAAAAAAAATCTCTGCTGTCATATATATTTCCTATTCTTTTTTTCTGCAAAAATCAAGTCAAAGATACACTGTTCTTTCCATCAAATGAAAGAGGTTATATGTAAGAAATGATGGCAGGAAACATCTTTGGCCAAGTGCAGTCATAATGCAAAGAGGAAATATTGTCACTCCGGTTGCCTATAAAGAAGATTTGAAAAAAAAAATCATTAGGGAAACAATTTTAGTGCAAATTTATTATTTTAAAACTAGATATAATCAGTTGCTGACAGTATAGGGTATGACTTGATTAGTGTTGAAAACAAATGAACTCTCTAGAGGGTCTCTCTGCACAAGTGTTTAGGGACATACTGTAACTCAAGGTAATTGAATAGCAATTARCTTGTGTTAACGAACGTGCATTCTTGGGAAGACACACAATAGTTAATGGATAYGTCTAGATTGAACCACAATTAAGAAGACACCAGTTGGTTTCGCAGAACAAGCGTCTCTAGGATGTCCATACTACAACGTGCAAGGACGTTAATTAACTAGAGTTAATAGGCATTCGTCTCTCCTTCCAAACGAAGTATGTGCTGTAGCTAATCCTAGGACAGCTGGTGATTTTTTGTGGCTAAGACAATTACGGATATTACCTCTATTAGCCACAGCACAAGCTCCTTTAAACTACAGAGCTTAGGGGCCTTTAAAATACCATGTGCAGTAAGCAGGAATCTGAAGTATAGGAACTCAAATTGAAGCTATTTTAGTGCACTAATGTGGGCACCAGCTTTCTCCAGAATTTCRGGCAGTACAAAGGAGCTGACCCCCTTCAGCAATATCCTGCATGCAGTTCCCTTCTGCAAAGTGTCAGATTATYGTAGAGGTAAACATAAATACTTCAACATATGGTACAGTTAAACAGTGAGTCAGGGACTGAATTTATCACTTTAAAAAGAACTTGATGGTCAAATATTTTCTTTCTGTTCAGAAAATTAAAAAGCTCTTTTATGCCAAAATCCCTTGATGGAATGCAGGGGCAGATAAGATGGTTCTTGGAACTTCAAGAACACAAATATTTGAACAAAGTCCCAAATCCAGCTAGAAGCCAGAATGTGGAGGGCTTACAATTTTAGATGATCCCTTTTGAAAGCGCTGTCTTTCATGCCACACTGTACAAAGCAGCTGGTAGATGAGAAGGACGATGGTTTAAGGTGACTTGGCTCCTCTTTGGGGTGCCCTTGCCGTGTCACCCTGCTCCCGATGGACCAGGAGTAAATGGCATGAAGGTAATTAATGTCCTTCGTTTTGGTTACTTGGCTATCATTCAGGGAACTGTCTCCAAAGAGAAAATTAACGACTATGAAGAATGTCATATGCTGCTATTTTCTCTKATTTTGGTTGTTACTTTCCATCTCTTCCGCAGAAATACTCGGTCCAATGTTTAACAAGCATAGCTATTATTATCTTAAATTACGTAAGATTTTTCTTACCCCATGACAGCAGTTGAGTAGGGAAGAAGTAAAAATGCCCCTCAAAAGAGAAGTGCCTGTGGCAGGACTCTGGCAAGTTCCCAGCAGAGTTTCAGAGTACGTTGGCAAGCGCTTTATCTATATGAACAGTGCAGGGCTGAAGTGGTGGTGTTGCTGATGGCTGAAGTTAAATAAAACAGGTGACCAGTCCGAGGCCATTAAGATCACAGAAATGCTGAATGATAGGTGGGTTGGAAGATGAGAGATCTTATTTTTAGCTTTCCATGGCTTTATTGTAAATATCGGTATTTCTAGTGTTTAAATAATGACCTTAAAAATACTGGTAGACTTTGAAAATGCAAATTGCTAATGAGTTTGCAGCAGAAGCCCAGTTTTCTTTATTTTCTGGTGGCAGAAATACTCCCGGTATCTATGTAATTAATGTTTTAATGTTTGTTTTCCTTCAGTCAAGCCTGCTTTTTTAGATACTCCTTTAGTTCTCTTTCATTATATTGCAGAAATGAAAATTCTGCCCAAAATAATTTTAACCCCTTCCTTAAGCTACATATAAAGGATTTTCATCTCCTAAAGAGATCTCTTCAAGCTTATTTAAAAAAAAAAGTCTTTAAAGTTATAAAGAATTTTATTGTTACCTCTTAAGAACTGCGGAACTACAGGCTTGATTTATTTATTTAGTAAGGATATAGTTGACCATTAGCACAAACTAAAACACTTTTTTTCATGAAATAGAAATAGTCTTGACTTAAGCAACAACTCATGTTTTAACAAATTCCAGGCTCGGTCTTGCAATGCTTTGATTATTTTTTTATTTTCTATTGAGATAGTAGTCGTGTAAGGAATCCGCATCTGTAGCATTTTCTGCTTACATTTGGTTATAAATATTAGAGATAAAGATGGCAGTTGAAATTATATAATCTTTAAAGCATCTTTTAAACTTGTTGAAAGAATAAGCATGGTTTTCTAAGGTGCCTCCTACGACCTGCACTAGTTTTGATCACAAATCAAAGTAAAATGTTTCTGTCAAATATGTTGTAGTTTCCAAAATTTTCAACTAAGCTGCAAACATCCAGTAGGAGTGTCTTTTTGAGAACTGGTCACCTTCTGGTATTAGATATTCTAAATATTCTAGGTTTTTAAAGGAAAGTGGAGTATTTTGAATGAGTTATTCAAGACTATTAAGTCTTCAAGGCTCCATCCATCACTGAAGGATGCATCTTTGGTGTAGTGAAGAAGTATACATAATACATGATGTAGTTTATACGGATAAACCATACATTTCTTGTAGAATCTGTGAAGGCAGACTTGAAATAACCAATTATAGTGGTAGACTGTAACAGTTGTATTAATAACTGTATTAATAGCAAGGCAAATCACTGCATTTACTGTGGTCATTCACATGAATAGTCTCCTCCTCCTCCTCCTCTGGGGCGAGAAGAGGAGAAGCGGCAGTGCAGCCTGACCCCAGGTCTGGTTACAGGAATACAAGTTCTGGCCTCTGCATTTTGTTCTATTCCCTGTGTTGTTTTAAGAGAGAATTCTTTTTCCGGTGTTTTTGGTCTGTAACCAAATGCAGCAGTTAGCAATTATGTGTCATTATCCCCCCGTGGTTCTTGGGGAAAGAAAAGTYGTATCCAGGCGATAGCAAGCACAATCTGCCAAAATGGCCTGAAATCCAATAGGAAAGTATGAGTTGTCCTCAGCGGTCCATGATGGGAGCCACTGTGTCCTGCTGCTTCGGAGCCAGTCCAGCTCTGGGGCTGAGATGGCTCCATGTGGCAGCTGGGGACCTTGGGCCTCCTGCCGTGTCCCCACAGCAYGTGGTGCATCAGCCGCATGTGACTCGGTGCCCAAAGCAGCCGTGTCCTTAGCCAGTGGGTACCACCCGCCCTGCAAAGTCCCTTGTTCCCCCCACACCTTCCCCACCAACTTTGCACCAAACTTGCAGCAATTCACACACGGGGCTTCTCATAATGTTCTTTTTCTTTAAAAGGTGACTCAGGTTTGTACCAGATGCTACCGCTTCTGCCAAGCCTTGCAGACACCCACCTGGGAATGTAACCCTTCCAAACGTAGAGCATCGTGTGCGTGCTCGCTCCTACTCATCCTGCCACCCCGAGGGGAGCGGGAGCCACTTCCTGCTCACCCTGGTGCCATGGAAAAACAGCAGCCAGAACAGCCTACCTGCTAATGCCCCCTGGCCTGGCAGGTCCAAGACATTTCACTATAAGGGAAATACGTGTCTGGATGATTTACTATTTATTTTGAAAGATTTTGTTATTTAGCTGACCGTGGCACTGGGGAAAAAGAAAAAAATAAAGCAGATCTGAGCTTCCATACCCCCACATAAATGAATAAATGAATAAATAAAATGCACAGATTGCAACTCAGTTTCTTCCTGTGGGTGTCATGTTTTAAGAAGGATTTTGGCTGAAAAAGGAAGAAATGCTAATATCCCCAAATAATGCTTATTTTTGTACTGGAGTGACACACACAGTTATAGTCTCTAAAGGCCAACGCTCAGTAGAAGCAGTCACTTTCCTATGACTTTAAGAATGTCTTTTAGAAAAGTATGAAGAGGAGGAGCTGTGTGCTGCTCTTTTGTGGGTTTGCAATCAGAGCTGATGCCAAGTGTATATTTTTTGCATGTGATTCTTGGCTATTTCATGCAACYGCCTGATTTTCACGCACGTAATACTGTACTCCTAACTTCCAAGAGACTTTCTTGCCTTCTGGCAAAAGTCTCCTATGACTCACTAAGAACCCACTCTATAAATATTTTGAAATTAAAAGACTCTACACATGGGTTTTTGATAAGAAAGGACTTTTGCCTTTATTTTCCTTTAAAAAAAGTAAACAGTAGGAAAATCATCTCAGTGTCTTCCAATTACTTTACAACTGAAAGAATATAAACTCTTGTAATGATGATTTTGGAAATTATGTCTGGCAGCATTACCTTGCGGGATGCTTTTGGACTCAGGTTGTCTAGTAAGCTCCGAGTTCCCGTGGTGTGTGACGATCATTATCTTCACCCTGCTGAACATCTTGGAATGCTCACTGAAAGGACAGGGAGCACTGAGTGTAATGCATCTCCTAGAGACRCTGCACAAATGCAGACCACGGTGGAAAAGAGTATCTGGCGTTTGAATTGTTGGCACTTGAAAGTTATTCTGTCCTTTCTTAGGAAGRGGTTATATATAGGGAGTTTCTTTGAAAAGAGGTTATATATAGTTTCGTAGCTGCAGCACTGTGGTACGAGGTGCTGGAAGAAGGATTCAAGCTGCTTGTGGCCGCAGGATGATCCCGAACTGAGAAGGGATCAGTTAGGGATCAGTTACTCCATTACTGCTTCATGGCTGCAGCATCCGCCAGCTCAGGCTCTGGGCTGGAAAACTGCCCACGGGAGGGGCAGCGGCTGCCTCGGGCGCTGCAGCCCAGTGATCAGAGAGAGTTTTGCAAAATCCTTCATTTCCTTCCTCCTTTATCRGAGTTCAGACACCAGGGTGGTGTAAATTGGTGCAGTTATTTGACATTAGYGCATGCACCCCATAGATCTCATCTCATTTTTTGCCCACCATATGCAGTGGCAAGGGACTCTAAACATACCCGTATGTTGTCCTCTATGAATAATTATTCTGTGGCGTTTGTTCAAAAAGCAACAGAAGCAATATCCTTATTACTGACTCTTTGGGAGAAGCTCTTTCACTTCTCTCATTTCTTTGCTGTCCCCAGAGCCTTCCTGCTAACGACAGTGTCACATATACAGTGTAGATAAGTCTGGAAGACAGTTTAAATTATTTTTCAATATATTCTGATATAGTGGAAGAGCTAGATCTTTTTTTCTTTTCTCTCTTTCTTTTTTTCTCCATGGCAAATACAGCTATAAAGATGCTGCAGTGGTTCTTTAGCCATAAAGGCAGCTTCCTAACTAGGGGACTATGGATTCCTCTTAATATACTGAATTTGATTTTAAAGCATATTTCTTATTTCTTTACAGCTACCTGTGCAAGTAAATTGAATTTGTCTTCTCCTAGCTCTTTTTCTTAGTACGAGTCTTGATTAAAATATATATATATATCAATAAAATAATCCCTGAAGCAAGTCTACTTTAGTATAGTTAGAATCAYATCTGGGAAGTATTTTTTCATTTCATGATATACATTTATTATTTTGCCTGGCAACCATTATATTTTCTGGTTCAATGCTGGTGTACGCTGCTGAAGTCTGGGTTTATCCCAGTTATCCATCAGCATGTAATGCGTCCCCCGAAGTGTTGGYGTAGTTCTTGACCGGGGCTTAGAAAGCAGAGCAGTTTGCATTAGCCTTATTTCTTGAAGCAGGGTGGGTATTAGCTGTCATGATGGGCAGAAATGGTCCAGCGACTGGCCTCGTTTTCAAGAGCTCACCTTGAGAAACTGCTCTGACCTCTCTCCTTCACGTTGTCACTCCTAATCCAGCTGCATCATTGCAGGYCAGTGGGAACTGCTTAAATACTGGATTACTCAGAAAATTGCACTCTAGAATGTAAGTCCAAAACACAAGGTGGAAGGAAAGGGACTTTCGCCTTCCCCTTGGAACCTCCCTTAGCAAAGTAAAAATCAGTTGGTTCAGTTTGGGCGAGTGATGCCAGAAAGGGCGTTTTGTCCAAGTTCCTCTTAGTTTTCTTTCTTTTTTTTTTTTCTCTTCTCCCTTTCAGTGATTGATAGGTTATCATAATTCAGGAATATTAGAGCACAATATATGAGGTCTGTTACTGCAGTCCCTTGGGCTCTACAAGGAAAGTATGTGCTGTTTTTGTTGTTAAATTGCTGCATGCTTTATGCTTTGCGTAAAAGACTACTTGTTGCTACTAAAGTAAGAATCTTTTTTTCCCATTTTGAGCAAGCATGAATTTCTGCAAGGTGGGACTTTTTCCTTCAAATTAACATAGTTATGCTAATAAGTCCAACTTAAAAAAGGGGGAGAATTCATGGAACACATTTGGAATTTATGTTGAATATAAGATGTGAAACCTCAAAATCTGTGTTGCAACAAAAAAGAGGAAAAAGACTCGAAAGAAAATGGCTCATTTTGTAACATTTCTGTGCCAGAGCATTCGATAACTTGTGTGAATGGTAAATGTTGAACTCTTCCCTACTGTATCCATCAAAAAGGAAATTATAACCCTAGGAAGGAATTCTGCATGTGGTGGTTGTATTGTAGTAACAATGTTAGGATTCATAATTATTTTCCCCATAGTTCTGCTAACCTTTTTCCCTCTAAAAGTTTCTCTCTGTTGGGATGGCTTGTTTCATAGGCTTGTTTAATGATTTTGTGGTGCTGCACATCATCACACTTCAAGCAAATGCATTAGGAATTTCCTTTGAAGAGACATATCCTCTGCCCAAAGAATTTCCTGCATGTTTAATGCAACATGCAGGAAATTCTGAACTGATTGAATAATTTGTTTGAGAATTATTCCGGCACTAATTTAGAATTTCTTTAAGGGACGGGATTTGGTTGTAGTCAATTGTAACTTGTTATAAACAATAAATTAAAAAATTGCATTTTACCCTGACCTCCTACATTTTAAGACTTTTTTTACCACCTCTCATTAAAGTCAATGCCTAAGTTTCTATTGTCTTGCATGGAAGCTGCATAAGGCTTTTAAACTCTTTCTAATAAGTGGCATAGACAGCACTGAACAGTCAGTCAGTGTGGAAGGACTGACAGAGGGGAGAGGTGCTATGTGAACACGAGCGTGACAGATGTCCCCAGTACCACTGTGGCGTGCAGAGGTGTCATGTTGTCTGAGCGCTCACAGTCATGTCTGTTTTCTGTCCTATTGTGTCATATTTTCCTATGTGAGTCGCTGGGGACAAGCTGATTATTGTGACATTGAGGTAGAGGGATAGACACATATCTTACCAAGTGCATGTTAATATGTGTCATATATTCCAGTTTGGAGTAAGCTGGAGTTATTTTAGGCAAAGGCTTCTGTGGTAGTGCTGGCAGCTGTTCATTCCTATCCCATACCCCATTCACACTGTTGGTATGGTTGTGTTTAGGGTCTTGGAGGACATTTCCTCACCACCAGCCCCCGTTTGCCTTGGCAAGGGCTGAGGTCCGAGTGTTCCATGGGAAGCTTGTGAGACTGCCTGGAATAAAGTCAAGTTCAGTGCTGGAAACTAAATATCAGAAATATTTGTTCGCTTTTACATCCTTTGTCTCTATACTTTTTGGCATATAGGGATTTACTGCAAACTGGCAGGTGTTTGTTGTCTCTTACCTCTGTAGGGAAATTCTGCTGCTGATTCAAAGCTAGAGTCCTGCATCTCTTTAGATTACATCTAACAAGAAGAAAATAAGGGGAAGGAGGGTGAGCAGATCTCATTAGAGCAAGATGATGTTTGATACTATGAAGATACTATGGTGATCCTTATCAGTATAGACCTTCCTTAAATCTGTGGAATATGGAAAACTCGTTCTCAAGTCAGAGATAGGATAGTACAGAAATTTTCCTGGTAGAGGAAAATAAACAGAAAAAGAAAAGAGCATTTGCCTTGTTTTCTCTTTCTTCCTTTTTGGGTGAAGGATGAGGAAAGTGCTTCCTGCCTTTCCCAAAGTAAYCCAGATCCCTGGCAAGTGATGAAGGATGGTGATGATCAGCAGGCAGCTGTATTCCCCATCACCAGTATCCCTGAAATCCCCAGTAAACTGAAAACTTCCCTTCTATGTTGAGAAATGCCAGGACAAATGAGGAAGTGCAGAGCAGCCGTGAAACTGAACTTATTGCTTGTAAAGAACTGTGCRTCCTGGCATGAAGGGCCACATCAGATAACTGTTGTTACCTCCGCTTTGGTTTTTTTTGACTAGCTTAAGCTGTGGCACAAGCCAGGCTGATTGCATGTCCCTGCAGTGCACGGCAGACTCCCTGCGAGCATCCTGCTCTCCCACAGCAGCAGCAGCAGCAGCAGTGCTGGACTGGAGCAGTCTCCCTTGTGTGCGCGTGCAGCTCGCAGAGCTGCAGCGCTGCATTTGTCACTGGGTTGCACCTCGAGCTGCRTTTGTCACAGGGCTGCGCCTCGAGCTCTGCCCTTCCGTCAGCGTGTCGCTCGGAAAGCGGTTTGGGTGAGTGGGATGGTTCAGTGCTCCAGTGACAACCTGTGGATTTACTCGTGGCTGCAGCAGTGGAGATTGTCTCTCGTGCYGCTCGAGCAGCCTCTTTGCCATCCTTTCAAAAGGCATCTTGCTGAAGCTCTGCACTGTTGCAGGAGCTAAGAGCCTGACTTCCACTCTTAAGCACTTGAGGACTCAGAGGGGAAAAAGTGCAGAAAAGGGGAGATCATGTGTGCTCGCATCTGTAGGAGAAAAGTTTGTAAGATTCCTGCTCTTCCAGCAGGAATACATGTCTCTAGCTAGATTGGCTGCTGTGCAATATTTTCTTATTCTGCTAACTGAATCTCTCTGCTACTAGCCATATCATGCCAGCAAGGTATAAAATAACAAATAGCTTTTAAAAAGAGAGGAAAAAAAATAGACTTATGSATCCAGCTGCAATGTAACCACAGAAGGCAGAGAGGAACTTCAGTGTTGGGACTGCAGTTCTGTCGAGCTGTTCCCCTAACACTAGCACCACCATTTGTAATTGAATTTTAAACCGAGTTCCTTTTCAAAAAAGAAAATCCTTCCTCCACCAGCAACACCAAAATGACTTTTATGTTATTTGGGACTTCRCCATTGCTGTCCCATTTTATCACAGAGCAGTCGGCAATAGCACATCAGTTTTTATGCTCACCCCATTAAAAGGTGCTGTATAAAAGGAAAGGTGGCTTGGATGATAAAATTGATGTGAAATTTTTCACCATGTTCTACCAAAGAGCTGAATAATTCCAAGCAGGTGGTAGTGGGAAGTTCCCTGCTATTYCTCTCTGTGTGTATTTGGGTATGTTTATATGATTCTGCCAGATGCTTGATTCTTTTCTAATGCAAAACAATATATGATATGTGTTGATATTGATTGTACTGGTGCACACCAGGGATTCCCTTTAACTTTAAACTCCAATTGYGACCTTTGCATGTTTTTGCCCTGATGGCCCAGAATGCCACTACAAAAGGCTGTCAGCTTTAATCAGGAGTAACATGAGCAGCAGAGAGCTAATCGTGGTCACAGTGAGTGCTAAGCGTTGTATCCTGATCCAAATGCCAGGGAAGACAAGATAATACCTGGTGGGCAYAGGTTTTATTAAGGGTTTGGCAGCCACAGGAGGAGGGAGTCTGAGTCAGATTAACAGAGGTTCAGGTGAAGAACATAGTGAGGCATCTCTTTTTTCTTTCTGACCCAGTGATTTTGTAAGAGCAAACGCCTGCTCTTAAGATCATATTGAATGTTTTCCTCATGTTGTGACTGTAGAACATTATGTCTGTGGACATGACCTGGWATGTCTTTTCAGAGGCATAGGATTTGCTGCATATGCTGAGTTTTTGTATCTAGAAATCACATAGGGGCCACAGGAGACACAGGATGAAGAAGAGAAAGGAAGAGAAACATGTAAGAGAAAAGTGGAGTACCGTATCTACGTTGATAATCAGGACAGAAGATAATTAGGAGCCATTGAGGTTGATGGCTGGTTAGCCACAGCTTCAGTGGCAGCTTGGTGCATCCCTTTGTGCGTTGCTGCCTACGTTACTAGTAGCTGCCTTGCTTCACCTCTGGAGTGACTCCTGGACATTGTTAGGATTTCGTGTCCCTGGAGATGGCTGCTCTTGCAGCTGTGCATGGCAGGTACCAGCTCCCATGACCTGCAGCTTTTGCTAACGAAGCCAGAGATGAGTCTGCAGTGTGAAACCCCTCAGGRCTTGTAACCTTCCTGAAATGTCTATTTTGGGAATGATTTTTGTGGAGCTTTTTTAGCAGTGAAAAAGCCACGTKTTCAACATGTGAGGGTCTACAAATAACTGTAATAACTCCTGCTCACTCAAAATAGCAAAGCATGCCACTATCAAAATGTAATCTGAGCTCTTTGGTGCATAATCATATTTTGCTCATTTTCCTTCATGCTGTTGCTTGAAATAAATGGACCCMCTAAATGTGCCACCACCAACCCAGAATTAATAAGCCAGTATTTTACACATGGGAYGAGGAATGTCACAACTGGAGCTTTATGACCCATCTCTCATTCCCCTCCATTCAGCACTCAATAGSATTCTCAGCGTTCTCTCTGTTTAGAGTTTAGCTACAGCTTTCGTGTGACAGCATTCATTTCATCGTCCAAAATTCCCAAGCCTGCCTTTGTTCCTAAGACACCAYGGTCTGGCAAACATTGGCAGAATCCAGTCCTGGCAGTGGTATTTCTTGGGACTGAGGGGCCTTCAGGCTCTTCAGCAGATGACCACTGTCACTGCTGACATGTGCTGTGTCCTTGATTTTTATCCCTCTAGAAGCGTGTCTTTCACCACACCTTTGGCAGTAGTGCACACAAATTAACCATCCCCTGTTTGTGACAGGGATTCTTCTTCCAGTGCTGCCTGTGCACCCATAAAGGGAGGAGGGAGCAGGCAGCCACACTTTGTTTTTTGCGGTTGGATTAGAAAAAATGAGATTTATTTCCAAATGCTYATGGCCTTGATGGGTTTTCTATATCTTGTCTTTTTCTCTGTAGGGCTTTTATCCATGTTCATATCTCCTGATGATTTGATCCTCCTGCCATCGTGTGATCTCAAAGCCCTTTGGTTTCAATGCATGAAATCCCATTGCCATCAGTGCTCACGTCCRTTGCTCCCCATTCCCACCGCCTCCCCATACTGACCTTCAGCTATCGTCAATTCCGTGRTCCAGCCCTGTCTTGGAAGACCAAGAGATCTTATAGCATCATCCTTCTGTCTTTGCTAGCCTAGCAAAATGGGATAAAAGCAAGGATCTCATGGGAGATTGCTGTGTCTGTTCTTGATTATTCAATGCCTAGCCACTTCMCAGTCTTAATTTATATACACAGAGACAGATCTTGTTAATGTCAGTCTCTGTAATCCTAGTGACATCAATCAAACTTATGCTAAAACGTGTTCTCCAGACCTTCTGTTTCTTGGCAAACAAAGCAACCTACCTCACTCCTTGCAGACTTTCCAAATCATTCTGAATGTTAGATATAACACCTTGCATCTTAATGTGTTTATTGATAATACATTTGTCTTTTGCAATTTCCCCGCTAGCTTTTCTCTTCCACATGCATGCCTTTCTAAGTAATTATAGCTTAAACAAGCCTAAATCCTCA
The DNA here is from genome assembly GCA_003342815.1 of Eudromia elegans. Lineage (NCBI taxonomy): Eukaryota > Metazoa > Chordata > Aves > Tinamiformes > Tinamidae > Eudromia > Eudromia elegans. The sequence goes on along the minus strand of PTEX01000016.1, from coordinate 1,463,615 downwards.
TTTTGAGTAGAAGTTGTGAAGTTATGACTTTCTCTCACAAGCTAAAGGTGAAATATTTTTAGTTGAGCCCTATTCTACTCTGTGCCAATGTATCCATAGACCTGTCTTATTGCATAAAGACCAAAAGAAAAATGCATACAAAATTTTGACATATATTTTGTTTGCTATTACAGTTTGTCAGACGTTTYATTATACCTTGGACACACATAACTAAACAATTTCTCAAGAAAATGGACTATTTACAGTCATTTGCTGACCACCTGCAGCCAACACTTGGCAGCATTTTTCAGAAAGATTTTTCACAGATCAACCTGGAGAGTGGTGGGCTCCATGCACGTGTCTATGGAAGGGGTCTGCCAACACTCAAGCAGAAAGTGCCACCCTTGTGACCAGCTGTACTGAGCTGCTCAGCCCTGGTGCCCATCCAGGGACACCCCAAAGCGTCCCTGTCCTTCCCCTGGGCACATTCTCCAAGGGCAGAAGTCTACTCCATGCCACATTTTATTGCAATGCTCCTACCTAACCACAGCTTTTTTTCTCTTTTCTTTTTTTCTTTTGTCAGTTCAGTAGAATTAATCACGTATTCTGTATGTGGATTTGTTATGAATGAGCAGGTATATTAATGTACAGCCACACGGTGAATATTACAGTGAATGGTTTCCTGTTAACATGGAACATCGCTGTGCCTCTTTGAGCAGAGATGACTAGCTTAAAAGAACATCTTTCCTCTGTGTACGTGGTTTACTGGGGGGCATTGCAGATTGCTCTCAATAGAATTTTCTCACGGAAACAGAGCTAAAAGGATAACACAAGTAATTGCGTTCTCTAGTGCCTCCCAGTGCTTTACATGTTCTTCTTTGCAGAAGAAAGAATCTTTCTGTTGTTAGAAGCCTGGTGTGTTTAGTAATTGCAACTAATGGGGTTGCTTCTTTTTGTGTGTGTTTCAGGATGGAATGGGGAACCTGAGAATCACAGACAAGGGTCTGAAGCTGGAAGGAGATTCAGAATTCTTGAAACCTCTCTACGCCAAAGAAATCCGGTCCAGACCAGTGAGTTATGGGGAAAGGGGAAAGAATAATCACATTTTTGTATGCTTGACTATATTTAAATTAAAAAAAAAAAGCAGCTAAGTGGCAGGGTAATATGGATGTTGGATAAATTATGTCATTGAATTTGTACAAATTTAACTCGGGGAATAAGACATTGGGTGTCCTTGGGTGCTTCATGTGGGTGCTATATCCTCTGGGCAACTGTGAGGTGGATGTATGTGAGTTGCGTCTGCATAAGCCATSGATAAAATACTTCTAAGGTTTTTGGATCCTTTTGAGATAAATCACAAATAATCTTCATTCAAAATCAGTATTTTTTTCTKGGCATGGGAGTTGCAGGCAGCTGTGAAATCCAGTGTGCATTTTAGTGGTGCTCTGTTTTGCAGTAAGGTGATACCTTACACAACGTGCTGATCTCTCTGTTGGCACCCATGTTATGTTCTCAGTCTTACTTCATGTTGTTATGTGCAGTTAAAGTTAAAGTTATGTGCAGTTAAAATTCAAATCTGCTAGGAGGGACTGCTTGACAAGAGTGGCAAGGACATTGACARCTGAAAATGAGAAAGAACCCAAGTGTGATTGAAATAGCATATTCATAGTAATATTTAATTGACTGTCAGTGCTTTTTGTTCTTTCTAATGCAATCCTGTTTATCTTGAACGCTTTAAAATAGCTGAAAAGATAGCATATAGTATCCAGGACCCTTCACAGAATATGTCATCTATCTTATTTCCTGATCTGAAGTGTTAATTTGAGTCAGATACCAACCTTCCGTGTTGATAACAATGGTTTATAGCTAATTAAATAAAGTTAACATCCCTTTATCTCAGCATTTCAGTGGTCTTGAAGAAATTGGAACTTGTAGCATAATCAACGCAATATCCCTTATGCTATCTGATTTAATTATTGAAGGTTGTAACCTCTGTGAGATKGCTATGAATTGATTTGAACAAGCGTAATCATTTAGGAGGAAAAGTTAATGAGAAAACGTTCATATCTATAAATGTTTTCATCCCCGAATTGAAAGAGAACTCTAGAACCTGTCGTGGCGTATACTTTATGGCATAAGGTGTGTGAAAAAATACGATTCATAGTTTGAGACATAGTTTGAAGAATTGCTATTAACTTTTGTCCAGGTAGAATGTTGTAAATGATATTTAATTGCTAGGGGAACAGAGAGCTCCTCCTTGTTACTGGGGTGTTTACATCTTACATGTGTTCTTACATATTATCGTCTTGATCTACGTTTTAAAAAGGCAAGGAGGACAAAGCCTTTTTGCAGCTATGAAACTAGTTTCAACACAGGTGACAGTGTAATAAACAAACCTTGTTAGTTCATAAGGCTAAATATCATCTAGAGAGTAATGAATATTAGTTATTGGTAGCAGAGTTTGCACCTTGTACTCTTGTTTCAAACAAATGTGATAGTTGTGTTTACTTCTCCAGAAGCAATGAGAGCATCTTAAACCCCCAGCTGAACATATTGCACRCTAAACATTATTTTCCATGCCACTTGCATGGAACATGAGCATCTTGCTGCCTTTAATTAAGAAGTTAACTGGACCATGAAGTATTGCTTGCGTAAATAAAAGTGATTTGTTCTTAGTCAAGAAGGTGCATTAGGAATCCCTTCACTTCTTTACTTTGCACATAAATTATGGAGATTATTAAGAATTGGAAGGGTCATCTGTAAACCCATCTGTAGCTCAGCTGCACTGTCACTCTCAAAATGTAACTGTCTTTCTAACTGTTGTAATTTATTGTGGACAATCGTGTGAACCATCTGCTTGCTTATAAATCAGGCAAACTTTGACTGAAAGTTGCATGTAGCAGCACAAATTGTTAATTTGATGTGCTGGAAAGCAATAGTAACAGTTTTGTGCTCTTCAGTCTTCATTGACTTAATTTGAATGGAGATTTAAAAATGGAAATTTTGCTGCCTCTGTTGAGAATAACTTCTGACAAGTAGGCTCCTTCAAATTTACTCTGATCACAGGTTTATCCTTCTTCTGGGCAATTGCTTCTTGCCACATTCAAGTCGATAAGCAACACAGAAAATAAAGAGAAGAAAAGGCACTATGTGTATTTTCTGTTCTGATAACAATAGAAAGAAAACCATGAGCTAAAGTTATACAGTAATATTATGGAAATTATTCTGCTGAGTAAGTGTGCAAAATCTGATGAGATGATAATCTCAGCATTAGGACTTAGAGGAAGATATTGCCATGATAACATTAGGATATTTTTGACCTTTCAATGTTCAAGTGAATAGATAGAAATCAAAGCCTCAGTTTAAAAATGTTTATACCTGGGCCTAAATTTTCCTACCTTATATCCTTTTAAAGCTGATGTGATCATTCTTTAGCAAAGCAGATTTACCCAATCAGGGTACTTTGCAGTGGAAAACTCTGGACTGGGACCATGCCCAGCTGTCTCTTGGCAGACGATCATAACAGGGAATACCTRTTGTGTTTTGGGCACAAACCTTTCTTGGGCACAAACCTTCTGAAGGGTGGCAAAGTTACTTTTTTGCTGTGTGGGCATAAATGATGGCAAGAGTCACTGAGCAGATTTTGATGAGACTTTAAACACCTCTAAAAAAAGAGCGATTTATTAGTGTAATATGCCAGTTTTACCTTGAAGATCTGGTGCAACTGGTTTTTGGTCAACAAAGACAATTTAAGAGAGAAGTGCTGAACGTCCAAAAATCCCGTGAGGCAAAATACAGTGTCTTTTTTTATTTTCCTTTTTATGGGGTGATGTTAGAGGTCCCAGTTCTGCTCACTTTGGCACTGTGCTCATTCACCATAGCATAGGAGCATAGGAGACATCTGCAGCATAGGAGACAACTAGTGAGTGTGGGGAGAAAGGATTGGGCCCATCCTGATATTTGCTCTAATTCCACAAGGGCATCAGTTTGGCCTAAAAATTGCGCAATTGTGGATTAGGGATTAAAACTTCTGTTCCTTTCACTGTTGTTTATTAAATTCTTATCAGCATAAAAACTAGACTAACTGGTACATAAAATACGCTTTTCTGTACTTTCCATTTTTTCCAGCCAGTGTTTGAATGATGGAAAATTTTAAGGAAGCTTTTAGGACTGATAAATAATTATTTTGCTGATGTCTCACAATGTTCAAATGTGGAAGAAGAGGGATATAATTTTAAAGCACAGAAGCAATTCTGTAATGTGGGTATTCTTCCATATTAATTGCTCTGTGAGCCTACCTGCCCCAGATCTAAAAATACACACTGTAAAACAATAAACTGTGTATTTAGATTAAATAATGACATATGGCCACATGGGGGCTACCTGCCTCATAGCCATAAATACACGTCTATAAACAATACAATACTAATTTAGATTAAAAAGCATCATTCACCCATCAATAGAGGTAGTGCAGATGGCAAGATAATTGCAACTTCATGTTATTCTCAGGCTGTGTAGTAAAAATTCAGCCTTCAGTAGAGACTCGGTTGACACAAAAGAAGTATGGTATTTTTTGAGGAAAGGGACAGGACAATTCCTTTGCTTCCTTTGTCAGAGTTTACAGGACAATAAAAGGGTATTGAATTAGTTCCCGATGATTTGGTCCAGCAAAGTGCCTGAGGATTTGAGTGCTCTCACTGAAAGCATCACAGAATGGAAATGAAGTTCCCCTCTCCATGCTATTGCCACTTAGTGGTTCCTATGCCCTTCCTCTCACCAGCAATTTGGGCTYTATTCCTTCCAGCCTTTAGCCACTCCCTCAATGATGGACTCTCCAGATAAGAGAGATGTCCTCTTTTATGTTCATTATGAGATGAATGATCTATAAAAGCTGTCTGGCCACTCACAGACATGGTTTCATGTTGGTGCCCTAACGTTTGCATCCGGTGTTGCCTGAGTTGCCCCTATAGCCTCAGGGCAGGAACAAAACTCTTACCATCAGTGGTCAGTTTCTGAAGCACAGACAAAAGCRTACTGAATTTTTCTTTATTCTTTCCTCTAACAATGTTTCCATAGCTTATTCCTTCTTTTGGGATATTTTTGATGGCATATGTGAAAATCTTATTTAACCTGCCCTCCCCCCTTTTTTTTCTTGTTTTTTGAAGAGCAGGATTACTAACAATTGCATTTCTAACAAAAGGAGGTTTTCTTGTAACTGTGTCTGACTATCTCGTGTTCTCTCTGTAGAGACTRCTAAGCAAGCACTATGGCACCAGTCCAAATAGCTTGTCATTAGAGTTTGTGTCTATGCCTGTTTGCAATAAAAGTCGCTCCCTCTTTGATCAGTTTGAGCTTTGTTTGCCCAGTAGCTATCAACAGAGAGGGGAGYTGGCAGTCTGAGGGCCAAGCTGTAAAAATACAAAGCAGCAGCAGAGCAAATTGCTTAAAAAAGGCATCATTTTGGCGTAAGCACTCTCAGTTGATGAGCAGATCTTATTACTATCACCATGCAGAGCAGATTTGAGTCTTTATGGCAGTATGCTATGAGCATCCAGTGGGATTTATAAACCTGATATGCTCTTCTCTTAATAATTTTAATTCTCCAGTAATAAATTTCAAAATCTTACTTCAACCCGAACTTTGGTTGCACCAGAGCTTTGGCGGCAGTTAGTGGCTCTGTGACAKTTCCAATTTACTGAAGAGATTTAAGTAAATTTTACAACTGTGAAAACATTTCCCTCTGCCTTCATAATAACATTGGCCAGAGGTTTCTAAAGTTTCAATTTTCAAGGAAATTTTGTAGGCTAGAACGAGGTCTTGCTTTTCATGCTCCCAATTGCTTGTCCAAGAGCTGATACTCTCCCTGGGAGTTAACGCGCTGCGCTCTCAGAGTAGAACAGGCCATTTGACTCTTCTACCTTTGCAACATCTGTTTGCACGCCAGAAGAAGAAAGAGAGGAAGCTCTGCAGTAACCAAACTTTCTGAAATAACTCCMCAAGTTACCTTTCAAAGCAAAATCTCATTGAGGCTGCCTATGGCATTTTGAAAAGGATTTCATTAAATGTTGCTAACATGTCATAAGCTGTCTTAAATGGAAGGGTAATGGCTCATAACATTTGTAAGCTTTTTAATTTCATGCAATATGAGCAGTGTAATCAACACCTATTAAAGTCAATCAGCTATGCCCAGTGGGCTACCTATCTCGACTTTTGTCTATGTTTTCATCATGGGCTCACCTCTAAAATAATTCTGGGAGCAATGTGTTTGCACTTCCTAATCCTAACATCAGTGGAAGTTTGGTGTCCAGAAAGCCCAGTRTGGTCACTGCAGAAGTATCTGAACCTCTAAGCTGAATGAATATGTGGTTTTGTTTTCTAAGAAGGGAGTTCGGGCCATGTGTTGGTGCAGGCTAGTTAGCAGCCCTAAAGCCCAACACCAAGAATTTCTCCAACYATGTCCCAATTTTGTTGACTTCTTTACTTCCACAAGTGAAAATGATCTGGTTGAGCTGGAAGGAATTTAGATCATGTGTTTATTCTGCTGTTTTGATCTGATCCACTTCTCCCTTTCATTTCAAACATATGCAGCTGAATTTTTATGGTCRTGAAACAGGCGTTGTGCATCATAGCTCGAGATGAGTTTCTAGGTAAGGTTGGGTGATCTCTGATCTCTCACCTTTTGTCTTGCAGTTTACCATGATCACAGAAATTGCTTGCTGATTCTGYTAGTGTTCTGTCTGCGGAGAGGACGATAGCAGTGTAATTATTGATTGAAAAACTAGAAGTAAAAATAGTTAACCAATTTGGAGGCAGTTTCTTGACTTCATGGAATGTGCCCCATGTTGTGGTGTCTGTTATTTCAGCTTAGGTTTGGCTTTTAGAATTAACATACTTTTCCTTCTTTAGGGTTTAACTGGGAAGATGCTGTGAAGCTCTATCGTTTTGCTTTTGTTAGTTAGTTGTATCTTATAGTTTCTCAGTATTCCTGCAGGCATGTATGAGCTGTATATTGTCCTTTTATTTGACTGCTTAAGCTTATATTTAAAAAAAAAAAAAAGTGGGTATCTTGGGAGTATCATGAGTGTGGGACATGTCAGTCACATATAGTAATTATGGGTTTTCTGTGGCTTACTTGTATTGCCAGACAAGTATTGCTGTTAAAAAAGAGAAGCTCTGCTTGTAGTTGACAACAGCCGACCTGAAGCAACCCATTAAATTGAATGCATTTGTGCAGTAGACTTGAATTCTCGGTCCAAAACTTGATCCAAACTTAATTTTAACAAGCTGTAGGCTCAGAGAGAAATCAGTCTTACAAAGCATCTGGAACTGCTTCAGGGAGCAACGTGTGCAATTGTATACGGCTACATTTCCCTCTCTTGAGGGCAAAGGCCTTGAGTTTAAGGATTTGCTATGTCTAGACATCACTTCTGATGATCAGAATCCAGGTTGCTTTAGAAACACTGAAACATAAGAACAGCTTTTTAATACAGAATGTGAAAATGGAACTTTGCAGTATGGGTAGATGAAAAGAAACATTAAGACATACAACAAGATCCAATTACAAAGAAACAAAATGCTTTTATTTTCAGGAAGTTTCAATAACAGAGCTTGACATACAGCACTGTCCATCAGAGGACAGTATTCACTTCTGCCAATCAAAACTATTTTGGAACCATTTTGGGATGTTTCTTTTTGCGGGGGGAGGGAAGGAAGGGTTTTTTTTTCTGTTTTTTGTTGTTGTAGCTTTAACAAGCAAGTATTACTTGACAAGGCAAGCTGTGCTGTCATTAGGAAGAGCAGACACATGTGACTAGAACTAGTTTTACAGACAGTTTGGTTTGTGTGTTCTTTGCTTTGCAACAAGAAAGGAAAAATCAGACCTAGGTTTTCATTTACAAGCGACATTGCCAGTCCTAAGAGTTTCTCTGGTTGTTTTGTTCYTAAATGACACATTTCAGATTTGGAGAAAGAAGAATGCAGTGTAAAACAAGAACYACTTTAAACTTGCTGCTGTTTTCTTAGGGCAAATTGATTGAAGCTCTTGGGAAAACTAACTTGCTGCTTTTGAAAGTAAAATTTCTTTGGCTGTTAGCGTCTCCCTGTCTGAAACATCTTTATTTTTGGCCTGTGTCTGCCTAACGCATGCCTGGCCACCTATTCCCATGTATACYGGCATTATTTTTAGGAAAAATACAGTCCAGCCCAGCCAGCTTTTGTGGCACAGTGCTAGAGTGCAGCTTGGTATTGCATGCATGAGTGTTGTTTATGAACTGTGTGAATAAAAACATCTATAAATTCAATCACGAGAGAGGCATCCTGACTTTTTAGTGAGTACAGGCCTTGGGCCAACTACATATTTAATTAATTAATTTAGAGACCTAACTAYTAATGTCAGTAAGGCCATTCACATGCATAAAGTTAGGCATATGTTTGTATTCTTTGCTGGATTAAGTCCTATAAGTGTTACATACACTGCATATGTGTAGCAGAATGAAGCTATCACCAAGAATGGCTACAAACATGAAAAAGGGCTTTTCTCTTTCCCAAAAGGGTTTTATAGTGGGGGAAAAAAAATAAAAAAGGGTAAAAAAGAGTGAAACGGGGGGTAGTAATTAGAGCAAGCAAGGTGACTTGCTGATTTGCTTCTCCAGCAGGTGAGAAGCCATGTGAGGAGTCCTGTATCCAGGTGTGGGTTCTTGTTAGTGYATTACATGCCCTAAGCGTAAGGGAGCATGGTGTTGGAGTTGGCCTATGTTTTCAAATAAAGACTGACRTGGAGAAAAAAGTATTCTGCTGTGTGTATCTGGCCAGTTTGCTGAGCTGCAGATGTAAAGGCAGAGCAAGCGCAGTGAGGAGAGCTGGTCAGCCCTGGAAGGGAATGAGCAGAAGAGAGCAGCTTCCCCCTCTGAAACATGGGCTRCTTCATGGGACACCAGAGTGGAAACTGAGGGTGTCTGCCTCTGGAATGCGCTCTGACCTGGTCTCGTGGCAAGGGAAAGTTTAATGCATCTATTTCAAACACATCCATGCAAAGTTTAATTTATAGATTGCTGCTTGTTTACAGAGTGATGGGTAATTGTGTACCAGCATTTACATAGYATCCTGTCAGTGCAGGACATTTTACTAGATTCTTATCTTGTAGTCTACAACTACAGGAATAAAAATGTCTACTAAGTGGCAGACTTTTTTCTTTCTCTTTTTTTTTCTCCTACAGCTTGATTTTGTACATCTCATTGTTTTTCTTTCTTGGCAAAACAATATGCTGTTCCCCAGGATTTAAGCAGTGGCGGACTTGTCATGGGGCATCTAATAAATAAAAGTGGTTAACATTTGAGTGCTACTTCTCTGCTAAGAAACCAACAGCAGCTTCAGAAAGTGCCCATGGTGCTGTGAATGGGTGGCTACTGATAGAGAGAAGCCTGCTGTTCACAGAGGCATCCCTGTCATTCTCTGCAATGCCTACAAAGGCTTCTTTTCCAAGTATTAATACAAACTGAGCCTTCCTCTTGAATGAGATGTGACAGGACTGCAGCCCAGAGCAATAGAATAAGATGTGTTTCTTCAGTGAGAAGTCTTGTACAGCATCAATATTTAAAAGCAGAGAAACAAATAAAATTACAGACAATTGGGTTGATTGAGGAGACGTCATTTATCTGACAGAACAAGTGTCCCTGTCCAACTAGGCTTTCAGTTCCTTAGCTATTTTCTTTCTTTCAATTAGGTTGATCTGGAAGAGTGTGAACAGCTCATTACTTTCTTTATGTCGGGTTTTTTTTCCCCATAGGTATATTTTGCAATTCAGATGTATAAAGTGGGCAAAGCTGTTCATCACAGCACAAYTGATATTTCCCTTTCAAGTGGCTTCCCTTATGTGTTGTATACACAAGCAACGCCACAGGGTGGATGACCACATAATCCATAATGTAAAGRTACAGTGGTTGCTATGTAAAGTCAAGAGATCCTTTCTGATTAAGAACAGCTGTTGTATGTGATCAGTCTGAGTGATCCCTCCAGAACTGATGTAYTGATGTTGTCTCCAAAGAGCTTTGGCTGTGAGTGGATTGATGGGATGACCCTAAAGATGTTTCTGTGGTGCTTTCTAGGGGGTAGTATTCAGAGCCTGTGTCTTTCCTCTGGTTTTGGCAGACCATCTTTCACTACTGATGTGAAGAACAGGGCAGGCATTGCACATAGGACAGTGGCACATGTTATGTTACCTGTGCTGTTGACTTGAGCACCTTTTCAATTTTAATTTTATGTCATGTGTACTCTTGCTTCAAGCCTAAATATTGTATCTCTGTTTCTACTACATTCTTGGAATCCCCTGCTACTGCTGCAAGCTGACTTTTGCTGTGTATGTTTCCTTCAGATCCCAACTGTTACTCATAAATGATGAGCCTTGATGATGGTAACACAGTTGGGAAAGCAGCAGGCTTTTTGTTTCTCTCCACAACATTATGTATTATGCAATAGTGTAGGAAGGAGAGTAGAAGGGATGGTAACACGCAGACATGACCCTTTCTGCACTTTTTCCTGGTTGGCACCACTGCCTGAGTGTCTTCAACAATCAGTTTTGTCCCCCCAGGATTTTAAAAGAATTTAAGGAATAAAATCAACTGGCAGCAGATGTGTTCTGTCTAAAAGTGGAGACAAGAAGATAGACTGAGCCACCTGGTTGTGATCCACACGACTTGGGCTTTTGTATCTTGCTGTGCTCCATTTTACCTTTGCACCTCCTAATCCCTTTGACTGCCTTTGCCATTATTCACCATTTCCCCAGACAGCATTTAGTACTTCTGCCATGCRTAGAAAAAGCATCTGCTGATGTTCCTACAAGTCTAATATCTCTTGAAGCACCATTGCCCGAGCTTACGGTGCTGTTGGTTGGGAGATTGTTTCTGCTTATGAGCCCTGTCCATGGCAATGTCTGCATTTACCCCAGAGTGTCAGCTGGATGGCAGTCACACAATGCGGTCAGTTCTCAACACAAAGCATCCTATTTTGCATCCACTGATCAGAGATTTACTACCATTTTATTTTGCTAGATGTACATGTTTTGTGCATCARTGTCCAGTGGGATTTAGAATCTTTCCTTTAGATCAATCCAATTTCATGGTCATGTATTCAGCTGCATGTGTTGTTTTGGCTTCCCAGGTGGGTKGTTGTGGCTAGTAGATGTTCCGCCTCTCCTGGAATGGAGGTCTGGTCACTTGTTTTTATTCCTTTGGGGAAGTCTGTGACTACGGGTGTAACCTGACAAAGCATCCTTCCTAAAGCAGAATATTGATCATTTTAGCCAAAAAAAAAATAAAAAAAAAAAATAAAAAAAAAAAGCTATTACATAAAACAAATTCTAACGCAATTGCAACTATTTAGCGTGACCTGATAGCCTTCTATCATAACTAAATTAGTCCCAATTATTTGGTATCAGAGGCAGTGCCCRTGATGGTAGTTTTCTTTTTCAGCCACCCAGTTTTCCAAAATATGCCTCTAAAGAGTTAACTCACTATATTTCTACAATAAATATTCCCACAAAAAGTCCAAAATATGCTTTTCATCAATCATTTTACAGCTACTYCAAACTTGTCACACCAACCTATTTCTCTACAGGAGCTTAAAAGAAAACAGCCAAACTACAAATAAATCCAAGACTTTGAATGGAAAAGCTGAATTTTTAGATCACCAGGAATGGTCAGGTAATCTTTATTTTATGTGCAGTGCAATGGCAAGTGCCACAGACACCACTGAATAGATAATTGCAGTTCCAGGAAATCAGATTATTGTTCCCATGAAGTTGTTGAAAAGAGGAATATATTTACCCTTTCAAATCCATTTCCTGATGCACAGACCCACATTTGCCTATGGAGCACAACAAGCAGAAGGGGAGCTGTCATAATGAAGTGCCTAATAACTGAACCAGAAACAGAACTGCTTTGATTGCAGGAACATGTCAGGGCTGAACCTTGTCATTTCACGGGCTGGAGGGATCAGAGAGAACTCCACTAGGTAATCACAGAAGTGAGGATGGCCTTCTGTGTTCCCTGCCTTCCAGCCGTAACCGCACTGTAATATAGTTGCTTKTGCAGTGTAATTGGTTTCTCTGCAGGGCTTCTTCCTATTGATTCTGCTTGTGTGGATTTAAATTGTTTGCGGGTTGGAACTAGACTCAAGTTGGTCGGCGTTGCAGTTTTCTCGTGTCCGACAGCACACGTGGTACTTCTATCCGAGGCTTTAATGATGCTCAGATAGCATCGTTTCCTGGCCTGCACATATGTATTTGATTTGAGAAGAGAGGCTGGATCAGATAAGTTCAGAACATCAATAAGTACATGCATTTTGTTTGGTGACACTTGTTCAATTTGAATCTCTTTTCCCGGGAAGCAGCTTGTGTTGTGTCATTTTTTTTTCAGCGTGCTGTGTAAACGCTCTACATCTGCAACTGTCGAGGATGGTGCCRTCCCATAGCAATGCCATCTGCTCGTTCACAAAGTGCTTTTTGCGTAGATAAAAAATGTGAGGTGTTACTCATAATTAGGCAAATCACATGCTGTGATCTGTGGTGGATTTGATTTCTGTTGCTGGCTACCTCGCATATGTCTATGTGTCCATAAGTATTGTCTACATACCGGCATATGGATGGAGATGAATCAGAGACTCGTGAATTCCTTTTCCCAATTTAGACAGATGGAAACGTTCTCTGTTCTTATTAGCAGCAGTTAAATTTCAGTTACACCAGGGGCCTCAGCAAGCATCCTTACTGTGTTTAGTGCTGTATGTATATGCGTAAGTTGGCATGGCCAACTTTAATCTATTACAAGAAGTTAACTCAAGGCCAAAGAGAGTTATGGTTTCAAAGCAGTGGTCAGACACCATGTTAGTAGACTTCTTGGAGGAAAATATCTGGGTATATAACTTAGTGTTATGTCGTGCAGTAACAAAATGTTTAAAAGGTGCTGTGAACACTAGAGAAACCAAGTCTCTCCGGTGAGTCAGGCTTCTGGAAAATATTACTGTTCCTTTCATAGTAATAGCAATATTTACTCTTAAATGTGAATTCAGCTCACTAACTGACTGAGATCCTGCTTGTATCTGGTGTAATGTAGTCCAAGTAATAGAAAATGAGTCTGAAATCACTAGTTCTGTATAATTTTAATATCATCTTCAATTGCCTTTTATAGATAGTGATCTATGATTTACCGGTAGTTCTAAAAGATGCCTAAGCCAGAGTGCAGGCATACTTGGAAAGCTATAAAATGAAAACGAATTAAAGGAGGTCTGCACGCCTGTCTGGAGTACAAGTTATGAGCAGTGCATAGCTATACAATTGGATGATTTAGAATATTTTAAAGCTCAGCAGCATTCTCTCCCTCTCTCCCCTGTGCTCTCATGTATATCTACTGCATGTTCAGTTCAGCAGGAGATCTCTCACTGCAGGAGTCTGACCATAACTAGCATAACCCGAGGCAGGGACAGACTATAACTTAGCAGAAATCCATAGCCCCGTTGCTACAACAGCTCTTGTATACAAGGATCTGATCCCTGTCAGCTCCCCCTTAGACTCCTTAGGAGCAGCTGCTGCAGTTAGTTATTTCTGGGGGAGAATACAGAATAAATTAAAAGAACGGGAAATACTCGTTTGTTAGCTACTAGAAGGTGATGATTAACACGCTGAGAATCTGGGGCTGCTGTTCGCCTGCTGAAGAGTTAGAGTTCCTTGAGAGCTGGTGTGAGGAAGAGCTCCTCCCCTGTGACGCAAAATTAATCATCAGTACACGTTTGGTCGAGCCTGGTGCAACACCTGTGGGGGAATTCTGAGCGCAGGGAAGTGCTCAAAGCATGTGCAGAGTTATTTGGTCATTTTATGAGTTCTGAAGCTCTGTTCCCTTGGTTGCAGATGGTATCTAAATTTGCTTTGCCAGAGGATTCCTTGGTGCTCAGCAAGTTTAATGCATCTAACCCTTTTAGGGCTTTGTTTCACTTCAGTTTTCTTTGTGTCAAGTCCAAGAACGAAATATATTTTGTATCTTTGATATTGGTTTCCTAGAAAGAATAGAACTGAATTGCTGGATTTTTATTATTATGAATATGACTATATCTCATATAGTATTATAATTAGTCAGAGTTGATTATTTATTGCCAATATTCTCACTCTAGATCCATCAGCTTATCGTTTGTTGATAATATGAGAATATTACTGTACATAATTATTTTTATTGTGGTGATGATGCCATATTGATCTAAATTTTCATTTGCTCTAGTGCATCAGAATAATTAATTTTGTAATCTCATAGCATGAAGTGAAATGTTTCCCCTTTCCAATAATCATTTCTAATTTAAGATATGTTTTAAGACTTTTTTCATGTGTGTGTGATCGAATGAATCTGGCAGCATCACTAAGCCTGTAGCATGGTGTGCGAGTTGTCTCTTTTATTGCCTTTGTAAACAGACATGATAGACACCAAATCTACAGGATTTTCAGAAAAAGGCTATATTTCTTTTGCAGTTCTTCTTCATTTCTTAATGGAAGAAGAATTATGGAAATGAGAACAGGCATTGCATTAAGTGCTTGAAATGTTCTTTCCCTGCAGACTGGTAAAAACATAATTCTTCCATTAGGGAAATTCAGTTTTTTGATAGCTAGATGAGTAAGAGCTCTGAATCAGTGAATGAGATGGCTGTGCTGGGGTAAACCTTCCAGGGTTGGATTATGTCTTTTAAGACTTTTGTAGCTGGGTCCCACCTCTTGTCTTGTCTTGTAAGCCTTCTGTAGTGCAACTTTTTCTGCAACTCCTTTTAGATTAATTGCTTGGCTTATCTTGTGGTAAAATGCCATCTTTTTTTTTTTACACAGATCAGAGTTCATAAACCAACTAGTCCTGTAGATTTAATGATTCTTCCTTTCCTAATTTGGAGCGGAAGGCATCCTAGCCCTTTCAAAAGTTAATCCATAAGGATGGATTACCTGAAACGGGTGGTGACAGGTAGTCGTGTGGTTCCTGTATTTTGATTGCTAATCCAGCTTTAGTTTCCCAGAGCTATATTTGAAATATATCAATGGGTAGAAATATGCGTGTCAAAATAGGGCGTGGGGAAGACTTGATGCCTTGTGCATCTCCATGGAGCCTGATGGGATGGGTCTGGTCTAAAGTGGTGCACACTGGCACCCCAGTTTGGCTGGTGGCTGTGGGGTGTGCCAGGTGGTTCACTGAGAAGTACCCCGAGATGAAAAGCACCGAGTAGATAGGCAAAAATTAACACATGAGGGCACAAAGTCTTCTCTTCAGACACGTGCCCAACCTTGCAAGTGCTGTAGCAAGAACCCTGTGGCTCCACAGCCAAACTCTGCAACAGGTTTCTCACCCACGTGACTGTTGCACATCCTGGCACCCTTCTCATGGGCTTGTCTTGTGTTCTTGTTCCAGGGCAACCCACTGTACTTCCAGTCTGCCAGAAACGTTACAGTGAACATCCTCAATGACAAGACTAAAGTCCTGACTCGTCTTGTAACAGGTAAGGAGGAGGAAAGACCGTGGGACGGAATTAAGGAGACATGAAAGATGGTGATAAATGGGGTGCTGTGTGAGCTTGAGACAGCACACAGGGGGGATCCCAGATGTCTACAGAAGTACAAATGAAAACTTCACTCTGCTTGGTAGAAACAAAGCAAGGTACATGAAAGCCACACTCGAGAGGCAGTTGGCTGCTGCTTTCTGATAACAAAGCAGACCATGATTTTCGTTTGAAAGCCAATTCAGAGACAAAAAGGTTAGCTGTACGGCTTCAGGGTCAAGAAGAACATATTTCAGCTGACATTTTGTTCGTAACAGGCACAAGATTTTCCTGGAACACTTTTAACTTGCTTCAGATCTCAGGAACTCTGCTGATTAACTGTGGCTGGGTTTGGACACTGCACTTTAGAGCTTTCTAAGCCCAAAGTCCTTTTGCTGATAAGGAACTCTCTCATTCTCCCAAGCATTAGTGTGTTTGACAGGAAAATTGGTGGTTCATGAATCCCCAGTGCACAGAGACCTTTGAATTAATGCATTTGTAATTTGTGTTGAAAGGGCCTAATGCATTATATATGTTAATATATAATGTATGTACATGAACCTTGATAGATATTTATTTATTTAGGATTACCTGGCAAATGTGAGTAGTACTGCTGTGTGGATGAGCTAGTAATCCATAAACATGTTGTTTCTATATGAGACTGGGTTGTCTGTCTTGCTTATATAACATCTTGGCCTCTAGTCACAGTGTTAAATAATTAAATATGCAGCTTTGCAATGCAGCACAATTTAAGCAGCATACATGAAAATTGCCTTGAGGAAGGAAATAAATTCAACTCCAAGCACCCAGATTCTCACATTCAAAATGAGCTTGTTTAGTTTGTTGGTTTGCCATGTATTTTCCGCAGGGTTTTTGGTTCATTCAAGTGCCATTTTTTGCATTCTGCAGAAACTCCAGTTTTGGAGTGGAGTTCAGATGTAGTCCCAAGTAGAGTGTACTTCAGTGATGAGCAGGGAGGCAGTTAATTAGCAAGATATAGATTAAACTTAAAAGTATGGGATTTTCTTGGAATAGCTGCAGGATATTTAGGTGCTTCTGCAGAATTCAGCATACAGGGACCTCAGCATAGCCTTGTATTTCTGTAGTCCAACCATGCACACAATTCGGCCCGTGCCCTAATGCTAATGCAGTTGACCTGTACAGGCAAACGCTGGGTGTAAAGTTAGAAACTGCCTGTAGGAAAATGCTGACTTTCAGGTCCCATTTCTCTTGCCTTTTGAGAAATGAGACAAGTCAGGATGATGACAGGAATAATGCTAAGTCCAATCACATCTCTCGTGTGGCAGCATATTCCAGGGAGGCTTTGGTTTGGAATGGGCTACATAGGACTGTYGGATGGTGATTTGTATGTAGTTTAGCCTAGGTCAGGTAACAAGAGGACCCGTTCTGAACCACAGACCTGACAGACTTGCCATCCAGGCAGCTAATGATTACCAGGCATTGCAACAAAATGCATTGCCGGAGGCTTTTCAGCACTGGGCTACTCAACAATCWGCAGGAGAAGTGTAGAATTAAAGTAAGAGCGAAGAAGGAAAGGTTTGCTTGACTAAAAACTTTCTGAAACGTGAGAGACCCTTCCATTGGCTTGTGCGGAGGAGAAATCCGTTCCCCTGTGGAGGGGCAACTTTCAGCAGTGCCAAGACAGAAACCTTCAGCATTTTCCGGGGCTTCCCTTCCTGGTGGGGTAGGATTAGGCTTTTAAACTTGCATTTTGAATGTAAACACTGGTTCTAGCCAAATATGTTCAGGAAGTGGTCGGGATTCCTGTTACAGCTGTGCTAGTACTCTGAAGACACGATGATGCATTCACTGTTATTTCACATATAGGTCTTTCTTAGCTATACCAAGCTTAATGGTAATGACATATCTAAGTTATAACAAAATGCAAATAACAAAATGCAAATAAAAATAGTTAAGGTGTTATTTGGATASGAAGTACTGTCTTTTCTGAAGGAGAGGTCACCCTTGATGTGCACAGATCTCCCCGTTTGATGTGTCAGATGAAGGTTTTATCTGTACACTTATTAGACTAATCTCTGCAGATGGGTTTGTTAAATGTAGAAAGCTGCTTTGCAATTTTCATATAYTTTTCACTAAGACTTTGTGCTAATCTCTTCTTCCCTCTAGGTCCCCAAGCAGTGGAAGCACACAGCCAAAAATTTGAGGTGAAAACCCTCTCTGGAAAATTGCTGTTTTCTGCAGATGACAATGARGTGGTGGTTGGAGCAGAGAGGTTGAGAGTTTTAGGTAACTAAATCACTATTTTAATATGTCTAATCAAATTTTAGAATCATTTTATCCAACTTTCCTTTGTGCTTGTGGAAACTATCTTTTGATAGYAAGTCCTTCACTGTTGTTATTGCTTTGATTCTTCTCCAAGCAGATAATGCCAGGAGTTTTCTATCTAAGGATTTCCTTAACCTGCACTTCATGTTATTTCTCCTGCAGAGAAAACTGCTCTGAAATGGTTTGTCTAGCTCATAAAGCAGCATTAAAAACAGCTTTGGAAGCTAAACTGCTTCATCACTTAGGTCTGGAATGAAGGGCAGTGATGGATCACTCTAAGGGTGATCCCACAGCTGTATGTGTAGRGAAACCTTAGGAAAATATTAAGCTTCATATCTTTCATCTCATCTTTTTCATGAGCTCTRCTTTCAGTCTAAGGAGAACACTGAGGAGGAGAACTGCAATGAAAAGTCAGTATGAATTAGGATCTCACATTAATTCTCTGAACAGTTTGGTGGCCTTTTTATCAGCTAATGTCTCCCTAGCCACAGGTGAGAACATGCTTTGCATCTCTTGAGCCATGCCCAGCTATCCCGTAGGTAGGATTCAGTGTCGTGGAAGAAGTGGCCTCTGCCACCACTTCCCTGGCTTCCTTYAAAGGTGGATGGAGGACTTGGAGCTCTCCTGTACCACAGACCGTTGAGGGAATTGTAGTGTCTTTCCTAATTGTATGAAGTTACCTCTCAGCAGCTCTAATTCTCTTACTCTCCAGTTCAGACCATGCTCTGTGTTTAGTTTAAGCTTTCACGTAGGACTAGACGGAGTAGCTTCATGTTGTTAATATTTGATCACWTAACAGTAGCAGTGGCCTCAGTGGATGGTACTGATGCCTGTCTGCCAGCAGGAATGCCTGTACATTCCAAATGGCTCCTCCCTTTTCCAGTAAACACCTAAAAGCAGAGGTAAATAATATAAAACCTCTAAARAGCAGAGGTTAGAGTATACATAATATTATGTAGTATATGGCTTATTTTTATCATATATAAAGTATCTTAGAATTAGGGCCTCTGAATCTAATCCATCATGAATGGGACTTCAAGTTCAAGCCTTAGTACTTTTTGTTACCTGAGGTCCTGTTTGTAGTAAGACCAGTTGTTACTCTTTGAAGTGRCCAGTTGCTGTTGACATATCCTGGACCAGTTCAGTTATCACCTGTACTGAAGTTAGGGAGCTTTATAGGATAAGGGTTGGACTCCACAAAATTAACAGCATATATTTTATTAGAAAACTTTGAAAGAGACCATTCAAAATACATGCTCTATTTCAGAGCTGAGGAGCATTTGTTGTAGTCTGTTTTCTGCTACAAATCTCCCTTCACACTACACTTTTCAGAGCAGTTTAATTATCTGCTCTTTATATGGGATAGGTGATTTCAGGAAGCAAGGATTTTAGGTGTTTTCCAGGAGACCTTAAATGAGAAATGTTTAGATCACTTATTCTTTCACAAAATACAGAAACTCTTTTTTCCAGGTTGTGAGTACTCCTTTTTGGATTGCATACAAAGATATTGCATGTTATTTACCTTGTGCCTTGGAGAAGCCAGCAGTTATTTTTGATACTTATTTTGAGATTCTGCTTTATTTTAGCCTCCTGTGTAAACACCCTGGAAATACTGCCTACCACTGGTGCTGCACTTTTGTTTTTATTTGCAGCTGAGTGTTTCTCAAGGTTTCTCAGGCTTATGTGGATCTATCGGAAAACCCACAGTGGTATCACAGATGATGTTGCCTGGCGAATATTTCAATGACCTTGAGCTGAAATCCTTTCAGAGTTCATGCTTGGCYTTGTTTTTTCAAGCTTTGCTCCCCCAATCTAATTATATCTCCARAAGTGGTTGCCACGGCTGTTTGCCTTGCTAGGAAGTGTGATGCCATATGTTCCTTTCAGGGTTTTTTTTGTTTGTGCTTGAGGCTAGTCCAGCTTGTAGTGCACAGGCAAATTCTTTTGATCATTTTATCCTGTGCTTGGGATCTCCGGTGCTGCTGGTACGTGTCTGCTGACATTGATCTGTGCTATGTAAATAATCTCAACTTGTTCTCGTTATGGCTGAACACGTACTTGTTACAGAAGGAAGTGTATGTCTGCAATCTGGCATGAAAGTAATCTTACATAGGTTAGGGCAGTAGATATTGGGCTTGTGGCTAGCTTTTAATCTTGTTAATGATAATTGCTGTACTCTCTTCAAAGTGGAATTTGAAAGTTTGTTCTACAAAGTGTTGCTGAATCCTTTACCTGAGAAAATATGTGCTTTCTTTTCTGAAATGCATTCTGTGCTTTGTGCAGCTAAAGGCTTTTCCAGCATTAGGAAGGTATTTTAAAGAAAAAAAAAAAAAAAAGAGATGCAATGAATTACGAAACTGAAAAATGGGTGCAAGTATGTTGCACTTAGCAGGGCTTCAACAGTTACCCTGGCATGTGTTCTGCGGATTAYAGAATGAAAATATGTTTTATTTCAATTGTACTTTGGGAGTCTGATTCTGGTTTTTAACCACTAAAGGACACAAAAAGACAGAGTTGATCCTTTTTGCTTTTCATGCATTGGGTAATTTGAAGTACCTCTGTGATTTTATTTGATTTAATTAATTCCATCAAGCCCGTCTTCATAGCTGAGGTTGGGCGATAATGGGAACTGCTGCATGAGGACCGGGGCAGCAGCTGAGTGAGCCCTGTGCCCGCTGTCCCCTGCAACAGCATCTGCGTGACCGTCAGACACGTTGCACGAGTTCCTTCTGCCCACGCTCAAAAKCGTCTGGACACTCAGCTGCTGCATGAGTTCAGGATGCTCAGAAACAGCCTGGGTTTGCCTACAGAGCACGTGTAAACCAACCTTTTTGCCAAATGTCTACTCACCTTTGGGGTTTAAGCTAGTCTCTCAGGGTCTCTGGTTGCCCTGCCATCTCCTGCGCCCTTGCGGAGAGGAAGGATGGGAGCACCTCCTACCACCACCTGCAGCATCGCTTTCTCTTAGAGGCCTCTCTGCCTTCATCKCTGAGTGCTCCTGGGCTGTTAAGGGACACTGCACCTCCAAAGCAGGGCAGCACGCTCTCCTGGTGCTGCTCCTATGCCAGGTTYCCAAATTACTACCACAAACCTTAACCTGTTTCCCTTTCCTCTCAACTGGGACTCTYTTCATTTGCTTTTGCTGGGATTAGATTTTCAAGGCTGCATTTTCCCCCTCTATACAGCCCGGCACTGGCAGAGCAGTTGGGGGTGGCATGGAGCATCAGAGCCAGCATTCCCAGTGCTGTGCCTTGACAAACCCCCAGCAGATACAAACTAATGCCTAGCAGGGTGTCCCCCGCGGGCTCATAAACTCATGTGCTCTGCTTTGTGGGAGACGAACGAGCTGGTCTTAATTGAATTCGTGTGTTGTACATTATAGAGCAGATCTCCATCCCCTCCTCCTTCCACGAATAAAACAAGTCCAGGTCATCTGAGAAGTGGTGGATAAGAAATACTTCTTAGTTAAAAGAGCATTAGAAATAACTTTCATATGCATTGATTGCTAATTTTATTTAAAGGCGTCTTGAACGTTGCAGCATTTATAAACAAAGGACAATCATAAAGCTTTATTCTGACTGTTAATTACCTCTATTTATTCTCCAGATTAGTTTTTAAATATGCCCTCTAGATGCCACTTGATACTAATTAGCAGAGTTACATTATTATCTCTATACAAAAGCATTTTTAATTAAATCTAAAGCAATCTAAATTAGCATGAATTTTTATAGAAATTAAACTCTGGTCAGATGCTTAATACAGCCCTATAAGACAGCATCTGATGACATGCCAGTGTCAGTTCTCCCAAGAGCCTTGGCATCTTTTTGGAGATTATATTTTGAAGCTAGCTTTCAGGGAAACTTGCCAGAATACTCTGGCAATTAATATTTATGGTGGATTTATGAACTGATTTTTTTTCTTTAAGATTAAATATTGGTGGGAATGCAGATGCATCAGAGTGAGCTAAGATTTAAAAAGAAAAAGGAAAAAATATTTCTGTAGTGTCCAGGAATTCCCTGTTTTTTGAGTGGTAGATGAAAGTAGTTGTGGGAGTTAGGATTGGATGGACTGGATGCTGTAAGATCAATCATACTCTTTAGCCACTCTTAAGACTACTGTCTACCTTACTGAAAGAACATTAGGCCTCTTTTCTATAATTGGAGGATACAGGGATTTATCCCTAACAAGTGGGTCTCATGCTGAACTGAGTCCTTGGAAAATGTGGCTCTCACTTAGGCATAGGTAGCATCAGTTCTTCTTTTTATATGACCTAAGGACTTGGGTAAAGCTTTTTTGTGTTGCAAACCCTAGATAGTGCAATGGTATTTGAAGAGTAATAGGATGGCTCCATCTCCCAGTACAAAGGCTGCAATAGCTATTTGGGGAGTGGTTTTTGTTCTGGTTTCTCTTCAGGAAGGTGCCTGGGAATGCGGAATGTTACTGCAAATTTATTAAGTTTGGAATAATTAATTCCTAGACTTGTTTCTAGCATTTTATTTAGGAGAGAAATATAGTAAGGTCTATAAAGTTTTTAGTGGAGGACCAACACCAGTTAAAGCAACATAGTGCAAGGTTATAATTGAAGAGCTGACCTCATAACTGATTAGTGCAAAGACCTTTTTAAAAGAGTTTGGATTTTCAGTAGCTCTTGGTTGTTATCGCTTTTTTAATACGTTCTGTATTTGCTACAGCTTTAGTTCACAAGTGCAAGCTGTCACTACCCATAGAAGAGTGAGAAAAGCATTTGTAGTGCCCTCAGCACTGACTCCGGGCAGGCAAAAGAGCTAATATAGCTGTTAATTTGTACCAACTTCTCAAAAGCTTCACATCCACAAGCATTTTCAGTGAGCCTTGTGTTCACTTGATTTGGAAAGAATAAAAGCAGCACAAAAGTTCAACACCAGTCTTGTCCCTGGAGTTTTGTCAAGTTCCTTTGCAGCCTTTGCATAGATGCGGTGCTGAGAAGCATTATGTTTAGCTGAAGTAAAAAGCAATGGAAAAAAAAATTCCATTTCCTGTCAAAGATTAAAGTCACAAGAAAAGGAAATTCATCTGCGCTCTCGTATATGAATTATGCTATTGCCGTATCACACTAAGAGTCAGGCATGAAAAAGTGATTTGATCAGTAATCAATAGTGATAGAGGAAGAATTCAAAACCCATGTMTGTTTGGTTTGGTTGAGGTGGTTAGGTCTTTTCCTAAAACTTTGGGTTTTGTTTTTTTTTCTTGAGTGCTTTCTTCCAAATGAAGTCTTTCTTCCGTTCTGTTAGGTGCTTGAGCGAGCATACTGTTCTTGAGTGAATGCTTCTGATTGCCTTGGTGCTTGCTGCTTTCGAACAGGTAGATCTAGACACTGCTTCCCATTCCTATTAGTGGAAAATTCAAATAACTCTGCCCTCCTTTTCAAACTCCACTCACCCAGATTGTAAACCTGTCTCAGAGAGAACAGTGGGTGTTGGGAGGGAGGTTGCAGAGAAGATTTTCTTGTGTTCACTTTGACTCCAGAGTGTATTCCAGACAAGAAGAACAGCATTTGTGTAAAGATTGTTGTTGTTCAGATTGTGTTGCCTTAATCTTATTTAAGGAAAAAGAAGGATCAACCAACATCAGACTGATATTGATTAATTCAATGAAACATACTTGCACTTACCAAGCATGAAATCAAGTTTTAAAGTGTTGTAGTTTCTTTTTTGTTAGTATTTATTTCCTAACTGTCTTTTCCAGCCTTTGCAGCATGGTCCCTTTGGAGGTGAAAGAGTACTCTCCTTGATAAACTTCCACTTAAAGTGCTCTTCCTAGTTTCTCTGCAACACTAGCACTGTATATAGGAATGCCAGGAATAACTTCAGATGGATTTAGTGATGACATTGCTGTGGTTGAGTGGCAGAACATGTGTCTGAGGATCACAAACTTAGTTCAAGATGGAAATATCTGGAGGTCAGCATAAGTCAGGGCAATCTTTGTATTATTCTCAGTCTGGATACAAGCCTTTCTATTCTTTCTGTTATTCCTTTTACACTTCACAGACATTCAGCCATTGAAGTTAGGCTGAAGTTCAACATGTGTCTACAGGCACATTTGTTAATGCCCCCCATGCTCCTGGATGAGGCATATCCTGTATGCAGAGGAGCCCTAACAAAAAGGGCACAGAGCACCCAGTTCGCTTTGCAGGCCCCTCTCTGTGCAGTGGGGGTTCTSTTCATGAAGGATGCACCAGAAGCTGCTATCGTAGTGTATCGTAGCTGTTGAAGCCCTGCCCAGGGCGGATGAGCACGGCGGTGGGTAGCAGAGTCTGGCACCTTCGCTGGTGATGTGCCAGCACATACATGAAGCTCAGATACTCGAGGGATTGTCTTGCTGGGCTGCAGAAGGAATCAGGGGGAAAATTAAGAGAGTCTAATAGTGCCCTCTAATGTAATGTAGAATGAGAAGACAGAAAGGGGAGTAGTATTGAGCTCGTATATTGTCTGTAGCATGGTGAATTTTCCCAAGTGTGAGGGCAGACTGACAAGTACCTATTTCCCAAGGGTTATGATACACTGCTAGCATTTCAGAATCTGTTCTACAGATACCAGGTATAAAAGCAAAAGCCCATTCTATTGTCAGTAAATCTTATGAGGACAGATGTGAAAGAGTAGGAGATTTTTGCAGAAAGATTTTGAATAATTTATACTGAATATTTATTTTTTCTGATTATGTGTGCTTTCGTTCAGTAAACTCCTTCTAAAAGAACAACCCTCTAACATTTTGATGACAAAGGTGCACCCTCAAAGCAATGAAACATTTTTGCACTATCCTAGAAACAAACATGGCTTTTGTTCAGKAAACTAGTTTAA
The DNA here is from genome assembly GCA_003342815.1 of Eudromia elegans. NCBI lineage: Eukaryota > Metazoa > Chordata > Aves > Tinamiformes > Tinamidae > Eudromia > Eudromia elegans. The sequence continues at coordinate 1,438,944 of PTEX01000016.1, read as the reverse complement.
CCCAGCCATGTTATTGCTGTTGGGCCCTGAAATGGAGCTCTTATTGATTTCAGATTCAAGGGGAGCAGTAGCAATTACTATGTTCATCCATTTAAAAACATAAATTAAGGGTGAATAAAGCTTTTAAAGCTGTGAATTAAAAGAAGCGAGCACAAATCATTGCTGGCTATATTGTGCTGGATTTACTTCCTGGGAATCTGTTTGCACAGACACCTTTCTGAGACTGTCATATATTACCCTGATGAGACCTACAGAGAAGAGGGCTTCCTCAGATAAGTATTTTCGTGAACAAACTGCTGAGTGCAGCCTGATCAATATAGTGGGAATGGAGGAAGTTTCTGGAGATCAGAACACTATACATCGTGTCTCGATTTTCTCTGGAAAGAAATCACAGCAAATTGTTCTCTTTCTCTTTCCTCCTTTTCACAGTACTGTATTAAAGCAGTGTACTAAATAGAAGATGCACTTAAGCCAACGTAGTCACTGGCTTTGTTTAAGGGTTCTGTGCCCCCAACCTTGTTATAAAGCAGTGATGATATGCAACATTAAAGGGGTTCTATGGATCTGAAATTGTTGATTAAAGTACMTGAAGATAGGAAATAAATTGTTGTCTAAAAAGCAAAAGGAAGTGGGCAGTAGCCAACCAGGAGCAGTGCTCATTGCTCATTCACCTGAGCAGAGACCTGATTTCTCTCCCTTGTAGTTGTGTTCAGCCCCAAGTGCTGTTCAGCTGATTGCCACCTTCCCTGGACAGCAGAGGCATCAATCATTAGTCTAAAATAACTCTCATTGTGTTGGATTTGAGTACCTCTTTCCCTTCAAGCTGATAGCAATGCAAGGCTTTGTGCAGAGGGAGCGGGATGTGATCAGTGTGTGTTCACAACAACTAGAGACCAGTTCTGGTCAGAGGGAGAAAGGATGGCACTCCTTTTTGCACTAGGCATGGCAACGATTCACCGGCACACAGCTCAGGCACTTCTGCATGGCACAGAGAAAGGAACGAGCTGCTTTGAGAGCAGAGCTGTCAATACCTATTTCCTCTGGCTGGAATTTTCACCAGTTGAGTAAACGTGTGTTCCAGTTGAGAWGGGCTTCCTTCCTGGGACAATCATGGAATTGCTGGTGTCCAGCTAACGTTGAGATCACGCCTGAGCCCTTCCCAGGGTGGGTCACTAACAATCTCCTGGTCTTCCTGCACAAAGCTGATGAGATTGATCAGAGTGTTTCGGTTTTACATGAAGAGGCTATGGGTTCAGAGGTTGCTCTTTAATGGGAGACTAGCAGACCAACAGGCAAACACAATATGTGATACTTTTGCGTAGTCTCAATGGAAAATGGAATTAAGAAGCAGCTTTGTTTTATGCTACATTTTAGATTCATATCATGGAGCAAGATGACTGCCAAAGCCAAGCCTGTTAGTTCTTTTTATTGCTTCCACACTGGAAACAGTGAGTGCAGCTTGCTGGGCCAGGCACATGCTCTGCAGCGAGGAAGAACAAAATCTTYATCTGCCAGAGCAGAACCTGTTCAGAAGAGGAGGAACACCCATGGGATGCCAAACTGTCCTCCTGTGAGGGCTGAGTAGGAAGAGGAAACCGTGATGACAAATCTCTTATCATGCAGTTTTTACTGATTCTGAAACAAAAGGGAAAAAAACGCCCTCCTCTCCCAACTGAACAGTAAATGTTCCCTTGCCACAGGACTCCTGCTTTTTGTTCTTGTGTGAAGTGAACACATGCAGGGGTCTTTGACAATTGGGCTGCCGCACCTGGTGCACTAGAGGGGAAAAATAAGCTATTGAGTGAATCTTTACGGTGATTCAAATCACTTTAGGTAGATCCAGTCATATACTCTCTAAGTTCCTGACTGATTGTGTGGAATTAAGTTATTGGTCAGAGACTCAGCTAATGGAAACACATTGATGAAATCATTTTTTGAGGGACATTAAATGGAACTTAAAATAAAGCTGAAATGGCTTTATGGATTTTTCAGTCAAACTGTTTATGAACATTTATCAGCAGTAAATTACACAGTGTCAGGAGAGGGTGTCAGTAGGCATGGCTTTTAATGGAAGGCTCCCTGATATAATACTGTGAGAAAGAATAATTTATTACCTAGAGGTGGACAGTACAATATGTTTAAATATAAATTATATGATTGTTTTCTCTTAAATGTCTTTGGTTGCTCATAGGTTAAGTTAGCTTTAGCAGCAGCAGAGAAGGGGAAAAAATGTGTTCTGTCCTTTGCACTGAAATAGAAGTTTTATATTATGCATTGTAAATGTTTTAATAACAGAGCTCAGGATGCAGAAGCTGTGTTATTTAATAGTAAAATTAATTTACTTTTGCTTTTGTTTCATTCTCAGTAAAGGGAGAAGAGGAACTTGGTAGCTATAACTGGGAAATGGGACATTAAAACCTAAGTCTTCAGCTATTGGAGCTGTACATTAATATTCTCTGACAAAAGCCACTGTTCCTGGAGAACAGTGAAGACATGGGGAATCCCTCACTGGAAGGCATCTTCTGCTCTTGCAAATCTTGTCCTCTGTTTTTGGTGACCGAGCATCTCATAGTCATGAACTTGTGAAGTTGGCTAGGGTGTCTGTCTCATTTACTGTGATGGGAAAGCAGCTCCCGTCTTTGGTCTTCAGGTGGCTGTAGTTCAAGTTCTGCCCTTCCTTGGGACCGATGTTAGCCACTTGTTCTCCTGCCAACATTGGCCTAGAGCCAGAAATTCTTTTTCCTTCGTGGTGCTTATCCACCCAAAGTATTTGTACCAACGTTAATATTCCCCACCACCAATACTCACCTTAGCTGTCAGGTTGCTAGGCTTAAAAACCCCAAGTCCTTCCAGGCTTCTGTGAGCCAGGCTTTCTGTTGCTGTAATCGTGTAACGGTTCCTCTCTGCATCCGTTTCTGTAGCGAGGCTGAGCTGGCAGCTGTGTGGTAGTGCAAGGGTACTCTTCTTACAATAATGTATTTTCATGTCCCTGTTGGACTCGTCTTGTCACTTTTCCATGAAGGTCTTGTTTGCCTTTCCCATGGCCTTGCTGACATGAACCACACGTAGGCCTTTTTCCACTGACGTTCCCATCCAGGCAGTTTTCAACACAGAGCAGAAATTCTTAGTCCTTTCTAAACCCACTTTGTATTTTTAAATTTCCCCTTCTCTTTGTTCTACTCTCTAAGGTCACTCAGTTACTCCTCCTTTGCAACCCAGTCCGCCTGCGTGCGGATGAGCAGCCAAACTCACTATCAACAGCACATTTCCTTCTAACTTCCCTTCTTTTTGTGCCAAGGCCCTTAATGAAAATACTGAAGGAGGTCACTTGCACCAACCCAGTGGCTTCATTTTCACTACAGTCCAATGTTGATGTTACTGAACTGTGGCTATGGAATTCTATAAAAGATAAGAGTCAAATTTTGACACATTTGACTGGTATAGTACGCAAAACAGTTGTTTTAATAGTGATGCAATTCCATACAGCAGAGGTCAAGACTTGACTGTTCAGCATGACAAAGTATGAGTGGGTCTGGAAACATTTAAGGTATATAAAATTTCAAGTCGTGTAAAACAGGATTTTAGAGTAGTGTAAAGGGGAAGGAAAATAAGGAGATGGATGAAAGGAATATCAGGCTTTTTTTTTGCTTTTTTTTTTTTTTGCTTTTTTTCAACCTTCCCCAAAACACTGCATTGGCATCACCAGTGGCTTTGTTCCCAAAATTGCTTCCTGCATTTAAATTAAGTAACAAAAGCTTCTAAAACTCCAGGTCATTAGAAATATGCAGAAGTTTTTCCTTATTCTGCAGTCATGTCTTGTTACTTACAGCTTGTTATTTTGGGCTTTACATAATACAGCTAAAAAAAAGTTTGAGAAATGAATTACAAATGCCAGCATAAACAAAGTTCCCGTTTAAGCAATAAAAGTGTAAAAGGAGCAAGAGTATTTATGTGTACCTCCACAGCTGCTTTTTCTCATCTTCCTCACCTCAGAAATCATTGTTTTATTATGCAGATGTGTGCAGGCTGCTTCTTTTGCTAAGTTTCATAGCAAAGCTAATAACCAGGGCAGTTGTGTGGATAAGCAGAGACTTAAATCATTTGGAAACCATTCAGAGAGGACAGATCAGATAATAATAACCTTCATGGTTGGCAAGTTACAGCTGCTTTTTACAACTTGTAACGATGAAGGCTTATGGTAAAGATAAGAGCTAAATATCTATATTGAGCCAGAGGATCTATTTCAATTTCCAAACTTTACACTGCTTTTATCATCTTTGAGGTAACTTTGTTTTTCTCTAGGTTGAAAAACAGGAGTTATTTTGTGTGCTATTTTTATTAAAATGTTTATTTTCATTCTGAATTTTTCTTAATGCAGTGGGACAGCTTGGTGCATTGCACTTGAGGAAAACACAATTTTGTTGAAGTCACATGAGTTATATAAGAGGAATGTTTATTCATACACTGTACATCATTTCAAAATATATTCTCTCCTATACTAGTGGCTTACGCAGGTAAAAAATGTAATAACACATATAAAGAGCTATCTCAAATAGGGTAAGTAGGAGGTCCTGAGAAATAAAAAGTCCAGAAAGTCTGCATCACAGTGAATGATTCAGCAAACCAGTGAGAAAGTTGACATTGTTTGGTCACAGTCATGAATGAGACAAATTCCCTAGATTAGAATTCAAATTTTTTAAATTAGAACAATCAGACATTTTAAATTAGAACATTTGGAAAGGCTTACCAGAAAATGTCATGGGCTGTTTTTGATTAAGACAATTAAACTGGGAGAGCATATCTTTCTGAAAAGACACAGCATGGCTCAATCACAGTATACCCAGGACCCAGTACTGGGATGGCTGGATGGAAGTGCCCAGCCTGTGCTATGCAGGTGGTCAGATAAGAGGATTGCAGTGGCCTGGACCTCAGGAAAGCGAAATAGTTTTGTTTGTGCAGTATTTTGCAGCTAGAGGTCTAGCAATACTTGGCAAATGAGAGCAGTGCTGTTTTCCCCACTGTCTCTAAAAGAGCAGCAAAATGAGGAGAAATTAAATGACTTCTGGGTCGCACATGAAATCTGGCTAAGTCCAGGTTCATGAATGAGGGATATAGATGTATCAGGTGGATGCTTACTGAGGGGATATTTTTTCCAAGCTCCTGACATCAATTGTGTCAGCAAATGCTTCCCACATAGAAAACAAGCAGCTGCTTTTACAGCCAGAGGTGTGTGCAGTTAACAGGCAAATCCCAGTTGTAATCAAGGCAGCCAATTTCAAGTGAACAAGATCTGGCTTTTCTTGGGGACAGAAGTGATGTGTACAAGAGAGAAATGGGTCAGGTAATGGGTTAAATTGTGCCTCGGTATGATTTGGCAATCACTCCCCTGGTAACAGCCTATAATGTTGACAGTTTGTCTTCTGTTTTGTTTTGTGATTTCAGGAGCAGAAGGCACAGTGTTCCCTAAATCTATAGAAACTCCCCATGTCAGGGCAGACCCCTTCAAGGAACTAAGGTAAACTTTGGAATATGATTTAAAGGTAACTTGGTGGCACCTTGTTGGAATTGTGCTGGGAGTTATTTCTGCATGTAATGCAACTGAGATGAAGAAAATCATGGGTTATGAGAGCATCATTTCTCCTCTGTAACATGCTCTACTTAACCTTGGGCTCAGCCTTTGAAAAGAAATAGAGAAATCTTTCTCTGGCTGTGGAGGGAGGCTCTGGGATCTGTGCTAAATCACAGGGAGTAACAGCATATGAAAGACTAATGTTCTGGCAGGATTATCTGTCTTGTGGAAATAAAACCCCTCCTGACATACACAGGGTCTAGCTCTGCATGGATGTCACTGTGGACTCTCAGAAAAATACCACTTGCTGACAGCAGCGTATCAGAAGGAATAAATAGTGCAGCTCTTGAGAATCAGCTTTGCTCCAAACTGGGCATTATATGTTTACCTATATAGATAATCTGTATATATGCGTGAAATGTTTTTAAGTGTGGCCCTGCAAGCTAGTTTGGACGCATAGTCTTTGAAGAAGAGGGCAGTTGCCAGTGGACTGATATGTTATTGACTAAGTGTTCTGAAATCTTCTGTCCTCAGGGTTGTAGCAGTTGCCATCAATACTCAAACTGTCCTTGCTTGAGAAAAGGTTGAAGGGGGAAATGTCTCTGAAAGCACATTTTGTCACTAGATCTTTGGTTGCAAACACCCCTTCCTTGGAGAATGCTGGGGATGAATGTCGTAAGTCAGCTCAAGTTGTATCTGAACGCCACAGGTTTACAACGGATGGACTGGATAGGAGAGGTCTTCCCTGTTCTGATCCTGGGGATAGTTATGGCCCATCAAGATCATAGTGTAAGATAAAGCATGTCCTGTTTGCCATCTCTTGAGTGTGTTACTGTCTCACTTTCTGTCTAGAACTCCTGTAATTGTTTCAATTTTGCACTCCAGAGAGTCACGTCAGATAAAAAGTACAAAGGTGTTGTGATTCAGTTAGTTATGGAAGTTGTTCTGTTCCTGTGTGCAGCGACATTAACACTGCCTTGTCTTTTTTACTGTCTTGGTATAGGTGTTTTTGGTTTTTATTTAAAAAAAAAAAAAAAAGGAAAAATAGTCTTTATTCGGCCTGCCACATCTCATCTCATAGCAGKCAAAGAAGAAAAGATTTTGGGTGGGTTTGCAAATGTGGTTCGAGAGACAAAGGCTCTCTGATACAGCCCATCTTGGCTACCAGTTTCATCCCAAAAAAATCAAAGTCATGGTTAAAATATACAATAGCATCTAAGTAACTTTAAAAAAAAAAAAAGGTTCCATATTCAATTGTGGTTTAAGCCAAATTTGAATTTACTTAGATCTTCTTTAAACATGAGTGTGGAGTTAATCCAAATAAATATAAAGTATCACCTTAAAGGGTACAAATGTGAATTAAAGTGGCCTTAGTGTGATTAAGTATACTTCTGTTCTAAAGAGAATTAAGCTAAATGAAATTCAGATCAATTAAAGGCAGTATCCGTACAAGGATTTTATTTGAGATATTTAATCTGCTTTTAATTCATAGTGTTATTTCACTTGTTCTGTTAGAGGGCTATTAGATAACTGACTTCCTTTGAAAATAGTGGACTTTAAAAGGTGTTTTCTATAATAAACTATGCAAGCCTTTCTTTTCTCCTTAGGTTGAAGCTCCTATAGGGGAAAATGCATAGCCAGCTATGGCAGGCTATGGCAAGGCGCTTCCGCCCTCCATCACGCTTCCTAGAACAAGTGGTTGAGATTAGTTATGTGGTTTATCCATTTGCTCTTTTCAGTACTCTCACTTTCTCTTCGGGAGACTTCAAAAAGAGGTGACAGCAGCTGTCACTACCAAAAAGAGGAAAGTCCAACTGCTCCTGTCACCACTGGGAGTCAGACCATCTGCATGGCTTCTTTCCCTTCCTCTTCTGCTTGCTAGACAAGCTGATTTTCCCCTTCAAGGTAGGCAATACGTCCTAGTGCCAACCACCTCCGTTTCTTTGCTACTTTTTCTCCCATCTCCCAAATGCCTTCAGTCATGCCCACGTCTCTCGGAGACTGCTATGTCCCAAGTGACAGCTCACACTGTCTCTCAGAAGATTTTCTGTCCCCTTCTAGCTGATGAATGGTCTTTGGTTCATATAGTCTAGTTCATTTATTAGTAGCTCACCGCTTTAGAAGCTTGTCACCTTTCTGAGGAACAGACAAGGTAGCTGTCCTCACTGCTCACRAGCGAGCTCGATGAGGGCCTCTTTTCTGAGGGTACTTTTTGAAAAAATTGTCTGCAATCCTTAGGGGGAAAAAAAGGTGGAAAACTTTGTATAGCTTTTCTTCTCAAGCACTAAGCTCTTCAAAAGGCCATAATGCTGCAACTGGACTTTKCTGTTGATATTTTTCAACAAGTTTTGAATGACTCTCTCCCATGCTACACAAAGGTGAATGAGGTGCATAACTGGGCTAAAAAGAATTTTAGTTATAGTAAGAATGCGGAAAGGTCGTTGTTGCTATACTTGTTTTCTGTTTGGGGTCTAGGATGTTTCTTAGTAACGACCTGTGAGCAGAAGTGGTTGAAAAACTATATTAYATGTTTTTGTGAACATTTTCAAGTTCTTACTCTTTCTATGTAATTTTTGAGTCCTGAGAGTTTTGATTCGTTTTTACTGGGTGGGAGATTGGTCAAAAACAGTAAAAAGGCAAACAAACCCAAATTATCTACAATTTTTCTTTGATTRTGTAATATTGACTTTTAGTAACACTCCAAAATAGTCCAGAGGCAGAGCTTGTGCAACTTGCCTGGAATGAGTTTTAAAATAATATGTGCTGATCCTCATTGACTCTTTGCAATTCTGGTTGTTGTTGTGACACAGATTACTGCGACTGCCCATGTAAAGGTTGGATCCTAGATACCCTTTTTTCAATGTGTCCCTTTGTTTTAGCAGTGCCCAAGTATTTTAGTAGGAGTCTGTCTTGCAGAGCTTCCCTTTATCCCTCCAGCAATCGATCACCTGCGTTCTCCTTCTTATCTTCTTTCAAAAGGCAAGCATGTGCCAAGGAGGCTGAGAGATGCTGTCTCTCTACCACAAGCCCAGTCTCTCATTGGCATTGACAYATCCATCAAGGGCTGAGCTAGCTGAGGAGGAGTGAGAAAGAAGGTAAAAAACAGAAAGTGGGTCCAATATGAGAAATATGAGTCGGTCTATTCCTTGCTACATGGTTATGACTTAGGGCTCAAAAACTTGCAGCCCTGTCCTGCCTCTGTCGTGGTGCTGCAGGGTTCAGCTTGGGCACAGTCGTTGGGACACAGGCTGCCTCGTTCCTCTGCTCCTACGTGCAGAGCTGGTGAAGGTAGATCCCCCGGTGTCCCCTGTGCCGGGCACCGTGTAGCTGGAAAGCTGCTTCCCTCCATATGGATATCTCTACAATTACACAGTAGACTGTGTAAGAATTAGCTGGATGAGTCTGGTTTAGGGTATCTCTGTCCCCAGAGGTAAATAAAAAGAGATCAGATAGAGTGAAATTCATTCTATGAGAAGCAAGTACAGACTGCAAAACATTCACAGTCACTGTAGTTTAAAAGAATCCAATAGACAGCTCATCCAACACCACAAGACCGARGAATGACTGTTTTTCCTGTAACATGCAAACATAGTTAGGGAAGAATTAATCTCTTGGGCTTGAAAGGGTAATTTTTGTCCAAAGTTAATTATGGAGCACTGAAAGTACCAAATGGCAGATGAAATGCACTTGCTGTTTGATTTTATTAGTGCGATTCTACCTTACCATGTATCACACTGAAATATCCAAATAGTCCAAGCGAGACCCATTGTAGCTGAAAGCAGTTTAAATACAATGCTTAGCTAATATAACAATTCTCATTTTGTAAAATAATAACTCTTATGGAATTAAGGTTTCTTTCAACTGTGTTTCACAAGACAGCAGAGACATTTTCAATAAGTAGGAACACAAATAATGTTTTTGTGTAAAACCCATTACATTAGTAAAGATCAACAGAACAAAAATCAGAGGAAGTGCAAAAAAGAAGGTACTGAAGAGGAAGTAATTGGTGGGTTAAGGAAGTCATTTTAAAAGTTATTTTACAATATTGAAACATAATTCAGTTTGCAGTAAACACAGGAGGATTCCTGTCAGATGTCAACAATGGGAAAATGGTCTGTACAGCCTTGTATCTAGMTGGTGTTATTCTCTGATTGATTTGCCAGAAAAGATGCTTTTTTTTTTTTTGTATTGTAACATTCAATCCCCCAAAATCTTCATAGAGTAGTCCCAGCTTAAAGAAAAAAGGACTCTTGCCTTGAGATAAGTTGTACTTATATAACAATATAACAAACACTATATATAACACATATGTCACACATAACAAACACTTGATAATTATTTTTATATGACACACACTTGGGTAGGTTTTTTAGGACTATCTCCATTAAAGTCAGCACAGATCAACACAGGAAAACACGTTTCTGGTTTCTAAAGTTCRGGCTAATTTAAATGGACTTTGATGAGCTGCTTTGGAATTTTCATTGTTATCTGACTATTTAAACTGAAATACAGCCGAGATGCTAAAYCCTGCAGGCCTAGGAGGGCTCTGCTTGCAGCACCCAGGATGGTGCAGGACAGTCACTCATCTTCTGAGCTAGACAGATTTTCATGCATGGAGCTGACCTCACCGTTGGCTAAAGGCCCAGTTTAGCTCTGCAGGACATGACTGCTCACTATTCTGGTGTCTTTCGCTGTTTCCTGCAACAGCCACTACAGGAAGAAGCCATCTGGGCACAGATCAGACCGGCACAGCTCCCTTTTCACCRTTCTGACTAGTGCTGGATGGTTTCCCACAAAGAAAGGGAGTCTTTCCATAGGCTTCTTCTGGACAGTGTATTCCCAGTTCCTCCAACAATGTGTCATAGAGGAGGCTTTTTTTGACAAAGGAGGTTTCTTGCTGGAGCTTTCCATATGTTAAAATATTCCTGTTGCAAATGGGGCTGCTGCTCCATCTCATTGTCATAGCAAATCTTTCCATGTCCTTCACCTCTTTAATAACTCATACCCAGAAAGGGGTGGGAGGGCAGATTTTGCTCTTGACTTTCCTTCCCTCCCCATTTTTAGCATCCTTGATAACGAATCAGATCTTTGGATTGTCCACACCTGGCAAACAGCAGAGGCATTGATAGAACTTTGGTGATTTATCCCAGCTGTATAAATCACGGCACTGCCCTGTTCTGGGGGCTGCTAATGGGATCTGCACAMAGGCATGCAGATCCTCTTTAAGGGGAGCTAATGGACAGTGAAAGCAGGCTTGGCAGGAACAGCAACTTGGCAAAGAGGTGTACTGAGTGCAGCGTATTGATGATGTAAAAAAATTAGATGAGCTCGAAACAGGAAGAAAAAAAGCCCAAAATGTGTGGCTGAGTCAGTCTGGTGTGTGGCTTTCTTCAGATGTGAGGTGTCTCCTGCTCAGAAGAAATGCATGGGTGCATGTTCATGGATGTGAGAGCAGACATGTCCCAGCAGAGCCCTGTGGACCTTCTGCAGAAGTGGAAGAGGGGCAATAGGTAATGGGGACATTTCTAGATAAGCAAACTGCTGTTAAGTGGTGTAGCGTATGGGATAGGGAGCAGTGGAAATCTCTCTCTTATKTGGGGGTTGGTGGGAGGATATACAAAACTTCTCTCCTTTTGCATATACTTAAGCAGCATAACCACAACAAATGTGTGTTTATTACAAGAGTTCTCTAGAGAGGGAACAATTTTCTGGGCTCTAAATCAAATAGAGCAACCTGGTTTTTCACTCTCTGCATTTACTCTGTAGTGGTTTCCTATCATGCAAACAAAGCCTGGGTCTGAGGAGATACTGATCATCAATCCTGACTGTTATCTCAGATTGAGCATCTTTCTTGAACTCGAGATCTGTTTCCTGCCTAGGTGTGTTGTGCCCATGGTAGGCGTTAGCTTTCAACAGCCAGATACCGCTTGCCCCATAGTCAGGGCATTCATCTAGCAATCTAGTGCAGCTCACAGAGATGTACAARCAACAGATTCTTTGGAACTTGAGAGAAGATCTATCCATATGACCAGTCCGTGCAGGCTGATAGACACATAGATCCATTTGCGTAACATGAAGATGTAGATTYTCTGACCCTCTTTATATTTTTCCCATTCTCTGTGTGGCACACCACTAACCTTGAGTAGAAAATGGATGTTAATAAATGCAAGGTCTTAAAATGGTGAGTTATAGCCATTTCACACTTCATGGCAGACTCATACTGGTGAAAGGCTTAATACTCAATTACAATGCTTGTCCTTCTCTGAAGTGCAGATGACATTCCTTAGATAGATTTTGCAATGACATCTGTGGAAATAAGTTGGGAAACTAATTAGTTATTCATATAATACAGAATATTGACTGTGCACTGATTAAAAGGATGTGGTGACACCCATTCTAACATGATGTATATGTCTATTAGTTTAGTCTGTTCCCTGAGGTGGCGTTTTTTGGAAGTTCTTACATAAAATGATAAAAATAGCCTCCAGCCTCTAGAATGCAGAKGTTTATAGAGAGTATTGCCTTTCATTTACATTTTGCTAATGATTAAGCAGGGCTACTATGTTCAGGAGCAGAATAGTTTATTRCTTATGCTCCAGGGGAATCTCTGCTCTGCAGCCTCTCAGGACCGTTTCTGTGATGTTGACTATAATGGGATCTGCAGGTTATTGACTACCTGAAACCATAAATGTCCTAAAAAGCAATCATTAGACGACTACCCAGAGAGAAGGACAGCAAACCAGCAGGCTTGTTTCAGTGCCAGGTGGGCAGCCTGTTTCTCTTGCTGCGCAGCCTTGCTGGTGGTGGGTTTATGTGGAGAAGGTCCGTGCTGGTGCCCTCTGAATCAGTTTGTGGGAGGTGGCATTTGCAATCATCTGTKTAAGAGCTTCAGTAACAAATATTTTATCAAAATATTTGTACTTGAAAATATTTGTACCAAAGATACCAGGGGTAAAATAAAGAAGTGAAAGGGGAAGCAAGGAAAACCCCTTACCCATGCATCACTAAGGTCCCCATCTTGTCTTTAATTCCTGTGCAAATTCTGTGATATTTGGGATGTGATCATGTTGAAAATGACTGAATAGCTTGAGAGAGAAGGACAGCGTCCTTTGAATACAGTGCTTATCTTAAAAAAAATGAGAGGAATGTAATCCCCTGAGCACTGGGTTTGCTTTCGGTAGAAGAGTGTGTGGTTTTTTTTAAAGTCTCTAAATGATATTTTTGTCAGTAGGAAGTGCCTAGAAATTAGCTGTGCTGCTTTGTAAGGGTTGAGCCATCCCTGGAGGCTTATTTCACGTGCTGTGGATGTGTATGTGGATAGATTAAGTGCTGAGACTTGCCACGCACAGTCTCACAGGGGCCTGGCCAGCACAGGAGATGTGCCATGTGGCCCAAGAGTCCTCTCGGGTGCTTCTCACCAAGCCCAGGAGATAACAGGGAAGGGGGATATGGCAATATTGTAGTCTTCTCCAGCATATATCCAGTGCTTCTATACCCTGGAGTACAGATGAAAACAAGTAAAATAAAATGCCATACTCAGCATTAAGTACTGCTTTTAAAGAATTAAATATATCCCAACTGAAGCTTYGCATCCCAGGCTTGGAGCACTTTCTCCAACAAATCTCCCACTGCCCTCAGCGATGCAGAGCTCAGCCCAGCACCCGTGGCTGGACAGAGCCAGCAGCTGCCTTCCTTAAAATGGACTATTTGACACTGACTTCTCATTAACTTGSTGCAAAATAGGGAAGGACGGTTTAGACACTTTCTTGCCCAAGTTAGGAGTTTCTTGGTGTTTTGTTTCCTACCACTTTCTTCATGTGCCTAAGGGCTAAGCTGTATCAAGGCAATCGTACTTAATATTTAGCTCGAGTGAGGTACATTGAGCTGTACAAGTCCACTSTGATTAAAAAGGACACTTTTACAGACATACTAATTGTACCTTGGACTAGCCAGGAATCAATAGCTGTTGTATAACAGTTAGGAATCAATAGCTCTTGTATAACCATTATTAAAGCTAGAAGAAAAATGTATCTATAACTATAATGGGATTTTTTCTTTTGAAGGCAGTATTTTGTGTAACATTGAGAAGAATCATAAATACCCACTGTGCCTACAGCATGTTTATTCTGAGTTAATATMCAGCAGAGTTGTTTTCTCTAGACCAAAGAGGAGTAGCTATGTCAGTTTTCATGATTTGGATTGATTTTATCCTTCTTCACATGTGATTGCTGCTGCTGCTCTACTTTTTGGGAATATATTCTAGTACAGATTTATCCCACCAATTCTTGTATCACCAGGTCCCACCTTAAGTCTGGGTCCTCATAGAACTCAGTTCYTCTCTTGCTCTCTTCTTCTTCTAGGGGCATAATATGGCAAATTTTTGTCTTACCAAATTTGGGGTAACATCATAAAAAAGTTGGATTGTGGCTAACTTGAAGTGCAAAGTTGCAGCCCCCGTTTCTTCCATCACCTGAGGTGACTTTTATATAAGACTATTTTGTGTATTTTACAGTGTCGCCTGGCTGTAGGGCCATGCTGGAGATCAGGATATTTGGTTACAACGTGGTAATAGGTAAAGGAGGGCAACAGGTCCTSGGAAACCTGAGGCACCCACGCGCCATGGTCAGGCTCGAGGGACCCAGGGGCTCTTTCACCAGCTGAGACCCACAGCCGCCTCTCGTGATGGGCTGACCTCAGTGCATGGGTTCTGTCTTGCCTCTCACAGTGTAACAAGAAAAACTCGTTCTCACCCTCCTCTTCTTCTGGCTTCATTAAGGACAGTCATGGGAAGGCTGGCTAAGGAGGTGATATAAAGTGATGCTGGGGAATCAAGCAAGAAAGTGAACCCAAACCTCCCTGCTCCAAACTCAGACTTAGGTCATTTAGTATCATAAAAGAGCTTGTAAAGCAGAGGGGAAACAGCTTCCTGGTGGGTTGTAGCACAGCTGAGAGGGCCGGTAATGAGGGGATGTGCTGCCGAAAAGAGGTGATCCCTGCCAGTGAACTCGATGAAAATCTGCTAATAATTGATAGAATAAGGGCAGAAAGCAAGACACAACAGGCTTATGCTGCTGGTGCCAAACTGTGTGTCAGTGATAAAAATATGTCACGTCCTGCCCAATTCTTCAAGTATTAACTTTTTATAAGACAGTGAGAAGTAACATAATATGTCAATTCAATTCTTTTCCTTAGGGATTTGATGTCTTAACTTTAAWGAAGTAGTAATAAATATAAATGGATATTAATAGAAGATTATTAAAGCTGTTCGTTTTGATAGAAAATTTACCATATCTTCTCATGCAGTGTCAGAGGTTAAAGATTATTACTGCTTCCTGAGGCTTCTGAAATTGAATTCTCTCTCTTATGACCCACAAGTTATGATTGAAGAAGTGCTCATGTGGATTKGAAGTCTCTTAAGAAAAACAGGATATCTTACATGGATTAGCTGATATCTATCTGTGAAGATGGCAGATTTTTATGAATATGAAGAATTTCATTTTGAAGCCCTAAGTGCTGCCAGGAGGATCACCTGAGAACCACAGAGAGACTTCTGAGAGGGCCCTGAGATTTCAGCCATCTGCAAAGTTTCTTGCTTAAAAAAATGCTTGAATTTACCAGGCCGTAAGCTTTTATCTGGATTAACATTTCTAATTAATTAAAAATAAAATTTCAGACAGATCCTTTTAGGRTACGAAATGAAGTCCTACATACCTGCTGTTCATTTCTATCTAAAGCCTCCAAACGACTCAGTGCTGGATTATCAACTCTGATTCCCATGGAGCATAAGAAACTGTGCTGGGAATACGTTGGGAAAAGTGAATCTCAGAAATACCGGTGGCCGGTAAGGTCAGGATATACATAGCTATTCCCAATCAAATCTGAAGCTACAGGTTTATATGATACTGCAGGCGTAGATTTAATTCACTGATTCACTTTTTGGAGTATGGAAATTTTAGTAATATGGGATTAAGTGTGTATTTTTGGTGCTAGTATTAGTAGGCTGAATCCTGCAGCAATATTTTGCCTCTATTCAAAAACAGTTCCCATTTGGRGTCCTGTCACAAAGATGCACTTGCACTGCACTTTACGTCTTTTGATTGCTCCTGTCTAATTCACTTAAAGTTAATGAGACCTTTTGTAAATATGCTCTATGCATTTCTGGGGGAGCTGCACATCTGGAAGAAACACCGGTCCTGAATTCAGGGCTTTATCTCATAACTGCCTTAGGGTGAGACTTGAGTGTTGCAGGCTTGCTACATAGATTCAAGTTGATTGATCTAGAGTCATTATCCGTTGATGCAGACTCTGTACCTGCATTTGCCTGTCACAGGCAGTGTCAGTTCATGCTTAGCATTTTGCAAAAAATATTTGCTCAAAGCACCAAGGGCAGTACTGCTGAAGAGAAGGGACAATGGAAATGGGCTCTCTGCTCCTCCTTCCTTCCTCTTTTATGCCTAGCATGTCACAAATTTTCTAAAGTGCCCACTAAATATGTTGATTTTATGTGTTCTCAGATCAGCCGTGGGTTATCCTTTAATCTGCCTGTCCGTTGTCGTTGTACTGAACAGTGAGAGAGGACCAGGCAATGACTTTGCCTGAAGATTTTGCAGAGCTCAGATGCATGGTATTCAAGGAACATCACGCTAGGAGTCTAAATCTATGAGTCTAGAGCCTRGTTACGGATAGAAAGAATAAATCAAGTAATAAAGGTTGTCGGTAAAAAAAAAAGATGCAGCCTTTGAAATGAAGACGCTTTAGAGTTCATCATAAACCCCTGACATATATTCAGTCACTCTGCCTGCTGTCACTGTTTGAAATATATTTCAAGGTGCTTGCATATTTTACACTGTGACCTCTAATAAATAGCTACACATACTCAGTGATGTTGCATTATACCTCGTGAATTGATGTGGCATGAAAGAGGAAGCCGTGTCCATGCAGTGGAGGTTTGCAGGCAAAGGTGCTCGAATACACATTAAAACTGTTTCTCTGACTGAGGCAGTATGTCAGAACGTCGGTGCTGTAGCAAAGGGAGAGTTGTTTTCATAAACACCTTTTTGAGGAGGCTGTGCTGCAGCTGGATGGCAGTTCCTTGTTTCAGAGTGAAGCAAAGAGCGTAATGTTTCCCTCGTGCTTGGCTTTCCTTGTCCAGTTTATTACAGGTTACAGCACCCGCTAACCTGTCAATGGGACTAAAAGATCCTACAACAACTGAAAGGCTTTTTGTTTGGCGTTTACTAAAGAAAAAAAGAATGGTATAAACAGAATTAATGTCTTTGGTTGAGAGTGACGAGTAGCAAAATTAATCTTTGATACTGAAATTTCAACAGAGGCCACCRAGTACATATATATAATGGTTCTTTTATTCTCCTAATGGAGTTTATAACTCTTTTGAAAGACTGATTACAAGAATTTCTTGGGACCAATCCTTAATTTTGAGTAGCTGTCAGGAATTAGCAGTGTGACATTGATTTATGAAGATACCTAGGGCACTGGTACAGGGTCTCCTYCTTTTCAGAAGTATTCTGGGTGGCTGCTGATGTACATGTTATCCATCAAGATCCATCAGCCACTCTCCATATGTTTTGCTGCAATCAGAAAAATGCAAGATTCTTCTCAAAAGTGTYATTTGCTAGAGTGCAAGAAGTGCACTTCCACAAAGTATGAAGGTGGAAGTATTAATGGTGAAGCAGAGCAGAGAGGAATCAGAGATTTGCTGTAAATCAGAATTTCCAACAGCAAGTTTAGACTTAGAGCACCTAATTTGAAAAATTTTTCTTTAAAAAGACTTGGTTTTACAGAGATTGGTGGTTCATACTTTATAAATATCATGGGGTCACAAGCCTGTAATTTAAAAAAGAGAATGTTGGCCAATTCCAGCAGTTCTTAACTTGTTTAGAAAAAAAGGAACCAAACATATGGAGAAAATCTGATATMTTACATGCTTGTGGGCCCTATAAGAATGTGCAGACTTTGCAAGTCTAAATCAACTACTTGAAAAAATAGGGGATTTTCTTTCCGTGAAAGGCTTGAGAAACAGAGAAGGGRCCAACAGAATCTATTGCTGCAATATATCCCTGTGACATACCACCAGACTTCATCTCGTGAGAGTAAACTTGAAGTCAAAACTTGTCAAAATTACCCTGTTCTTTTCCAAATCTATTTGTACCTCTAAATGCCATGAGATGGGGTAGTAATAGAGAAGTGATGTGTTCTGATTCTTGTTTTGTTGATTTATCTGTTTTCTTTTACAATTAGTTAAATGTAAAAATAGCAATGTCTGTAGAGTTTCATACGTATGAATTGGAGTCTTTGGGTAGTGTGAGAGGTGGTATAAAAGGTGTGGACACAAGTAGCTTCAACAATACTACTCATCTGAATGATTGCTGCTTTATCCTGGTTGTTGAACTCCAGCAGTGAACCATATTTCCAGTTGCAAGCCTTACTATGATCTTGAAGAATGTCGTATTTTTCAAGGTTATCGCTTTGAGTGATCTATGRGTAATGCAAGTTTTGGCCATGTGTAAATTCCATTCTTCTGTGATATATAGGCCCCGATTGCTCTGGAGTTAATGAATCCATAGAGCACAGAACAGCAGCGTGGCGTAAGTGGGCAGAGCGAGCACACCACTCCGTGCTATCAAGCCAGTCACTCAGAAATACCCTGGCAGCTTTGCCATTAGATGGCTCAACTTTTCCTGCTGTGCGCTCTGGTAATATAAATAATCGGAGCTGCTTTTATATGCACTCAGGCCACAAGCATATGTCTTTATTTTTTTTTCCAAAACTCTGACTTTTTAAATATTGAAGGAGAGCATTACAAAAATACCTGAGCTAGCATTGGCACGGAAAGAAGGATGACTGTGCAAGGAAGCTTTGCACAGGACAGTTTAGCTTCCCACACGGCCTTACTCTGTGTACAAATGTTCTCTACCATTTGAGATTCACTCAGGAGGTCTAACTCAGCTTGAGAAATTGTGGGCCTGTTCTTGGACAGTAAGCGAGCATATCACAAAAAAATGACCAGCTCTAGTAACTTTGGCATCTCCAGCAGCAAAAAGGAGTGGTAAAGGTTCCTCATAAGAGCTCACAGGATTATTTCCCAAGCCAACTGCCTAGTGTAGCCCGGTTCACTCTCTCAGTGGAAAGCAAATATAAAAAACCCCACTCTTGCCCAGTGTCCAGCGATGTTTGTCTTCCAGGTGGGCACGCTTGCGGTGACACTAGTGTCCCCAGAGCTTCTGAACTTAATGATTTTCCAGTTGCTGCTTGCAGCGGTCCTGGTCCATCCTCCGGTGTGTTCTTCCTGTCAGTCACTATGGGAACAGCAATCAGAGCTCATATTTATGGCACTGTAAACGTCCAAGGTCACAGAGCACAGGTCTAGTGGGAACAATTAAAACAGACCTGTCCAGTTACACCTCTTTAAGCTCTCCCCACATTATACCTGTAACCAGAGCAGTAAAGTTAAGGCAACATGACTGTCAGAATGGGACTGCTTTATAAAAGATACCCTTTGTCGAAGATGGTGATACTGAGTGTGCTGTCATCTATGGAAACATGTTAGGAATATAGGCAGTACAGGCAATACTGGGAGAAGCCTTAAATCCTGACTCAGGGTTGGATTCTGCACTCCCTAATGCTGTGCAGTGCTGAGCCACATTAGGCAAAAAAAAAATCCCTGCATTTCCATCTACCCACAGGATGATACCAGCTGTATGCAGACATCAGTATGGCAGGGGACACTTCAGCCACCATAATGTGTGCTGGGATGAAGTCATCTCAAAACCTGTGAAGTGAGAGAATAAGTTTATCCTGGCTTGAGGTTTTGTGTGGATTCAATGGTTTTGACCTAGATAATCATCGATTTTTACTATATCTAAAAACTGTGACTCCAAAATAGTTGCACTTGTGCAAAAAGCTCCATAAACCAGAACTAATGCTACACCTGCCCAGGTAATCCTGGTAAAATGATGATTCTTATTTCTATCACCTAGGAACTAGAAACTTGAGATACTCTTTTGTAGCTGATGATACTCTGTTTATAGCTGATGACTTTAAAAGTTACATACAGAAAAAAAAAGAGAGGACTGTGGGAATCATTGGGATGAGGAGTAGGGAGGAGAGCAGTGAACTTAATAGAGCCTGAGGGACAGGAAGGCAATTCTTTGGCAGTTTCCAGTTTTTTTAAAGGCCAGCTGTCTCCTTCCCCCCTTGTGTTTAAGCTGCATTCAAGTCCTGTATGTGAAGACTCGTGTTCCCATTGTCAGTGTTTTATTGAGTTGGGGGATGATACAGCTTCCTTCCCTTGTGCACTTACGTGGTATCTTACATGAGAATGAAAATCATTTAGGCCAGGAGACAGGGCAGCAGATACTGCATCAAAATACAGTATTTTTACTGCTTTCACATAGAATGGGCACAAAAGGATGCAACACCAGAATTTTAAAAATAAGCTAGCAGATGTGTAAACATCTCCACAGTGTTTTCTAATGGTCCAGTTATTTCAAATATTTTCTCTTCCAGGTCACAGCTTATTAAGTTTGACTCAGCAGAGCATGTTTGGCCAATGTTTTCTTATGCAGGATTAGTTCCTAGGTGCTACAAATGAAACTAGGCTTTGTACTGTACTTATTGCTCTTAGGAGTGTTTGCTCCTCACGTGTCCTGAGAGGACAAGGGAAGCCAAAATCAGGCCCAGGCACAAAGAGGTGGAATGTCTTTTCAGGTGGTGTGTAGCAATACAGGGGTAGAAGGCAGGCTGGCTCCCAGGATATTGCCTCTCCACCACTTCTAATTATAATCCTAAATAACAAATCTTCAGTGCCCCAGTGGACTGGGACCCTGGGATGATGCATAGACACAAAAATGTCCTTCAAACAGCAGACCAGAGAACATCAAAGAAAGTTTCGTTTTTGAAGCCATCTCAGCATAGGAGGCAATTAAAGACAGGTTTTGACTAATGCATCATCTAAGACTATCTGATACTGTGCCAACCATCTGTCTAGCTGGTGCTGGGGTGCTGTCGTCTGCTTATACTGATGAAGATCGCGCTGGTAAAGACCTCACTGGCAGCTGCCCTGAATCAGCCAGGCCGCAGTGCTGTCTGCTATGTGCTCTCCTGTCACCACTCTGGACATGGCACAGTGCTGTACACAGCTCCTTCTAAACAAGGGGAAGCCACAGGACTGCAAATAATTATGGTGAAAGGACCAAATAATTATGGTAATGAGGGTCTGCCTGAAAAGAAAACCTCTTGGCTGAGTAACTGGAGCAGGGGGGTGGTTGTTGTTTTGTAGTTAAAGGCTAAGAGAGAAGGGAAGAACAGTGTCCTCCCATACACACATATCAAGTGCCAGCCTAGGAGCTGTGACTTCTGATAGGGTCAATGGACCCGCAGAGTACCTGTTTTGGGACAGATATCAAAGTCTGTTTGTTAGTCATCAGAGTCCTCTGACTCTTCTGCTGAGGCACCAGTGACACATAAGAAAATAAAGCTCTTAATTCACATAGGTTGGTTAAAGTTAGAGCAGAAATAAGGGGYCAAAAGATAAAAAGAGCAACATGGAAGAAACAAATCATGTATCACATATCAGAGCAGGCTCAGCTCGTCAGTTTAGGCAGCAGAATGGAGATCRCTTCTCACAGGCATCATGTTCAAACAGATTGTCTCAGCTCTGTCTGGAGCCGATGCAAAGAAATATTGAGCTACAGAAGGTTAATCACTCTGTCCTAAGACAACTTTMTAAACAAGATTTTGGGCTCTTAACGTACTAGCCTCTCCTCCTCAAATTAGATACCTAACGTTTGTCAGAGCAAGGTAACATCTAGTATGGATTGAATGGCATCTGCCTGTACCTTCCAAAGCCACTGGAATTGAGCCTCTTTATTTAAAAGCAGAACTGGTCTGTAGTCTTCACAAGAGACATTACTTCAGGATTACAGTGAAGCCTCTCCTCGTAAGTAACTTATTTCATTGCCTAAAAGTTTTGACCATTATAATGTAATAATGAATGTCCTTTGTAGTCAGTCATGGAAGGAAACTTCTGGCACAGCTGAAAGTTTTTCATGCTTATAATACTGTGGTAAACACCAAGGCTCATTCAAAGAGCCTCTGAATCCTCAGAACTGACATTCAGACGGTGGATAGAAGAATAAAATTATTTCTCTCTAAACAAGGCTGCATAACCACTAGTTTTCAAATCCCTRCTCAAAGAAATCTCTGTGAGAGCTGCTTTAAGGCTGAAGTCTAGATATGCTCCTGAATGATTAGAAATGAACTTCAGGAGTATGGTGCTCTGCTTTACAGGCAATCAATGGCCTTTGAATRTTTCCTTGGCAGGCTATGATTCAGAGTTAAGCATACAAGAAGGTGATATTAGAACCTGTCCTTTTTTTCCTCTCTCTTATAACCTCTCTGCATAACCAAACATCAAACAGAAGAATTTGGCACTTGGTGAGAGGGCAGCAGACTCTCTGTAAATAAGTCAGTTCTTTTCCCAAAGCAGTTCAGGGCTCATTAATTGCTACTCTCCAACACTGGTGTCCTGTCRTGGCTTTGGGGTTGTTTTTGTTTTAACTGCATCGTAAACTCCAGCCAACTCTTGGTGAATGATAGGATGTTGTCTGCTTTTTAAAGTTGCATTTTGACATTTGGGTAACCTTGAAGTTTAATCCYGCGAATAAAAGGAAACATTGGGCAAATCCATGACTCATTAATGCTGAGAATTTTATTAAATGTCTTGGAAAGGCTGATAAGGAGGTAACCAGCTTCTGGTGCCTAATYCCTCCTAAGGAAGGTTTTCTTCTAAAAGGCTTTTGCATAAAACAATTTGGTACTTGCATGAATTCCTCCACGGACAATCAGCTATGGTAATTTCTACCAGAGCTGATGCTGAAACTGAGGAGAGTAAACAGCTCACTTTTTTTCTATGTAGAAACTTGGGAAGGTCTCCAAAACAATGAAGWTGGTGTAAGTCTGTGGCAATTCCCTTACCAGGGATGTACCCRTGTCCTGCTCCTCTCTGGTTTGGCTGTAGCTACTGGCTTTGGTTACTGACAAGGCTGACAGTTTTCATGGTGAAGGTTTAGGCAGTGGTTGCTATATGCAGGACGTGGTAAGGATTCCAYAGGTGCTCAGGGAAGCTGAGCAGATTTTAAGTTCTTGCCTGTTTTTTTTTTCCCTCCTGCTGCTGCCAGTCAGGCAATCAATACAGAGTGTTAATGTGGCTGCTGAGAGGCACTATGAGAGTACCTGCAATTCAGAAAAAGCAAGGAATTCAGGAGGAAAAAAACACCTTACAGCTTTGATTTGTGTTGTTTTTGATGGCAGTGAAATAACCAGAATTATTGTTTTTCCTACAACATTTCTTCATTAAGTTCTCTTTTGACTGAGGAAAGGAGGAATTAAGGTTGATTTTAAGGTCTGGAATCCGATTTCTTTTCTCATGGTATGTTTCCAAGGTAACTTTATTGACTTCTCCTCCAGGCGGTGCTTGGGAGGTCAGCAGGCTTGCCCTGTGTGCTGTCCCACCGCGTGAGACCGTGTGGTGAAGCTGCCTGGTGGAGTTAGTGGCTCGGGGATGGCAGACCCCTGTGAGCCGTTTCAAAGCGCTGGTGTGAGCACTCGAGGAAATCCACACTGAATCCACTCACCCACAGCCACAGCAGCCTTCAGCCCGGGGCTGCAAACTGAATTCCAGTGCTTTGACTTCTCACCTGCCACYCTGTTTAAGAACAAAATAGAGTAAAATATGTGAAATCTGCAGTGAAATCTGCAGCTAAAAAATGTTCTAAGGGAGTATTTGTGCTGCTGAGGGTAGCAAAACTTTTCTGACTTCTTTTTTTTATTATGATTATTTTCATTTCACCTCCCTATGATCTCCTTTGTTAGTAGCCGTAATTGTCTCATTGTTAGTTGGTAGAAAGTAGTATAAAGAATGTTATTACAGTCAAAAAACAGACTTGTTGAAGTGAAGATGGGAGGGACATCATGAAGCTCAAGAACTGTTCAATGTTTTCTTCATTTTCCTTTGGTTGACACCAGGAGCTGAATCTGAAGAACAAGTCMGATCTTAAAACAAGAGTCAGCAACTCACAGCATGGATGGCAGAGGCAGCACGGTGGCACATATAGATGGCACCAGCAGAGCCAGCAGTGGGGACTGCAGCTTTTTGAGGTACCAGTGAGCAATAGAGCTTCCCAGCTCCTGGTGCCCACCTGATTCCAAGCAGAGCAGGACAGGGACAGTGCTGCCCTCCATAGAGGWGAGGTCGTGCCAATGCAGTGATCTACCAGCACATGGTGAACTGCCACCAGACTCGGCCTCTCGACTAGCTGAGAAAAATACCTTCTAGCACATCTCTCCTGAGAATTACCAAACCTTGCCTAAAAACATACGTTTTACTCGGAAGTAGTTATATGCAAAAGATAAACAGAAAACAGATGCATTTCTGGATAAAGTTAAATTAATACTAAGAATCTGCAAAACATCATATTCCCAGAAGTAAGCTAGTCCCTTTGGAAAGGTTTCTGTACTTTTTCTTGGGGTCATTTTTTTTCATTTTCCTCCCTTTTTCCACCCACACAGTCTGTTAATTTTCTTCTCTGCAGCATTTCCCAACCTATTTCTCTTTTGCATATTTAAAAGTATAATAATTAGTCTGAAATCTCAAATCGCTTTAAGATGTTGATTCTGGACTATCCAAGAGCTTTGAGACTAACTTCTTCAAGTATTCCCCATCCCTTTGCCCTGCCAAACTCCTCAGGATCCTCCTGGAGCTGCAGCTATCACTGTTTAGGACTCRCCACCTTATCTGGACATGGAAGCTGAAGCAAATGGATTAGCARAGTCTCAGGACCAGTCACGTAAGGACCACTGGGCACCTCCAGACACCCTTTCCTCAGCAGATTTGCCTATTCCTTGGTACTCCTCCAGAGGAGATCAATCTTCATTCATTCATGTTCTGAACTGGACTTTGTGAGTTGTACATAGAAAAATTCTCCAAAATAGCTTACTAAGTGCTGATATGATGTTTAGAGGGATTTTGCATCAATGTGTATATATATTAAAAAGTGGCTATCTCTGCAGAAGAGATTCCAGTTTGGCTGGGTTTGATACAGGAATTAGCAAGGGATTTCAAGGCTATTTTGTGCCAGAAGTCAGAGAGAGTCACTGTCACCCCACTCAGTGGGAGTATCCTCATCTTATCAGAATCTTTTGTGATCTTTTCTKTGCTATCCCAACTTCAGCCTATAGTGATATGTATGGAACAATTTACGTCAAAATTAGCAGTGGCCAGTGGACTTGGCCCTGTAAAAAGTATTTCTTTTCACTGCAGCCAAGTTCTGCCTCRCTTTGCTTCTGCAGCACCCAGGTGGGTGCATGGAAGGGCATTTCAGGTGGAAATTTGAAGTGTCTCTAATGAGGGAGCAAGACTCTCAAAGAGCCTCATGGGATGTGAAATGCAGGCCTAAGGTCTAAGAGGGAGGTCRGCAGGTTTGAAAACAGGATTGTCTGGGACTTGTTGCATGAATAACAGGTGGGATTTGATGAGTTCCTGAGGCCATACGCATGCAAAAGTGTAACTGAATTGCTAGTGTAATCTGCAGCTGTGAAAGGGACCACAACTTTGGCGTATGCATCCCTTAGGTTTACAAATTACACATATTTAGCATTTTGTAAAGTATTATGGGGACAGCAAATGGTGTTTCTTCTGCATAAAAATGAAAAGTAAAACCTGTTATGTGCTCGGTATAGCTCTGATCAGAGGGAAAAAAATGACTGCTGATTTGTGGTTGACAAGCTTCAGAAAAGGTTCAGCAGAGTGTGAAAATTGACATTTAGCAAATAGCAATTCAGCCTTCATTTTTTTGAAGTTGCCTGAAATAAACTGCAGGTTTAAAACAAAATGTTTGGTCAGTTGTTCTACTGGATAGTGCTTGTCTTGTTACCGCAGTTAATTAAAATGGAGACAAAAAGCCAAAGCCAGAGTCAATAAGATTGTTAATAAAGATTTAATTTGGTAGAGTTACAAATTGACTGTACAATGAATGGATGTGCCACAGGAGCATCAGTGTCTGAAGGTCTATAAGTGGGTTTTCAGAAATAGCCATCAGGTTGTAGCCAATTTGTCATGCTAAATAAGCTCTTTAAATCCACTTAGGGAAGTGTGTACATGTTTCCAAAGGTTATCACCACCAAGTGTATAATGCATGCAGGCATATCTTTTTTGCAGCAGGTTTTATACTCTAGTGTTTTGAATCCTTTTTAGTTTTGGTATTTCTGTGCTTCTCATTGTAAGTGATTGACCGTTAGGTCCATTGTTTTAGAAGAGAACAGAATAAATTATTGAAGAAGAGAAAAAAGCGAAAAAAAGAAAAAAGTAAAATATCAGACAATGTGCTGAGCCATGCTGAGCTCACTTTACTGCAATTATTTTATGGGTAGCAATTATTTTATGGGTTAATCTAACAGAGTTTTAAGCTAACTTAATTAACATCTTTCTATCATGTTTTCTAATTTCCTGCCAGCTCAGGTGGCATTTGTCCTCCTGCAAGCATCTGGAAGCTGGTATAAACTTTATAACATTCATTATGAATAACTTCATAACATTCATTTAGAAGCTTCATTAGCTTCTAAAAGCTAATGCAATGGGCTTGTGCTGGTAAGCATAAACCCAGCCCATCCTATGGCAACGCTGTGGGGCGAACCAGCTCTGCTGACGTCCAGTTAGTGTCTATGGACGACATCTCCGCGCCAGCACGCCTTTGTGCACCCGACTTTCTAGCTACCCACGTTGGGCTGTGTTTTGCCAACTGCTTGTGCTCTGCTCCCTGAGGGCTCTTTGAAATAGCCCAGCCTGAATAATAAGCCTTATGTGGCTTGTGTTTGACTCGGTGCACTTCTGCCTCACTTTTGTCCAGGGAAAATTTCACCTATTTTCCATATGGAAAAATAAGCATAAGTTGTTACATCCAGACACCTGTACAACTGTCTGCCTCCTCACTTCCGTATCTCAAGGTTGCTATGAAACTTGGTGGCTCCCCAGATCTACAGGAGCCGTTGGGTTGTGCTGTCCTCTGCTGCACTCCTGAGGACAGTGGTTTGTTAAAAATTATGTAGTGGAAGGTGTCRGTGGCACCATTAGTGAGTTGGAATGTGTTGTTTCTGTTGCTTTGGCTCCTTCCTGGCTTGGTGACAGTGCATTAAGATAATACCCAATCTTAGCAGTCGCTTCTGTAATTCCAGTTGAAAAGGTTTCTTCCAATTTATGCCTTTTAATTAGAAGCTTTCAACCTGTAATTAGAAACTTACACCAACCCAACCTTTGTTTCTAAAAAAAAAATGCATTTATGGTTTAGGCAATTATGGTAACATAAAAAGTAATTATTTTTCTTCATGTGTGAAATGAGTGTGCTCATTAATGTACCCGACAGAAGGAGGATTTTATTTTGTTTCAGTTTGTTTTATTGTACTGCAGTAAGTTACGTAGAAAGGTATAGCGGTCGAACTAAAGAGTATGTAGTAGGTGGAGCACATCGAAGTGCTAAGTCTGTTAACTTGACCACACTGTCATCACAGAGAGCCTAAAGCCAGTGGGAGCAAAGGAGAAGTTGTTATTGCTGAGTTCTCTGGTCAGCACACCCAGGCACGAAGGAATTTCCACTCTTAGACCATTAGTTGACCAATTTGGACCCAGAGTACAAGTTTAACTCATATGAGAAATGCTTGATGGGTTTTATCAAACAATTACAGACCCTTAATTTCAAGATGGTGGTGTCACTAACAGTGTTGTGGCTTACTTTAGAGCTTGCTACTGAACCAACTGTGTGACAAATCCCTGCTCTGAACGTGTCACAGGAGTGGACGTCTGTCCCGTGTGTTTCTGACAGCCAAAGCAGACAGTTCTGCTGTATTTCCGTGTTCTTTCATGTAGCATCTACTATGGCTAATGAACAGCACGTTTTTATTAATATTTAGGGCTTCRTTCTCAGACCTGGATCCTCTCAGCTCTCCTTGCAGTTGCTGTGGGGATGTTGTTCATTGCTGTGTTGCCAGCTGATAACACACTACCAAGTGGGCAAGTTGGCACTGAGCTCCTAAGGGCAGCTGGACCAGCAGAGGATCTGRCCCTGGGCATTAGGTCTCCTCTCTGGATGCAGCCAGGCTCCATTGCATAAAGCTTTCCCACTGCTCGACGTTGGAATGACTCTGGATGATTGATGATCAGGTACTGTGGGGTCAAGAGCGGGACCATTCTGCTCCCAACCCACTTGTTGCAGAGTGGTCATCTGTAGACTTAAAATGAGAATGATTCACTCTACATCTCTGAATCCCCACCCTGGCCACTTAAATCACCGCCTTAAACCACATCTGTATTTATTGCACATCACTTTAGACCATCTTCCAATTTCCATGATAATTTTCTTCTGTGATTTATAAGCAACAGAATTTTTAATTATCCAGATGATTTTAATTTTCTCAGCCATGCCTCCATTTCGTTAAACATTAATCTCATACTTTTTTCTTTGACAATCTCTACCCTTCACCACTTCCCCAGTTCATAATGAAAGTAGATCTCAATAGTATTACACAGAACATTTTCTCCCTAGATTAATTTGATATCTCCTGTTTGATCTTTCCTTTTGTCCTCTAATTACTATATTTGGCTTCTTGTAAACCATTTCAGAGATTACTTATAAAGTTAAAAGAAAAAACTTAAGCATTTAGGACAATTTTGTGTAATTACATCTCATTCAGCTATTCCCATGCTGCAACCTGGTAGACAGTAGCAAGGAATATAAAATTATGTTTGGATTTTTGCATGCTTTTCTTCCTTTTTAGTGTCCCTGAATAAGTTGCTGCTACATTACAAATATGAAAAGTGTCCTGGAAGACTAAAATGGGAGAYTGCAGTGTTATTAGAGGAAGTAGCTATGCCAATTTGGCCTCTTGCTGAAGGATGACTTCTGAGATGATAATGGAAGTAGTTTTCTCATGCTTAGTGCTGCTAGCAGAGGGTTCCTGCAAGCTGGTTTCTCACTTGTGGAGACCTGCCCAAATCTTTGTTCAAGTTTAGCTAAGCACCTTTCTAATGCTCATTTTGACCTGTTCTTTAGTGGTTGTGAACTGCTACTTGTTACTTAGTTACTCTTTCTCACATGGTCTGAGTCTCTGAGATTAAGATGTTTCCATTACGTGGTCAGAAGAGTGGTTTTTTAGCATGGGCAGTGTTTAGGAAAAGTCCCCTAGTTGCAAAACCTGCAACTCTAAGTTAGGTGAAAAGCAAATAAAATGGTTCTTTGAGTTTTAAGCTTAAGTTAACCAAGCTAGCAGCAAATTTATAATGCTTCTTGTGATTAAACATTTCCTTTTGTATTGTAGCTGCAAGAGCTCTATCAAAATAAAAAGGCAAAAGAGAAGTTGTAAAATGAGGTATAAAGCATTAGCATGAGTTTGAATTAGCAGGTCTGAAACACAGGAAAATGGTCAGAACTGGAAGGATGCAGCACAGTGGGAGGGGAGAATGGAACAAGCACGCAGGGATATGCACACATGTGTGCACATACACCCACACGCACACACGTTGCTCTCTGCTTCTCCATCCAGCAGGGACYCTTGCAGAGTCTAGAGGCTGAGTGGAAGAATGTAGCAAGAGCATCCACAAGATTAGAGGGCATGGAAATGGTGCACCAACAATAAGACATGGAGGGGCTCATTTCTGAAAGCAGATGTTTTGATATGTTATTTGGCTACATGGTTTCACACAGATTAAGGCAATAAAATCACTAGGCTGCGCACCAGGCAAATATTAAGGGTTGTGCACAATTTTAAGTGCAAGTGGATATTCCTATGATTCTCTYGATTCTTAGTCGCCTTCTCTTGACTCAGCTTGGTATAAAATCTCTTTAATGCTTGGATTGTCCAGATAGAAAGAAGTGAAGTTGTTGCACCCTTTGCCATTTGAACTGCACTTCTTTATGGCTCAATTGGAAAACTGTGATATCCAAAAAAAAAAAAAAAAAAAACCCATCATTAGACCTCAGCCACTATCAGGTCTACTGATAGATTTAAGTGGATTTTTCTTTGGAGTTAACCATGATTTGTGGATGATAGGTGAAAGAATTTTCATTGATTGTCTTTGAGGTCATATTAGGGATTCTGCATGACTTTAGACCACAGCCCATTACAATGTGTTTTAGAATATGGCTGCATGGGAATTGTCACATAATGGATTTGCAGCGTAAGCACTGGAAACTGTATGGTGATACTTGCTCTCAAGCTAAAGAGTGTTTACAGCAATAGCCAGGATTTACAGTTGACTATAATGATAATAATACATCCATATTTACTTGTGTAATTAATGTTGTTAAAGAAAATGCCCTAGAAACCTCACAAAAGCAAGATTTATTTTTGTTGATTGACACTGTAATCAGATGTCACCGTTCAAACAGTAATTGGGGCACTTCATTAAAAAGTAATTGAAAACAGGATTTACGTCCGTGCTGGGCAGTAAATAACAATGATGCATCTTTTCTTGTTAGCCATAGTATCTACTGTAAACTTTGAGAGTACTTGCAGCTTTTGTGTAATGCTATATGCAATACCAGCTTACACCAAACTTGTGCTATCTTGATTAGGAATGAGAGAGACATGTGCATTTTTCCCTCCTGGTGTCAATCTTTCCCTGTGCTGTACCAAGGTCAACTTCCTTTTTCTTGCCCTATTCTTATTTTATATTACGCTTATTTTATATTACGCTTATTTAGTTCACAGTGATTCTAAACATAGTTTAGAAATACCAGTATCTTCCATTACAGTGAGGATTATGGTTGAGGTCGGAGCCTTTTGCTACTTGGGAGGTTACAGGATTGTAGTTAAACTCATCAGCTGAGGTTTTTCACCAGGTGAGTCCCAGTCCAAACCCTTGTTTCTCCTCCCAAACTTTTTCTGGTCCACTACAAGCAGATATAAAGCAATTCAAAGGTAAGAAAGCCTTTTAGAAGTGGAAATTAACTAGTGGCTTCTTTATAATCCAATAAACTCTAATAACATTGGAATTAATGGAAAGACAAGTACTGTGTTTCTTTCTATGAGGAAAAAAATATATATAGGATAACACAGAAATAATGGTGTCATGAGTGTAAGTCACCGTGAATGGGAGATCCCATTGATTTCATTGAAACAAGAGAGTTAGAAACTGAAAACAAATTTCAGCCTAAGACACTGGTTTATTACGGGCAAATTGATAGACCTCTGCATTTACTTGCTAGCATAATTTACCAATTGTATGAGATGTAAACAGGCACAGTGGTAACACTGGCTAATTTTATGCTCAATGTGAAATCTTATAGTTGGTCAGATGGATACCATAAGAAATAATTAGAGTCATTAGAAATAATGGGCTACAGCTGCAGTAATACAKGCTCTATTCTCAGTCCAGAGGTTTCTAAGTGAAATTAAATTAGCTCATGTTACCACACTGCTGCATCATATGCTCCTGACCTCCTGAGARTAAACTACTATTTCAATTTCTTTACTGCAAGCAGAGTTTGTGCCCCATGCAGAAAAATCTCATGCTGAGGACAAAAAGAGTCTGAGATTTGGGCCATTTTTTTGAAGAGGAAGAAAATGAAAAAAATGGCCGCAATGGGTTGCTATGTGTATCTTCTTTGTGTCAATGTCAGACCCAGGCCAGGATTTTCCCACCCTAAAGTGTTCATATAGAGCATTATTCTGAAGAAATAATGTTGATTTTGCTGGAAGCACAGCAGCAGCCCCCAGTGTTGCATGGGCAAAGGAGGCTCAGTGGGAGGAATAGGGATGAGGAGGATAAAAGCTTAATATTGCAGCTTTGGAAAGATTGTTTATTYGTCTGCCAGATGTCTATCTTTGGCTATGGTACTTACCTGGCTTCGGTTATGACAGGATGTAATTGCTTCACAACCACTAATATATTTATTTTTTCCTCCTCTTTGTGAAGTTGGGAAGTGCTATTTTCTCTGTTGCAGGACTGAGAAGTGAGTTTAATGACCAAGTTATGGCATTTAGGTGCTCAGTGGGATTTTCAATACCTACACCTAAGAGTATCCTGGGCTCTTTGGTACTTCTGAAAATCCCATTGCTTGTCTCTTTCCTTTTAATTTTTTTGGCTTATGCAATGGTCTGGGATCTGTAAGAAAGCTGGGCACTAAGCAAAGGTTCCCATGTTGCAGATTGTCACCCAGGCCAGAGGACCAGCTGTTCAAGCACCTCTTGGGTACTTGGGTACAGGAGCAACTTCATGCCAGTAGAAGGAAGTAAYATATCTAGCTTCGGAATTCATCAGCAGTATTTGAAAATCAGTGTGGGGAGCAGCATTGCCCTCCCTTCACAGCTCTGTAAGAGCAGTCAGAATCAGGTCCTCAAAGTCCTGAAGCAGAAATAAGCACCAATGTGGTCAATAAAAAAGTCTTATATGCCAATTGCTGGGGTGGAAAATTCAAGAGCAGGAGCAAGTAATGAAACTATCTATATTCATGCAGCCACCTTTCCAGTCTCCTGCTGTAAATACAGGCTTACACCTGGCTTGGAGATGTGAATCCTACTGATAGCTCCAGAGTACCGTACTGGAAAACAAATGTTGATTTTGAACAAACTATCTGTTCATCACTAAATCGTTTTCTTTCATTATTAGTCCACAAATTGGTTCTGCTCTGGAAGACAGAATTAAGTTTAAGAACAGAATGTCTCTTAATCATTTGCTTAAAATGAAAAAGTATTTGGTAAACATTACTCAACCACCCTAGAGCATAAACTCCTCAGCTGCTTTCTCTGGCTTTGCATAGATTTCTCATCTCCTGGTTTTAGACAGGTGTCTCAGGGATTCATTCAGGAAATCAAAAAATAATTAAATTAAAATAAACCTCTTGCAGTCATATGTTCCTCAAATGCCAAGGAAATTTTTATTAAGACCTTTCTGTCTTCACTTATACAGAAGTCCCATGCAGACAGATGGAGTTAGAGCAATATCAAACCACTGTAAGAGAGAGAAGAATCAGCTCCAAGCCCAGAACTTAACTGCAAAACCATGCAGACTTTGGGCAAAAAATTTCTCATCACTGAAAAAGCTGCACTTTGCAGATGTAGCACTTGCAGTCATTTCCATAATGTTAAGGTTCTAAAAAAACTCGGGCCTTTAAAATGATATTTTTAACATTAGAGGGATGGTGTTTGGTTAATTCAGCGTGTCAGTAAAATTGCAGCTGTCTGAGCTAGTGATATAGAATGACAGAAGAGGGTTCAGCTCATCTAACATCAAAAAAATACACATGCTGCTGCAGGGAGCATACTTGATTACAGAGTGGCAGCAAAACCCTAGGCATGTGCATCGGTCCCATGGTACACTTGTGACTTCTAGGAGAGGCTCAAGATGGACTTTTGTGTCTCCTTGAGACAGAAATCCCTGTAGGGATTAGGATGTGTCTAAAAATGCATGGATTTTCAACAGCATTTTTAAGATGCTGTTATCCTCCCAGGAGGTTTCAGCTGGGAGGAGGCAGCGGAACAACTCAGTCACTTTGTAGGTATGAGCAGAGACTAAAACTTTGGGGAAAATGTTATCTAATGGACTCCCAGCTACTTGTTAGCTTGTTCATAGGATGAATTTAATTTTGTTATAATGGGATTCCGTGTCCGTGGGGGAAAGTATACAAGCAGAAGATCCTCTTCTATCTGATACACCTGCTTTTGCAAAAGATTCTCATTTTCCCCTGTTCTCTACTCTTACTTCTAAAGCCCTGTTGTGAGAGTGGGGAGGGCAGGGACTGAGTGCTCCTGCAAATGAGTGCATTTGCACTGTGGTGTCTGAATGTTGTTTTGCACTTAAAGGATTTATTTCTCTGTGGGGAGAAGAGCTGCAAGATTAACAGATGAACAAATGTATTGAGACAGCCACAACATGAAAGAAATGGAAGATTCASTAAGACGTAGGAGAGCTGAAAAGTCACCTGGCCAGAGTCCCCGGGAATTATTTTATCTGCAGATTAGCTCAGCTCTCTTGGGGTTCTGGCACATCTTTGGTGGATTTTGTAGTGACTATTCTATAATGACTGAAGACAATCCTGGCTTTGGGCAGAAATTGTCCTGGGCACAGTGGGGCAGACACTGCATCAAGTCACCTTAACTATTGCTCGTGACTGTTTTTACCATAGGGATATTCTAATGGATGTTAATAAGGCAGTCATTGCAACTGGAAGGTCAGAGGGACTGATACCCCAAGAAGCACCGTTTAATGTCACTTATGCTTAGCAGGATTTCTCTCTTCCATGCAAGTGGAAATTCTATTGGAAAAAAAAAGAGAGAGAGAGAGAGGGATGCTGCTAACCATGAGACCATGCTCACTGTTTGTACTGCAAATGCCTTAGTTCCTCCCTGGAGATTGTATTTATTTGGGTCAGCCAGGAAGTTACAGATGAGTTTGGGGTCTTGAGGGAAAACTGTTTGAAAAAACAGTGATATGAAGAGACCAACAAGAGGCAAAGTCATAACTTGAAAAGTGCTACCTAGAAGGAACTGTGCTTCTGCTTTATTGAACTGTTGGCTACAAAAAATACAACCGAATTCCCTCAGTTCCCCTATAATGTTGTCTGAGTACCAGCAGGARTCTATTCCAGAATGCATGTACTTGCACAAATTATATAAAGAGCAGAGAAATGGCTGAAATGCCACTACAGTGACACAACCAAACTCAAAAAGATACCCAAGCATGCTTGGTCATGTGCTGCCCTTGTGCTTTAGTTTTGTCCATGTGCTTGCTTCTACCTGCCCAAGCCTTTCCTGTGATGCAGAGGATTTTCCACTCAAGTTCTCCTGTCCATTTCATCTGGTGAGWGCATAGTGTAGTTACTGCAGTAGTAATGCAAATAAAATGTGGTGAAGCAACTAGAAAGACAAATCTGAGAACTTTATTGTGAAAAAAATTCAGAGACTCGCACTCAGAGACTTTATAGTGAAGGAGATACATGTTGTGACACTTGTGAATGGATAATCAGCACCGAAGAGTGAACCCTGCACGTTGAGATCTTAAAGCATTAACCTTGACCGTGCCTGAACAGAAAGGATCAGCTGTGTTAGCCAGTGCTGTGCTGGGGTTGTCACATTTCCATGTGGCTATTCACTGTTAAAGGAATCAAATGCCTGCACAGAGGGCCTGGATGTGAGTAGTGTGATGTGAGCATTGGATTGGATTGGAAGCCAGCAAACATTGGCTTCCATTCCAAACATTCTCCTCTTTAGTTTTTGTAGATGTCATTATTGATCTCTGTGTGGGTGTGTACTGCTTTGGTAACATCCCTAGTGATATTGCTTATTTAGGAATCTGAACTTGTATACGGGCCAGTTGACTATAGGAGAAACTCAGTACATTTGGCACCTTGTTCCAGCATTTACAGCAAAGCAAAGCTGCTGTGCAATGCAGATTGGATTAGCGATGTGGTTTATCCATTACACATTAATTCTTTCCATTGACTAAAACAGGCTTGGATCAAAAATTCAGTAGGTGGTTAAGGTGCTTTGCAGTGAGCACTCCGACTGTGCAAGAAGGCAATCTAAAATTCRGCATGAGTTTTCCACCACCAGGACCTGTGATGCTGTTTTCTGTTGCAGACTCGAGTCGCCTACGCGCGCGCTGGTGATGGAAGCCCCGAAAGGCATCGAGATCAACGCCGAGGCTGGCAGCTTGAAAGCCACGTGCAGGACGGAGCTCAGGCTTGAATCCAAAGATGGAGAGGTAGGCAAAGCCCTACGGCAAAACAAGCCAAGCCCCACACCTGCACATTTGTAASCTTGTGATGCACTTAGGAGCTCCATATGAAACGCTGGTTTCAGAACAGTGGTGCAGCAGGTCTTCATAGCTTAGGTTCTGCTAGCAGTGATTGAATATATCATATGCAAACACATCCCTCTCTGTGGAGAAGACTAATTCATTATTTTTAAAGTGCCGGGATAATAGCATCTGATGTTCAAGGAGATTTATGTAGTTGTAAAATACATAGTACTCCTGAATTTTCTGTTTCCTTGTCACTTTTAAACAAGATTTACATTGTCAACGTAATTAAATCTTATATCATACATTTTTCTATAAGAGCATAAATCAGCTGTATTGATCTGAAAGCTTTTGTAGCTGACGCTTTCATTCTGGAAGGAAAAGCAGCATTAGGAAACATAGGTCATTGCACAGGGGAAACTTCCAGAGGGGAGAGAGAATAACTAAAAATTACATCACAGAACAGAAGTAAAAGAGTGTCTCAAATAGTTTATTTTAGTGCACACACATAGTGCACAAATAGTTTATTTGACGTGCACACAGTTCTTATCCCCTCCTCCCTCTACAATGATGGAAGACACTGAAGAAGGATGTAGCCAAGAAACGCACTGGGGAACCTAGCAAAAGCCTTTGGCAGAAAGAACTTATGTTGAATATGAGCCTCCTAGCAGCAGGGTCCCAAAATTTCCTAAACATTTCCCATCCTTATATGTGATACATAAAATAGGAGTTTTATTGCAATTCTCTTTATTGCTACAGGTATGTATTCCAAACCCAGATGGAGAGAAGGGAAATGGGTGACAGACTGCAAGTGAAATCCAGGGCATTTCACTACTGCACACAATTGCCTTAATGTTTCTAACACTAATTTGCTTTGGATATGCATATATTGACCTGTCTCTTTGAGGAGATTAGATGGTTGGTTACTAAAATTTAAGTGGAGGCTCTTACTGTAATTGCAAGACATGAGCAGATTCTGCAGGTTGTCCTACTGCGCTGTTCTCTGCTTTGGGGCACTTGTAGGGCAGGGGCCATATGTTCATTTTAGCATCCTGTTCTATAAAGGGAAATTCAGGCAACGGACAGGCTAAAAGTGCTAGAGTCACTAGAGTCAGTGCTGTGGGCCTGCAAGTGGAAATATAAAGGGGATTCCAATGCCAGACGTGCCAAAGAGAGGGGGCTTGTTACGTGGATGTGACTGATGTTCAACAACGCTTCCCCACCGGCAGTGGGATGCTCATAGGCACTGTGTGGCTAGAGTTAATCCATACACCAAGGTGCTTCAGGAAGTTATGATCCAAGAAAACGCAGACATAGATTAGCAGATAAAAAAYGGAGGTCTTGGGAGGCTCATGGTAAAGGCAGATTTACATCAGGTTTTCCCCTTCATTTACCTTTAATACATTTGTTTGCCCAGTTCAGTGTTCCAAAGAAGTTTCTTTCTCTAAACACAAGGTCAAAAATAACGTCTCTCCACTAATGTGCTCTTTCTCTCTCTTTCTCTCCCCTTCCAACTTCAGATAACGTTGAATTCTGCAAAAATCAAACTACCTAACTTGCCTCAAGGATCTTCCTCTTCCGCAGGGTCCAGGCAAAAAATCTAYGAGCTCTGTGTGTGTCCCAATGGGAGGTTATTTCTGTCTCAGGCAGGGACTAGCTCGACCTGCCAGATAAATACGAGCGTCTGCCTTTGAGAGACGATTTGCAGTGGGGCATCGCAGGCAGCACAAAAGCCAATTCTGGTCTCACAGATTGCAGCTGCCAACTATTTTTACTAGAACACAGAAAGCCTATCAAAGACTTTTTTGGTGTGTGCGCGCGCGTGTGTGTGAACATATATATATAAAAATATATATATAAAATATATATATATCCTCTGTATAAAATGATGTTTCAGTACAAGGAATCCCAGGGTGACCCTGTTACATTTGTGTAGCATTTTTTCTTTTCCATGCCAAAATTTACTGATACAATCTTCTGAATTGGACTAGGTGCTCCCCTGGACCCTTCTGTTGTATATTCTGATGATCGCCCCTCCTTATTGATCATGTTCTCAGAGCAATGGGATTACTGGCTCATCAAGGCCATGGAACCAGTGTAGACCTAGCAACATACAAAGGGGAGAGTAGCGTCTCTGATTACTTTTGCATCCTGAAATCAGTGACTTGAAAAAAAAAAAMCAAATCAGGCAGACAGTCTGTACTGGTGGCCCAGAAAGAGCCAGGATACCTGAGGTTAAACTAAATTCTTTATTTTTCACTTAAAGTAGGACTCCCTGCTGGGAATAATTAATTTTATACCCATGTTCTTCCCAGCCCTTGGCCAGGAAAAGAGTCTAGATCTTCTCACTGGAATAAATGGTTTATCTGAAAGGAGTGTACAATAACCTGTGCATGGCAAAGGATGTCTTAGGCTCTTCAGATGGGACACAGTCAAGCTGTGGAGGACTGGTGTTTAATAGTCTGTTAAGGGAGACCTTTTCACTTCCCAAGGAGGAATTTAGCGTCAGTTGGAACACTAACCTTAAGATATCTCCACATTAAGGAAACGTTTTATATATGTTGCAAGTATCAGAGACGCTGATAATGAAACAGGTTTTKKTTTTGGTTTTGGTTTTTAGAATTTATAAAGATTATGACAAAGATTACAAGAAAACAAGGGCTTTGGATGTTGGTTCATCTAGAACATTAATTCCCAAAACTCTGTGGCCGAATCTTTTCATGGATGCTTTTTTACATATTTAAGTCTAGGTGTCACTTATGGGTAGGATAAAATATGAAATCTGATCAGATAATRTTATTTTCTCTGAAAAGTAATGAGAAACCCATAACGTTGAATTCTGACCCATAACGGCAGTAAAAATCCTGAAAAACTAATGTGATAATTATCTCAAAAATGTCTAGGTCACAGTAAATCCCATGAGGGCAGCAAGGTTTCTAAGTCACTGAGATGCTTTTGAAAATATCACCTCATGTGCAAATGTGACAGATCTCTGCCCATCCTAATGATATCTAAGAAAAACTGGTATTCTTAAAGTAATTTTCAAGATAGAAGAGAGCCATCAGAGGACCTTTTTTTTTGAAATAAAAATAGCCAGTTTCTTTTTTACATATTTCCTTGTATTTTATTATGGTCTACCAAGGTTGTATTTATTTATTTTTAAGAACATCTCTGACCTAATCCAAAGCTACCTGGACTCAATGGAAAGTTTTCCATTGACTTTCGTGGACTTCAGTTTAGATGTTGCTTCCTAACAAAGCAACAATCCTGTCAAATTTKCACCTGATAGAGGATCCATTTCAGTAATGCTGTCAGATTAATTAACGAGTTCAAACAGTGTGTTAATTAATGATTCCTGTAATTATTTTGTCTTGAGTCAATGTTTGAATGCAAAGGGTCACCCAGGGTAAAAATTGTATTGGGACACAGGACTTTTACCATCTCTGTTCAAAGAGGGGAATTGTGCCTATGCCTTAAGT
The DNA here is from genome assembly GCA_003342815.1 of Eudromia elegans. Lineage (NCBI taxonomy): Eukaryota > Metazoa > Chordata > Aves > Tinamiformes > Tinamidae > Eudromia > Eudromia elegans. The sequence continues at coordinate 1,400,090 of PTEX01000016.1, read as the reverse complement.
CAATGCACTCAGCAAGGAGAAGCACATCATATTTATCTTGTTGTTAAAACTCGTTTATTTGGGGGGAGGGACAGGAGGGTCTTGTCACCAGGTGTCCTGGGAAGTGGTTGTGCAACATAACACAGATATTAATGGAATGCATTAAGATTGGAGGGGCACCTGGTGAGATACAGATGTTTTTACCATGTTATATATAGCAAAATACTGTGTACGTTACCTCTGGGACCACAACTGAAGTCCCATTCATAGTCCTACATTTGCTGTAGTGTTTTTTTCTTTCCTGTGTCGTTTTATGTTGATCACAAACCTTTCGGCAAGCACGGCCCAATTCATAAGCAAATGCCCTGTGCAGAAGAGCACGTGAGCCATTGGGAAGCAAAGTGCTGCAGGAAGAGTCCTGAATGCAAACAAGTGGTTGATTTGGCCTTCCCATGTCAAGGAGTTTTGATGCTAGTGGGAAACACAGGTTTGAGCACATGAACTGCCTCGGGAAGGACAGTGCTCCCGCAGGCCCGTGTTGCACCCCAAGTTAGGCTCGATCTCTCCATCCCCTTGCTCTCTGTCYGCTCTGCTGAGGATTTCCGTTCCAAGAGCTGCATTTTCAGTGGCCCATCTTGTCAGCTTGGGTCTTAGGTGACATTATCACCCTCTTGTTTCATGAGGGCCATGAAACTGCTTAAGGATGTTTGGCCATATGCCTCTTTTTTAATGGATTTCAATGGAAGAGCTGTTAAGGAAGAGCCTTATGTGTCTATGCTGTCACTATAAAAGACTAGCTTTTGCAGAAAGATTCACTGAAGTGAATAAAAGGGTACCTTAATGTCTACATAAAGGAATTCCAGTTGCTTCAATGTATTTTACAATCCTGTTTCCACCTTGAAAACCCTGTATGGAAATACAAGGTCTGTGTTACAGAGATTGAACCCATATGGAGGCTGGTAAATCATTTGAGCCCCGCTTGAATTTTAAGGCCACAGTTTAGATGATACTGTGTGCTCTTGGGTTAGCGACAGGATTAATCCCATGCTGTTCAGGGACAAACCCGAGCAAATAGGACTGCGTGCCTGAGGTTCCAAGAAAAAAAGAGTCAGTTTGTTTGAAAAGTAGCTTGCAAATATATCCAGCTATCTCCTGCTTCATAGCTTGTTGTATGGGGGCCACTGTGGACATACTAACTGCCCTGGGGAAAGGCAGATGCAGGAGACTCCCTCTTCCTCCTGCCTTGTTGGCAGTCTGATCAGCAGCTGTTTTGTCGGTGCAGAGCTGCACTTCTCATCCCCCATTTGATGTGACCTTTGTTAAGTTGCCCATGCATTACTCAGAATTGCTTTACTTGTATGAGTTGTTTTTCCCTGAATCCATGCAAAGTAGAATCTTTCTGGATGGGGTTTCGCACATGTGCTCTCCCTACCCCACTTAAAATACCAAAAACTGCACAAAGGTTTGCATGTTTCATTATGAATTGGGCCTGTAATTTAGGTCAGCATTTGCTGATAGGGAGAACACATTTATCTCGGATGGGAATTTAGTTTCTACCTCCCAATGCAAAGGCAAGGCTGAGGTGGGTGGTGAGTTTGCTTCTATTGAAATCAACAGAAGTCAACAGCTTTGCTGCCTGAGCTAGGACAGGATCTTTACAAGCAAAAATTCAGGGCACTGGGGCTGATGGAGACACTGCCACTTAATTTCAGTGGCTGCAGGGCTGAGCCCTGACTGCGCTGCATGCGATCCTGCRTTGCAGCTATGTGCATTAAAAACACATTGAAATGCTAATCAAGCAACTGTGGTACTAATGTCAATATACCTTAGGCAACCATGAATACTGCAGTTAAATGCTTTTATGTATTTCAACTCTTGACTTTATAGGGCTTCGGGACCTTGTTAAGTTTGCTTTAAATGCCACACTTTATTAAGCAGTCAAAAAAATGACTGGCACTGCTTACTTGTACACCAGGACCTTATCCATGTGTAATGTATGACCCTTCTGCTGTAATAAGCGAGTTAGGGTATTTTGTTTTGATTTGTGAGGAAAAAGACTTTGTCATTAGCAAAAGCAGAAATCCTAATACTAGTTGTATGGCTGTACCCATTTTCCAAGTTGCTTTACTTGTTTTCTGCTTTGTATACTTTTTTGAAGTGTAACTTTCCCAGCAGTCAATGAATTGGGTCACTTGACAGTACAAAGAAAACGCTAACAGTAAAGGAAGACAGAGGAAAACAGCAACTATAACAAATGTGTGAGGCATCTTCTAGGTACACGCTGTTAGAAAACTAAAGGTGCAGGAATGGTTTATACTTGTTTCTCTCAGTCATGCGGTCAAACAGCTGTATTTTGAAAAGGATTTTTTTTTTTGTTCCTTTAATCACAAATGCCACAATATATGGGGGGAAAAAAAAAAAGCTTTAAGATAGAAGCCTAAAATGATATCTGTATGGCATAGTGACAGAGTGATGTCTAAATCAAGGAAAAGCTCCTTAGAAATTGCTCCAGGGGTAAAGACAGGTTCCTATCGATCTTGTGAAGGTATCAAGTCAGTTAGTGTCACATCTAGTTTCTAATGACAGACATTCTTATAAGAAATTAGCTGCTGTTGTCATAAAATGCTCGCACATGTACTCATTTATATACATGTTTATATATACTTGTTTACAAAAAAAGAATTCTTCAYATGCATTTATATATGTATTTACTGTTACGGCTTTAAGTTTCATATTGCAAAGAAGAGTGAGGCAAAGACCAAAGACGTACAGAAATTCAACTCTTCCCTAGTTGCCATCACCTCTGAAARGCACTAACTTTGCTGGTGCTTTCTGGATCTCGGCAGGAAGAATGCAGGTTTATTGCATGGCTGCATTGGAATGAATAAAGCATCGAGAGGATTCTTAATATTGTTAGTGAGAAAAGGAAATAATGTGAACTTATTTAAATGCATACAGAGGGCAGGGATACCTGAAAATTGAAAGATGTAGAAATGGGGTAGAGCATAAGAACTTTAAAAGATGCTGTCTTAGGCTGGGAGTATAAATAAGCCAAATAAGTGTATGGCTTTTTACTTAGCTGCATTCTGGTTGTAACAGATGAGGAACTGTGGCAGGGTTAATGGGACAACAGTGGAGTTATTGAGGAGAGGCATGGTGCACTCAGGCCCCATGTCAGWGGCAATGCTAGAAAACCATCTGAATCTTTAGTCTTAAGAATTCATARTTACCCTACCCAGTATAGAACCATAACTGTGTCATAATCCTTTCATTTTTAAAGTACATACAGTGAAAACAAAAAAAGTTAGCAGCTCTGCTCTTTTATTTTTATGGCTGACATTTTAGATTTCAAAATGTCATCATCCAGAATGCACCTGAGCAAACGGAGGGAGCATTTCGGTGAAGCACTAGCAATCAGCAGGTCAATACTTCTCAAACGTGGAAACAGCAGCGGGTTTGCCCTCATTGTCRTCGTCCTAGAGGTGTGCAATCACCGTAACATTTAGGTTTTCCACGTTTTAACCTTTTTCATCAATTCTAAAACTGCTGTGTAATATTTTGGTAGCCAGTATTCTGCCCACACACGGGGCCACGTTTGGGTGGCCTTGTACTCGTTCTCTGCAGACCAAAACCAACAAGTGGGAAGCAAGGGGCAGTGACACTCAAGCAGAAATTAGGCCTTCTGCACAGGACTATTTTCACAGCTGATGTAGCCAGGTCTACGGCTGTGGTTGAGCTAAACCCTGGTGTGGCACCAATGAATAGATTATTCAAGCAACAGCAGAGTGAATTGAATAAGGCAGGTGRAAGGGAGAAGAAAAGGTAACAAATATCCCCCCATCACAGTAATGGAATAAACGACATTGCTTACACTATTACATTTWAAATTAATATTGGCCATTTAACTAAATATGGTGGCAACTAGGTTTGATCTTGCAGGGTTCATGATGAAATTACTGTTACTGAAACCACTTACAGCCTGGGCTGTTTTTTAAGATTGCTAGGGTGTTGCTTCCATCCACAAYAGCCACAGTGGCTTGGGGCTTGAGTAGAAATTGTAGCCTGTGTTTAGAAAACTACTGAGGTTGAGATGCAAATAGTTTTCATGCACGTACAGCCCTGAGGCTTTATCATTTAAGAGTTTCTTGTCCTACAGTTTGAATTGTATTGTGCCCTTGCGGACAGCGACACACTTTCTTTGTGCAGGAAAAGACGGATATTTAAAGCTGCAAGTTTTTTATCCAAAGTGAAGAAGCCAGTGCAATCATTGCATACCACTGAGATTTCCTATCCAAGTCACTTTAAGCTAGAATTGCGAGTCGCTTAAAAATTAATTTGCTACAAGTGTAATTCCTRCTGGAAAGCTATCACTGTTGATGCTCCGAGGAAATGTCTCACCTTATTACAAGCCAAAGCCCTGCGGTGGCTGTRAGTGGCTGTCCCAGCCCGCTGGCAGGGCAGGAGCTGGGGGCTGCCTGGTCGGAGCAAGCAGGAGCCCCTTGAAACAACTCATCGCCACAGATAGCACGAGAGATTTGKTTTTGATCACTATTAAAAGTGAGGAGGGTACGTCCACTGTGAAACTATACATAAATCTCTGCTTATCTCACATTTAATTTGTTTAATTTTTCTGTCATAAAACAGAAAGCAGGAAAGGAAGGAATTTGTGCAGAAATGCTACGTCTGTGATGTGTCCTGCTACAAAAAGCTTATGGTAAAATGCAGCTATAGGAAAAAAAAAAGTCTTTTTTTTTTTCTAAGGTAAAAAAGATACTTTAGAGCCTTTCATCAGCTGCTTCTCAAATGGAAAGTCTCACCATTTCTAACATATTTGCCATTATAGGAATAGACCCRTTGCGAAGCATAGGTCGTGTGCATCTTTGCATGTAACAGGAATTTAAAATTGCATTGCACTCACATTTTTTTTTGGCCCCATTCAAAAGGCTTAACTGCTGATAAGAGATAAAGCCTTCTGAAGCCTGCTACTGCTAAATGCATTATCGCTTTCTAAAGCAATGCAGTTTCTTTGGTCTTTTAAAGATTTCCTCATAACGGAGTCCTTGAAACATCTCGAGGCAGGCTCGCACTGGAGAGCAAGAGAATAATTATTTGTGGGCGGTTCTGTTTTTATCAGAGACTGGATTATAGYTGAAGAAATGTTGCTGTTTTAGAGTTCCTCCCACACTCAGTGAGGTCCAACCCCAGCAGGGCTGTAACTAGCTCTCTCCCAGAGTTGGCATTTTTCACTAARAAGGAGCCAATTATGTCATTTCTGGGCACTCTTCTGGGTGTGTGCAGCTAACAGCTCCGGATATCAGTACTAGTGGTGGAACGGATACTAAAATACTTGGGCAGTGTTCATGATTTGACAGGTTGCATGTGCATGCAGTCTTAAGTGGTATAATGACAATTACTGGTCGCTGTCCTAAAAAAGCCTCTGAACACCTTGCAAGTGGCATTAGCCGTGCCAGAAGGTGCAAGGGGGTAGCTCTAGGAGCCAGTTGAACTCCTGCATCCCGGGGAGGGCATCCCGAGCGCTTTGCCTCCAATGAAAATGTTGGTAGCAGCTTTGCCCTTTCTTGTTGGTCTCAGAACCTCAGGAGCACATCTGAGCAGCTGCCACACGATGTTGGGATGGGTGGCTGATAGGTTCTGATAGGTTTCRCATAAGGGTGTCCTTCTGGGGAGAGCTTTCCAGAGCAGGAGCTCAGGCATGCATAGTTGGGGAGCGGGGTTAGGGTCGATCTGCTGGATCCAATTTAGGTCCTTTTTTTTTTTTTTTCCTTTTTTTGATCTTCCTTTCCTTTGGCCCAGAGGTTGTTTTAGTTCTTTGACTTGTGCGAGTGGTGATACTCAAACACTGATAAGAGTTGATGATAACCCAATGTATGCTCCGCGTAGGCAAAAACCAACAGCGAACCTCTGAGAGACTTGAAGCAAAACCCCGTTCATCTACAACTGTATCATATAGGCATGACCCATATGCTAGAGCAGTTTTCATCTGTGATGATAAAATACCTTGTCTGACCTCTACTCTGATAACCACCAATGACCGTGATAGTATAAAGAGGGCAAAAGGATGCTGATGTCTTATCACAGTTCTCATTAAGAAGTTCGGATTGGTTTGGCTTTTTCTTTCTTTTCTCTTTTTAATTTATGTATGTGTGTGGTTGTGTGGGAAACTATACAGCTTTTTTGTATCAAACAACATCAATCCTTGCACACTCTATGCAAAATTTTGTAAGCATTGCAATAATGCTATGAATTACACAAGGAACTATTTTAACTTTATTACACTTTCTGTATAAAAAAAAAGAATTTGTATTTAAATGATTTCAACTGCAATCTTGTAAAATATATTAATAAAATAATGATTGTTCAGAAGGAAAGATGTGTTATTCTTTTTTTCTCTGAGTGTAACAAATGTGAATGAGAGCTCAAATGTGAATGAGAACATCGATCTGCCAGAACTGCCCAGCTGGCCCATCGCAGTGAGCTATTCTGCAGCATCAAAGCCCTCGATATTGTCAGTCAAGGCAAGTGTTGATTGAGGCTGCTTATCTCAACAAATAGCACAAATTCAATCTAGCCCAAAACTTCAGCTTACCTTCAAATGCCGAGTATAAGTCTAGTCATCACAGCTCTTACATTGCCAAAATGCAGGTGTTCAGGTTACACAGTTTTCTAGAGAGCACTGTTTACCAGCTCTGGATTTTGGATTGTTTGCCCTTAAAAAAAAAAAAAAAAATCATTACAATGAAATAATTTATGAGTCAACCCCAGTCAAGAAGAACCACGTTGCTGGGGATGCCACTGAAACAGCATATAAGACACAACTCTTTGTAGCTGAACAGCCAGCAACCTTATTAGTGGTACTTGTTAGCAGCTGTATCTGTAGATATTTTTGAAAGCCTGGGATGTTGTGGTAAACAAAGCATTTTATTTTTGATAATTGAGTCCCTGGAAAAAATGGTCAAAAGATCAGTTTCTTCCTAATTTCCTGCCTTTTTACATCTATACAAYTTAAAATGTACCTTCTAATTTCAGCTTGTTTTCCTTTTTCTCTCTTTAAGTTAGCAATTTAGGTTGGCTTTTATTCCTAAATAGCAAATTTTTTTTTAAAAAAAAAAAGCCAAAATGAATAAAGGCAGAATTATAAAGGCAGAAAATAATCAGTAAGACCAAATGAGCTGATTTCAAACTCTGTAGAGTGATATCAACTTTAACATTTTAAAATTGTATGTGCAACTGGGGGTTTGTGCTTTTCATCTAAATCTACTATGGACAAGTTGTTGCTGCTGAAGCTGAGTTGTTAAATCAGAGTGATTGCTTTTACAGCCAGTGTCCAGAATCAGTGATGGCAGGCGTATGTTTTTAACAGTTTTTCTCTCTGGTGCTGTGACCTTGATTTGTCTGTCCTTAAATTGAATGGAAAAAAAAAAATCCTCTTGAATTTAGTGATGAGGACTCAGACCTAAATAGCCCCAGTGCTGAATGTCTCCCTGAGGGAAATTATATGCCCTCATTTAATAGAGAGAAAGCAAGAAATCTGACCAACAGATAGAGCTTGGCTGTTCTTTTGCAGTAATTTCAGAATAAAAAGCAGTGTGTAAGTATTTTCAAAATATTTCTTACGCTGTCAGGGTATTGTAATACACATTACTGACGAGATCTGCAGTTTTTAAAACTGGGGGTCGTGAATAGCCCTTCACATAGACACTCTGCTTCAGCCCAGCTAAGCTTGTGCTGCGTCGGCTGTGGCATTTGCCCTTTCACACCTACACAGACATATTTTTCCTACGTGTAGCCTTTGTTTTCAGTCTCATAAGAAACCCAGCAATACAGACAGAAAACATGCCCACTGCCTCCTTGCTTGGCAGTGCTTGCTGCTGTCTGCATTGCTCCATTCATTGCATGCGTATGGGGAGGGAAAAAATGCAAACCCCCTCTTAACTCTCTCTGATCACCTCCTTGGACCTGGCTTTCTGCTGCTCCCCCTGTGCCATGCAGCTCGTGCTGGTGCTGAGCTCCTCCTGCCACCCTGGGGACCACCAAGCCAGGGTTGTCCTAAAACTGGGGCTCCTCTTCCTCCTGTGTCAGCCCTGGTCAGACTATGCAGCAAAATGTTTTAAATGACGACATAACCCACAGGTAGCCAGTAGACAATARAACCTCAGTGCTGCTCAAGCATCTATTCCAACCAGGGGGAAAGAAAAAAGCCACTTTACCTGGCCTAAACACCATCTGCAATGTGGGCACAAGGAGCATTCAACCCGAGCATCCAAGCCAGCCACAGGAATGCATATGCCTGAGCTTGACCRGACTGGGGAATATCTATATAAAATAAAGAGGCAAGAAAAACAATACATGCACATGCTGAAAGAAGCTGCTGTCTCTGCACGGCTGCCACTCTTGCACTGAACATCCCTCTTTCGTCCACCACATACCAGATCTGGCCTTCAGTGTGGTATATTTAGATTTCTATGAGGTTCTCACGGGAGCAAACCAAGGAGGACCTAGGGCTGTAGTACACAGAGGTAGAGCTGACTCTCRTCCCAGAGAGAACCACCTGCATTAGTTTTAATGGGAGCGACTGCAGCACAAGCTGCTGTTGCAAATCATCTGAGCAGGAATGGAGCACCAAGTCCTGGTGAGCACCAAGTCCCCGTGAGCACCGGCACAGCTTTTACCGCTTCCTGGGGCTAGCAGGCTTGGACAGGGATCCTTAGGAGAGGTAAGTGAGGTGCAGAATGGGGTATTCCTAAATAGAAGTTGCCTTCCTCTAGTTGGAGCTACTTTCAAAAGCATTCAGGTATTGAAATAAACACAAATTTTGAAAGAGTTTTTGCAATATGAGTGACTTGAACTGTAATAATCAGAGTTGAATGTAGCTATTGTCTGCTGTAAAGATGCTAACAGAAAAGCATCTGTAGTAGAAGCAGRAGCTGTGAATGTTAAAGGAGCTGTGCATACACACTAAGACAAAAGAAAGGTGAAAAGCAGTGTCACTTCCAAGAAAAAAACATAACCCGCCACCTACACCTTGATCTTTTAAGAACAGAGTACCACACCTGATGAATTATTTATGAATTAATCTGCAATCAACAGTTAGTTAGCAGTCGTAGGAAATGTGAACTAGCAATGCAGCCTTGCTGCATTGGGGTGCAAGCGCTCCATAGGTACTGTGRGGTACCATCACTGAGCAGCACCCAGGGCAAATGCACAGTAAGAACCTTTGAGAGCAAACTCCAGTTCCTCGCAAATCCTTACGTGATCTACCAGTACCCCAAATGCCCTGTGGCCACTCAGTGCTCATCTTAGGCCAGGTGCCTTTGGGCCACAGGTATCTGATTCAGAGCTGGGGCTCTAGCTGCTCTGGTAGGAGGATTTGCTGGCTCTCACCTTCTCCCTTACCACATTATTTATATGCTGCACTAAAATGCGAGTACATCAAGCTGCTGTTTATAGGCTAGGAAGGGAACAAAGAAATCAKAGGCCACATCCTGCTTTTAGATTAATTCTTGGTAGCCTGCTGGCTATCATAAAGAATGGGTCTCTCGCTGCCCTGCACTGGGACGCTGAGCAGAAGCACAAGAGCTGGCAGTGCCATGCAGGGGCCTCCAGAGTCCACATAAGCGATGGCCTTTAGCATGACATTAAATTAATGCTTTTCTTTCCTCCGCCCAGCTTGGTGCCCTGCTTTGGCCATGCTGCTGCAGCCAAGAGCTGGCAGCTGTGGTGCGCGATCCGGCTGCCGCGTGGCTCATCCCACAGGCACGATCCTGGAGYGGAGGCACCAACCGACCCAGCTGGGGTCCTGGCAGCACAGAAGCACGTTCGATCCCTKCAGGGGCAGGAGCAGGGGTGATCTGGGCTCTAGCAGGGGAACGTAGGAAAAAGAGACATAAAAGAAACGAGCGTTTCGAGGCATAATTAGTGCTAGTTCACACTCCCTTGGGCAGAGAGCGGCAGGACTCTTCTCGACATCATTCCCGTCTGCTATAGCCTGCCCGTAGGAAATGCTGTGAACTGTTTAGTTTTGAACTGTTTGATGCTTTTGAATTTTGTTTATTTTTGGAGCTGCAATAGTCATCCTGGTTCTAGTGGGGAAAAGACTGAAATTGTTGTTGTTTAAACCATGGACTGGGACCAGGCCAGGACTGCAGTGCTGCCTCCTCAGAGACAGCATTTCTCTGTAGGGATAAAGAGTAGCATTGCTGCCTATGCCTATATAATTTCTGAATGATGAGGTGAAGTCATGTTATTCCCCAAAAGCAAATGAGAAGCTGGCTTTGTGTGATTGCTTCTGCCAGCAAAGAGTCAAAGCAGGCACAGAAAGTTGCTAGGATAGTTTAAAGAAGTTCTCTGCAGCTGCTGGTAGGAACCTGCTCTGCAAGATGAAAGAGATTTATTTAAGATGCTTTTGCAGTTCAAGCCATGCTCAGACCTTGGCTGTGGGAGGATGCTAGCTGCTTTCCCTCCCAAAGAGAGCAGGCCAGGCAGAACAGCAGAGAATAAAAGAGTCAGGAGGTGATTTCTCTGTTTTTCTTGCTCTTCTCTCTTTCTGCTTTCTCCATTGACTTCTGGACCTGAARCCATCTCAGGTGTCTCAAGGTCTCAGCATCCATGAAATGAAATGCTTGTGTTGGACATAAAACTGATAAGCACCACAYACAAAGAGAGACTTGCTTTTTGGCAGTTCTGCCGCACAAGGACATGGCATATCCAGCTTGTATCGTGGGGAGAGGTAAAATCCCARGGAGGCAGATAGCAGCTGTGGGGTGCATGAGGCTGCAAGGTGGGAAGGGCCACAAAGGAGCAGGTTTGGAGCCAGATTCATCCAAACTGTAGGCTCTTTGGCTCTGGAGAATCGATATAGGCCATTGACTTTCTGAAAACACAAGAATAAAACTAAGAGTCATTAGGGCTTAATCAAAAATAGGAGAAGACTGAAAATAAAGAAACAATGAAWAAAGTTGCAGCATGGTTTGGAGAAGACAATGAAAAGATGGTGTGTTTTTATTTTTCCCCTCCAGTATTTACATTCAGACCTTGGTAAGCCTCATTTGCCCAGAATCTCCCTCAAATCATCTGCTCTTAGAATCACAGAATTGTAAGGGTTGGAAGGGACCTTTAGAGATCGAGTCCAGCTCCCCTGCACACACAGAGTCACTTAGAACATGTGGYACAGGCTTGCATCCCAGCAGGTTTTGAATATCTCCAGAGAAGGAGACTCCACCACCTCTCTTGGCAGCTTGTTCCAGGGCTCTGTCACCCTCACTGTCAAGAAATTTTTCCTTAAGTTCCTGTGGAACTTTTGGTGCCTCRATTTGTGGCCRTTTCCTCTAGTTCTATCACTGGCCACCACTGAGAAGAGGCCAGCCCCCTCCTCCTCACTCCCTGTCTTGAGATATTTATATACATTAATCAGGTCCCCTCTCAGTCCTCTCTTCTCCAGGCTGAAGAGGCCCAGCTCTCTCAGCCTTTGCTCATAGGGCAGATGTTCCAGGCCCCTAATCATCTTTGTGGCCCTGCGCTGGACTCTCTCTAGCAGCTCCACRTCCCTCCTGCWCTGGGGAGCCCAGAACTGCACACAGTACTCGAGGTGCGGCCTCACCAGGGCTGAGKAGAGGGGCAGAATCACCTCCCTCGACCTGCTGGAGACGCTCTGCTTAATGCACCCCARGATCCCATTAGCTTTCTTGGCCACGAGGGCACTGCTGCCTTGTGTTGCTTTTAGCAGCATGCACATTAGCACTTTAGCTCTCTATAGACACAGTTTCTTCTCAGCACTTTGGAGAATCCAGATTCCCAGAGAAATGGCATTTCTGGGTCGGAAGGGAGAGCCATGCTACAAGGATAGTTTAAGGAACTCTGAGATGTTCTACTACTGCCCTCAGAAAATTATTTTCCTCCTTGGTTTGCATGGTGACTACAAGGAGGACTTTAAGATAAGCCTAAGGAAGGTGCAAGAATGAGGGTTTCAGGCAAGGCAGTTCAAGATAACGGAGGCATTCAATACATTACAATGAATTATTTGCAATTAAAAAACAGTTATAAGCTACTAAATTCCATTAACATTTCATGGCCCATATAAAGTGACCTCTAATTGCATATTAAAGAAAGACCTCTCTATTTTTTTTTTTTTTTTCATGTCAACAAATAAAAAGTAATTAGGTGAGAAGCACATGGCCCAGACCAGCCCATCATCTGGCTAGCAGGCAGTAAACTGAGAGACATTATAGCACTTTTGGCCACAGCTGAAGTCTGGCTGCAACAAGAATAAGATGCAACCTGCTTGGCTCCTCTGCAAAGGGGTCCAGCATCATGGCAGCTGATCAGATCCGATGCTGTAATGGCTTTGCTGTCGTACACACCACAGGTCACTGCCAGGCAGCTGTAAAGCTACATGGACTGCAGAAAACAGCTCCATCTGACCAGTCTGCAATTACTCACATAATTTATGAGTGTGGTTGGGMCTCGGGTATGTTGTTATTTTAATATCTGTAGGATAAAGGGAGCACACGCTTCATCTCACACACTCACGGGCTGTGGGAYCAAACGGTTGGCTTAGGAGGGCCTGAAAGCAAGCCAGGAATGCTACATTCACCTCCCACCACCCCAACGAGATGGATCATTACCAGTTTCTGAGTGCATCTTAGTCAAACCTCCATCAGCCTGCTGCTGGCCAGCCACATGGTCCTGTGCTGTAAGCGCATGCACTGCTGGACCTGAACGAGCTGGTTGAAAGCCTCCTCAAAAACATGTCAGCTGAAAATCCAGAAACCCTGGCAAATCTATAAGGAACTTCTTTTCAGGTACTTGAATCTAGAAATGAACCCACTCACTGAGGGAATCTCAGCAGAGTGACCTGGAACTGCCCAGGCTCTTTGGGATTTGCTCTGTGCCAAGATTAAGTAAAAGTCATACATAATGCTCTTGGAAACCACTTAGTTGGTTGCAGTTGGACAAATGGGCAATTCTAAATGCTCCTACCTGAACTGCCAAACCAGTTAAGCAATGATTTCTCACCCTGTATTTTTCTACACTCTTCAAGATTTCTCACTGCTAGAAATTATGCATCCACAAAAGAAATCAAACATGGCTGCATTTCAGTGCTAGTTGTAATTTCTCTGGCTCGCCTCAAAAAAGAAGCCRATTGGAACTTCCTAAGTAGTTTACTTACAGAGAAAAACACTTAAAAGCTGTCAGTTTTCACTGCAAAATRAAAGGGATGAAGATAAACACGGAATTTGGCTAAAACGCATACAATAAATGCACTGTAATGTAGCAAACGCAGGCGTCCTCCACACAAAGAGCAGCAGACAGACTTCTTGCTTGGCTTGAGCCTGTTGGTGCCTGCGGGCTATGATGGTTCCTGGCCCCAGACCACAAGCTCTGGGTTTTCTTTTCATCATCAGGAGACAGATTTSGAGGGGGATTTTTTTTTTGCTTGTTGCAAGGAGAGGAATTTTGAAAAGAATAAAAGTTTTCTCCGTTCTGATACTGGAGGAAATGTTCAGGACTTCACCCAACATTTGCACGGGAGATTACTCCATCCAAAGYGAGCATATAAAAGCTTCATAAGAAAAAGCAAGTCCATTCACCTGTCTCAGATTAAATATCCAGAGACAACRCAGAGGAGCCAGGGGAGTGTGGGGAGCACATGAAAGCCAATGATGAGACTGGGAAAGGCTCTTCCTTGCATGGCAGTTCAGAGGATCAAGACCCCACTCTGGTGTTCCAATTATTGGTTGGGAAAYGGCTGCAGGAATCATGGAGGAGGTGCTGGCATTTCCCCCTCTGGAGCACAAGCTCTGCCAATGGCACCATTTGGATGTTTAAAGCCATTGGCTCTAATTGTAGCGTGGCCATGCTTGAATAAACAGCGCTAGGATTACAGCCATTGTACAAAACGGGATGGATATTGTCCCAGTCTGCTGGAGATGGGAAGCTRGTGCTGTCTTGGCTGGGAGGGGGAAGTTGGCACTGCAAGCTTTTGACATCCTGACATCTCTCCACGATGATTTCCCTCAAGATGAAAGGGCTGATTAGGTGCAGAGAGAGAGGCTAAAGCAGATTGAACCATCCCTTACRCAGATGCTCCTTTTAAATCTGTGCGCAGCCCAAAATGATGAGCTAGCAGCCGCTTTGGCAATCAGTGCTGCAGAGGGCACAAAGTCAAGGACACCTCTTGTCCCTATAGACATGAGCAAGGCTCCTGTGACCAGGAAGAGCTTTGTGCAGTGCAATCACTGGATCACTGCAGTCAGAGCACTGTCTGGGAATGTGGCTAGGCAAGGATTGTGCTGGGGCTCCCGTAAAAGCACTTCCTTAATGCCACCAGAGCTCAGCATCCTCATTCAGGGCCCTAAAACTTCCTGTTTGGTCACACCAGCATCTGCTGCTCTGTTTGGGAGGAGCAGCTGCTTGCAGAGTACCCAAAGCTAGCACAGACTTGGAAGACYTTTCTTGCAGGGGGAAATATCAGTATTCAGCTAAATGCAGGTTTCTACTTGCAAAATGGAGCTTGGGAAAGATTTGTGGGCTTTTTTTCAATGTGATGATAGATTAGAGAGGCCGACTRCTTGGAGGAAGACCGACTTTGTGACTAATGCAAGAGCCTAGGGTCCAGGCAGCTATGTGCTTGGAACAATTCCACACTCATCATCTAATATCTCTGCCTCTGTGGGCTGAGATTAATTCTCCTGGGGAGAAACTCTCTGATATAGAAACACAGTGAAATAGTTAGCACAAAAAGGCTTCAGATGCCTTGAATGCAAAACTCCCTTCCTGTTTCTGCTCACATATCTGTGGTGCCAAAAGAAACGCACGTTTRCAACTGTCTTGCAGGGGTCAGTGCAGCTTCCCTTTGCAGTGTACCTGTGCAGTAAGTAATGCAGAAACGAAGTTTCAAACACAGTCAAGAAAAAATTGAGAAGAACAAGGCCAAACAAGGACAGATCCACCTGACTCCACTAAAAGATACATGTAGCAGGCGTCTTCCCTGAAGCCTTGTCCCGAATAAGTTCTGAGACATCTCTGAAGAAACAAGCTGCTCCTCCCCGTGTCTGATGTAGAGGCTTTTATACTGAAGTCTTGAATGTAATGTCTAGTTGGARCTTGTTCTGCAATGTGCTGACTGACTAGGGTAACAGAAGCCTATATTTACTCAGAACAATTATAGAAGGACTGATTTCTGATACTGTGGAATTTGACCTTCTAATGTAGGCGGGAAGGCTGTCAGATCATATCATTTTAGTTGTCAGCTACAACACATCAAGCAGTGGCTTTAACACCATAGCCCACTAAAAAAAGWAAAAAAAAGAAAAAGGAAAAAGGAAAAAGATAATCCTCTTTCTAAATCTAAACTCTGACTTCTAAAAATTCATGTATGTTGTTTTTATATATAGGTCAGCAGTTCCATTCTCTGGGTGAGTATCAGTACTTCTGCAGTGAAAGGCGCTTTGATTTACTATTTAGCTGCTTGAAATCAGGGCATTTCATTATTTTCTCTGAAGGTTTACAAACAAAAGTAGTTGAAGATCATTTCAATTCAACACGCTTGCATTTCAGTGCAAGTGATCTGCTAATGGATGAACGGATCAATCAGCRCTTACACGCAGTTTCAGGCAAACACTCTCACTAGCATCAGGTTTGTGCGCGCTACTCGCTAATCTGTTAGTGGAAGATGCCAAGGTCTGTCAAGAGCTGCACCGTTGCTAACGCAGCTCTTGTTGAGCAAATACTCTGTGCAAGACGGCATCCGTTCCTCGGGTAGGAAGGAGGGTAAAAGAAGAGCAGCTCTTGTCCCAGAGGGTTGCACAGCCCCATCCAGCTTGTTATGCTGGGCCATAGTCCCGGCAGTCAGGATAGCACACTGCACATACACCCAATATATACTGCACTTATACTCAGTATATACCTCCAGCCACAGCTATTAGCACTAATGTTCTGCTGCAAGAGATTTCTTAAACTGCCTAGAGAGATTCCTACAGACTCTGTGGGAATACTGGGTGTAAGGTCTCCTCTGAGCTGCTTATCGGGGTCTTGACAGGCCTATAGTGGCCTGCATGTAAACCAGTTCAGTTTCTGCTCTGGGCATTTCAAGCCACTTCATGATTTATCCCTCCAGAGATGGTTCAGAGAATAAAGTTCATCTCCACAAGGCATAGAATTATCACARGTTTAATCATTTAAACTCCCTTATGGCCGATTCCACGTTCTTTGAGGAAGGAAAAGGCAAATCAAAATTTGAGAACAGTTTTGTTAATCTTATTTGAATGGGAGTGGGAAAAAAATATAAAAGACAATTTAAAAAGTCWATTTCTGTCCTCTGCAGTTAGTGCCTGGGGAAAAGATCTTCAGTAAATATTTATGGCAATGAAACACTTATAGTCTTGCTGGTTAGGTTTACCTACACATTTTCTCAGCATGTTCCAGTCCTAGCACCCAGATGTCATAGCCTAATTGAAAACGCATGACTTAACACATCTTTAAAAGTACCACATTAAACATTATTTTTAATGATATAGCAGATATCATAAAAATGTATCTCATCTAAATCTTCTGTAGTAAGTGAGAATTCATAACTGAGATCACAGTTTATAATTATAAATTTTTGTCAGCTTTGAGTAAAACAGAATTTTTGTCTTTGAAACATTAGTATAGTAAACCTAAAATTCCTGTGAATGAACATAGTAGATAGAAGACTTCTTAAGCTGTTTTGGTGACTGATTCAGAAGAAAGCTGCAGGTGGATATCCTTCCAACTTTTGAAATACACGTATCTGAGAAAAACTGTCATCTATGCATCTGGGTGTATCTAGCAGGTCTCACTATTAACACTCATCAGCATGGTATCTGAACTWCTTCTGCTGGAGGTGTTATTCCAATTAGTTTGGTGCCGTTGCAGACTTGTAACTGAGAGCGAAATGTGAGYGTCTGTTAGGAAAATAGTGTTCCAATTAGTTGTTCCCTGTCTAACAATGTAGAACGTCCCACTGTGAAGGATTAATTCCAGAGCTTGCTCTCTGTGGTAGTCTCTCCTCCTTTCCTTTTTGTCTTTGCCAGTGRAATGTTGACACAGAAGTTTGACAGTTTCCCATCTGAATCACATATTGCAGCTAAAGCTATTTATAAGAGTCAATACAAATCAAATACCTCCTATGTACATTAGCCACTGCTCAGCAGCGTTTCCCTYCTTTTGAGCTGGCCCAAGTGTATGTAAAAGACACAGAAGTTTTCCTATGCACCCTGACACCTGGTTTTCAAAGAGGGAAACTCCTAATGGGAGRAGCTGTAAATATACAGCAAGTCTGAAGAAGCTACTCTTTCGAGGTGACCTACAAACTGTTTCTTTCTCAATAATTCTCTGAGATTTACAACAGCTTTCATGACTGATAAAATAGATCACCCAATGATAGCAGTGGAAAAAAGATACCAAGAACTTRGAAGACAGCTTGCAAGCTGAATCTTTGTGTCTTGACCTTCTAGGTTAAAAAATGGATACCTTGCTCAAGAGTGGGGTAATCAGTTCGTGAAGACTTTCATTGTAGGTTCTCCTTTCCCAGCTGCAGTTGCTGTTGGCCAGGATTGAAAATATGTCCTGGAAACCACTTCATTCGGCTTTTACCTTCCAGAATAAAAAAGGAACATTCAGACGTGTAGAAGCACCTCAAAAGGATCTGACTATGAAGAAAATACTTAAAGACTCTGAAGCTCTGTGCCCAGCAATCTCCATCACATGCCCATATATAGAAACTAGAAATATAGAAAGTATAGAGAACTAGTTATAAAATCACATAATGGAACATGTTACATTAGTGCTCCTTAACGCATGCAGACAGTGACATCCACCCCAATTCAGACGAGAAGGACAACTTACCCGGATGTTGCTATAGGGAGACACACAGAGATCCCAATTCCCATTGAGGAGTCAGTACTCCTCACCATTTTTGATCATAGGAGGCAGCCAGCAGCTTCCAGTCTCGGGGCCCAGGTGTAGGGAAGCACCTATCAGACCAGGGACTGGGAATCCTTTTGCTGGCTAAAAGAGTWTTCATAAACTTCTCCAGCAGGCAGCAGTTCATCTTTACATGATCTTATAGCAGAATCTGCAAATAAACAAAATGATGTAGTGAATGAAATGAATATTCCCCCTTTTTTTTATTTTTTTTTTAAAAAGCCTTTTCATTTTCTAAGCAGATTAAAATGCCTTTCTATGACAAACCAACCAGCCCTTTAGGCAAATATATACGCACGTACATATATCTGAAACATCTCTCTTGATCCTTCAAGCTCCCAGTGCACTCCTTGGGGCACCATCTTGCAGTAGCCCCTGCCGTATCCACTTATATAATGTCTCACAGAAGTTGGTAAAGAAGAYCTTAGCAAAAAGAGTTGGATCTTCTTCAGAAGCTGAACACTATTGCAACTCTACRTCTTCCTCACTGCTGTCAAGTGCCAGTCAAAAAAAGGTGACCCGTGAAGATGGTGGAGCTGCTAGAATGCTGTGCCACAAATAGACTTTGGGTTCCTGCTCCCTGCCCATTGGACTTGTTACAACATTTCCCTCAATGTGGAAGAGGATTCAGCAGTATCGAGGTGATCCTTCCATCTGTTACTGTGTAGGGAGGCAGCTGAAATCAGACTCTTCCACAGGCTGCTGAGCTAAACCTGGGAACTCACAGGGACTGACTGATCAGAGAACCGAGTTTCACAGTAATTTAAATTTTGCCTGGGAAAATAAGAAATCGTAACTAGTATACATCCAACATCTTTGATTTCCAAGAATTCACCAAACTGAGCAAAAGCAAAAACTGCTTTTATTCTGACTTTGTGTTTTGATTTTCAGAAAAAAATACCTGCAGAAAAAGATCTGAGTGTAACTATCATCTAAGATAAAATAGACCCAGAAGCACAAAGGCAACAAAGTCTGTAACTCCCTTTGCCAAGACCTTCCAATTTTAATGAGCACCTTTTTTTAGACATTATTAAAAATTGGAAGACAGCTTGAAAAACAAGAAATATTACATGTTTGCAAGACTCATTTTCAAGCAAATGAAATTTGGAAAGTAATGCAAAAAAAGGTACTAGATGCCAAGACCTAAYTTTCTTAACGCATCTTTTAAAAGAGGCATGTCATAATTGAGGGGATTCCTGAGAGAAAAAGGGAGAATGATGACACAGCCAGAAGTCCTCTCCCTCCAGTCCACGGCACAGCCTGGACACATTCCCAGTTGGAAAACATCAAATGCTTCACCTTATGGGCATGGTTCAAGGACTCCTTGTAAAGATAGTCATGGTTGTGAGTTAGTATATGGTTCTCTAGCATCCCTCTTTGCTTGCCAGTGATTAGTAAGAGACAAGGCGTGAACAGCTAAGGTCAGGCTGATGGGAAAGCACCAACAGAGAAGAATGTTTAGATACATCAAGGGTTGTCTGACCACTTATTCTTCTCCCCCAAATGTTTTGTACCCCTTTGCTGAGGGAGCAGCAGTGTGTTAAGCAGCATCTGCTGAACAGCTGTTCATAACCCCTGAATAAGGGATAACCACTGCCCGTTGTCCATAAACACAGAGGCTCAGATGGAGRAACTCTTTAGCTAACTTGAGCTGAACAAAGAGCATTTTTGAGCTCCTGTGCAAGGCACTGTGCTACAGACAGCTATAAAAAAGTCTTTGCAGTTAAAAGTAACAGAAACTCTATGCTGAGAGCAAAAGGAAGTATGGAAGAGCATCAATAGAGTAGTCTTAAAATCTATTTCAGAGTATGTCTCAAAAAAGAAATTAGCATCCTTATTTATTGCCACCTCCAATCAGAATGGATGCAATTCTGTGTCAGAAATGCATTTAGAGTCTTTCTAAGACCATGATAACTCAAAGCAGTGAAACCACCAAAGGAGAGAGAGACAGAAACAACAGAGATCCACTGGAGAATTCTTTCCTTCCTATTTTATAATCTGAAGTCTTTTAATGGTCAGTAATTTGCCAAATATGCTAGAAACCCTCTAGACAAGCCTGAATGCAGAAATCTTTGTCTGAATACAATTTAACTAGCAGAGAAAGGACCTTTCCAAGTGTAACAGTCTTTTGCTTTAAGACTGGTCCAAAACACATGGCAAAATAGTGGTGGGAAAAGATCCCAGGGTCATCAGCAAATGCTGCAGCATATTTACATTAGCAGATCCRAGCAACAGTCTAATGCTGAGGTTTTCCTCAGTCATGCAGCTAGCAGCACACACTGCTTGCAAAGCCCTTAGCCCTTAGCTAAAACAGACATGGAGATAAGGGGCGATAGCAAACAAGAATGATGCCCCATAGTTGTTATATTTGCATCCCACTTATTGCTTTTTCTCATTTTAACATGACTGTTTCTGCTGAGTGGGAAGACATTCACAGCAGAACCCATTCAGTCTAATGTGCCATCTGAAAACTAAATTGCTTCCTTATAGCTTTGTACATCGCCACAACAAGTACTAGGGATTAGCTGATGATTTTGTGAGTGAGATGTATTAGGAGATGTGCTGGAAAACAGCTTCACTTCCTTGCAACAGTGTGTGCATTGGAATCACTATTTTTTGCCTTTTTTTTTTGTTGGAATATATAAGGGATAATCCCGATTTAAAGGATTTAAATCCTGTCATCATAGACGACAGCAGAGGTTCCTGAAACTTATTTCTGTCCTTGTACAGAAGAACTTGTCCAAAGCAGTGCAACATGGGGTTTTTACTTCCTTGGCTGACAGTAACAGTATTGGGAATTAGTACTCAGATCATGCATCAAAAAGAAATAACAACTCCCCTTTCTGTAGTGAGATTCAKCCCATGACCTTGCAACATACAAAGTTTTGAAAATATTTTGAGACTGAATAAGACTTTTATGGTTCATTAGTGATAKCTCTCTCCAATGGCTGGTCATGGAAGTAGAAAGGTGAATGACCCATCAAATTTATTTATACCACTGATCCTGTGGAGGAATTTCATCTCTATATTCAACTGTCTGAAACTATTTCCTGGAGTATAAGGTWTTGGGTATTGACTTCGAGAACCATGTTAATATTGATGAAATGTCATTGACTCCTCAAGCCAGATAAASTAATAGCATTCTTCCCAGGACTGATTTTTTTTTTTTTGCTGTCCAAGCTATGAAGGTTTTTATAGACACATTGGGCAAGGTTCAGCCTACTGAAGGAAAGAGCTCATTCTATTAAAAGAGTTGCTACTTGAAAAACTTTTAACAACAAAAGGTCAAATATCTATCTGAGCATAAGCATGAAGTTTCTCAGATAACTAATGAGCAGGAAAAAGTGGCAATATCTTCTAAAAAGTAGCTATAAAACCAGAATGAAGGAACAGAGGTCTTCTTAATCAGAACCCTTTTCACCTCTTTATTCTTCTGGTGGAAATAAGTTTGACTGACCTTATAACCCATCTTCAGTCTCTACTTTGAGAAATCACCTTCTAATTGGCAAGCACTGAAGCAGTGTTAGCGTTCTGGTAGTAACACTCGTGCTCCCCAAATGTAAGGTAATTCAGATTAAAACTTAAATATCTTTGAGTAAAATGATATATTTGGGGTAGTTTCTACAATGCGTTTGGCAGCTTTGAGCATGTGGGATGGTTTATTATGGAAACTATCGAGATTTAGATTTTTCACAGACAAGGAGAAGCATGAACAGCATTGCATATTTGCAAAGAATTCACTACCACCACAGGTGCATGAATACAAGTAGAACAGGCACACTATAATTTCCAGACAAGCTCAGCCCTGCAATCAGTTCAGCCTTAGTGAAAGATGTAGAGGGGAAAAAGTGCTAGTTTCTCTCCATGACCGTTACCTGCTTTGTCCTGCTGTCARGTCCTGCTGCAGGGAGAAGGCCAAGGCATGCAGCACCATGGGCTGATCATGAGGGCACCTCTGCCATGATATTACCCAGCCCTGATGTTTTGCCAGCATCTTCGGACAGCTGAGATGTATTTGGCCAYACTGGAAAAGGTGATTGTTACCTGGAAATGATTAAAAAAATAAGAAAGCAAAGAACAAACAAACAAGACTCCTATTTAGCTAACAATCTAAAGGAAGAGACTGTTAGCTGTGCCTGCCGTGTTCATACCTCATTTATCCAGGTCACATTTTCTTTTCAGTCTCCTTAGACAGATTTTGTGGTTCCCTTCATGCCTTATTCCACAGACAGGAATGACCAAGATCTGTTTTTTTTTTCTGGCTGCATGGGTCACACAAAGGAACAGCAWTTCCTGCACAGCAGACCAGCTGTTCCCAACAGTAAGTAGGAGATTACAAATGCTGAATTTTGCTTTATTTTATTGGATTGCTATGTAAGCAGATTTACAGAATATGAAACCTGAACCTGTACTTTTTTTTTTTTTTTTTCCTTTTGGTAGGAACCAAGGAGATGAGGAGTTTTTCTCTGTTGTTGGAATTTTTCCCACAGCATCTATGTCTTGTACACTTGTACCATATTTAAAGTAGATAAAAGTACAAATATTTTGCATAATTACATGCGTGTTAACTTTCATAGTGCCTGTGGCACCAGTTCTAATTTAGTAAAGTGAATCAGCTCCTTTTTTCCTGGCAATTCATCAGTGCTGTGCCAAAGGGAAAGGCTGCAATGTGCGTGGCTGTTACCACACTTGAACATTAGCAACTTTAATTGCAAAACTCTTTAGGTGTTGCTCTACTGGAAAGAATCAACTTCTGAAAAATAAAGAAYGATGCAGATGCTCGTATTTTCAGTCCCCAGATGCAATCCAGCTGTTCACTTACAACTTCCCATCAGGAGAGAGGAAAAAAAGGCTCCTTCTCTACAGACTGCTGGGGTAACGCTTGAAGGGAAAGTCTGTGGGGGGCAAAGCAGGAAGAAGAAAAGCACTGATGCCTCTTGAAAAAACGTAACATTATTTAAAGTCTTACTGACTTTTAACATCTTGGCAAGTGGCATGAACCCTATGAAATTTCTCCTTGAATGCAGTAGATTTGGGATGGCTCCTCRAGTGGGAACAGTGATGGACACCATGAAGCAAGAGAGGTGTCTCCATGACGTTGCACAACTGGAGGAGAAGGGCATGGGCTGCACGCTCAGTTAGTACTGAGAAASTGAGGAAGTCACCATGACTTCACACACATTCCTCCTCGAACCTCATMATTGATATAACACAGGCAGAAATTGCTATTGCAGAATGAAGTTATAATCATTACCCCACGAATGGGAAAGAGTTGCCACGCTTTCTGTTCCACTGCTTCCTTGTCTCTTTRGTCTACTTTTCCTGGCCAGATATGGGACCTACTGTTAGTCTGGACACCTTCAGCATTGTGGGAGCATGGAAGTAGAGCCAGAAGTGGCTCACAGTATTTTCACCTCAAGATAAATTTAGGCAGCTGGGCAAATTCCCAGGAAATTGAGGGTGAGTTCCTAGAAAGCWGTAGGAAAAGGTCTAGGAAGCAGAAGAGTGAAATTATAAAAAGCAGTTAGTGATTTGCCAGAAAGAAATAAGATATATATTAGAAAGGAGTAGAAAGATGCCTACAAAGCAGTGAGAAAATTCCTAAAGCACAGGTTAAATTCCTGGAAATGGGAAAATTGCCTAGAAAGCACATATGAGTTCCAAG
Source organism: Eudromia elegans (assembly GCA_003342815.1). Taxonomy (NCBI): domain Eukaryota; kingdom Metazoa; phylum Chordata; class Aves; order Tinamiformes; family Tinamidae; genus Eudromia; species Eudromia elegans. The sequence goes on along the minus strand of PTEX01000016.1, from coordinate 1,376,482 downwards.
AAAACATCACTGAAGTTCCTTGAGTAACCAGTGAATTCCTTGGATGTAAAGGTGGTTACTAGAAAGCAAAAAAGGAGGGGTGGGAGGAATTCCTAGGAAACAACAAATTCCTAAAAAGCAGAGGGTGGATTCCTGGAAAGCACTCTACAAAGCAGTAGGAAAAAATCCTACTGAGTATCTAACTTGTAGAAAACAGTTGGTGAATTCCTAGAAAGCAGTGGGCAATCCTAGAAAGCAATGAAGAATTCCCAGAAAGTAAAGGACAAATTCCTAGATGTTACCAAGTCAGTTCCTAGAAAGTCATAGGAAAACTCCTGGAAAGCAAACAGAATTCCTAGAAAATAGCAGCAAGCTAACCCATAGGTGACACGGAGTAAATTTACAGAAAGCAATGGAAGTATTTCTAGAAACAAGCTTCACAATCCTGTAACAGTGGAAGAGTTGCCTGGAAAGAATGTGATGAATTCCTAAAAAGCAGAGTGCAAGTTCTGAGAAAATCACTGGGGGAAAAAAAAATTCCTAGGAAGTTGCTTGAAAAGACTCCTGAAAAAAAAAATTCTAAAAAAAACACCATTGGAAAAAAAATCCTAAAAAGTAGAAGGAAATTATCTAGAAAGCAGTTGTCAAACTTTCTAATTCACAGATTTCCTGGAAAGCAGGTCTTGGAAGCCATGGAAAAGTCCTARAAAAGGTCTGGATAGAGCTATTCTTGAAAAGCTGTGGGAAATTGCTAGAAAYCAGCTGGCAGAAAGGATCTAAACTGAGATATTGCTAGAAATTGGGAGCCTTAAACAGGTTCTAGATTGGGAAATTCCCAGGAAGCMATGGGGAATTCCTAGCCCATTTTCCTTGGACATATCTTTCTCTAGACATGGCACAAACTAGTTTCTCAGGATGTTACAGGCGCCTCTAGCAAGGGAGCAGCCAGYGTGGAGCCTGCAAGGCCCCTTCTAGCCCAGGGAGGGCTCGTGCTGTGCAGGACAGGCTGAAAAATACAAGTGAGAAAACAGGTATCTAGCAGAAAGGGAGAGCAGGGCAGAGGGTCCTGCTGGCATCTGGTAAATGTTTGTTAATTCTGTGCTGAAAAACACAGGCAGGAAAGYAAAATCCTTATGAACAGCCACGTGGGAAAGCAGAGCACAGGCTGACCTGGCTTTTTTTGCAGTTGAGATCAAATTAATTCAAGAAGTCCTTACAGGAGCTCAAGCAGAAGAGAAAACACCCACTCATCAGAACTTATCCTTTCTGGAGAGCTAGTCTTATTCCTAAAGAGGTTTCACTGCATTGTGCAGCTAAGCAACTTCCCAAGAAGCCTTGGCAGAGGAGAGGCCCCTGCAAAGCCCATGCGAGTCCCTGCTCCAGGAGCTGCATGGCTTGGTCGCCCCAGTGGTTAATGAGGTTGTGTCCCACAYGGCTGGGTGTCCTGGGAATCTGGCAGGTTATTGCCAAGAGCACAGTAATTTCTTTGCTTCCTCCTCTAGCTGTCTGTGTGAAGCTGCCTTGAAGCCCTCCCAGTCTTCCTCTGGCTCGAGTGCTCCCCATGGCTCTGACTTTACACTTCCCATGCTATACTCTGTGCTAGTTGCTTGGTTTATGCAGGGGGAACTGTGCTTGTGCTCAACATATAAATTGAAAATGCATTAAGCCTGTCAGTTATCCTGCTTTATGTACATGTTTTATTTCTACTTCATATTCAACTCTTTCACAGCCACAATATTTTGTGTTCTTTATATTAAAATTAATTTAAAAAATGGATCATCATGAAAGACTTCATTTCCTTAAGACGGCAGTAGTGAGAGAAAAAAAATCCATCCACTTTGTGTCACCTCAGTTTCAATCAGTCTAAAGTAAATTTCCATCAACTCAATCCATATACTTTCCTCTCTATTTACTCTTCCTGTACTGCATGGAGTCCAGCTAAATTGCAGGAAGGTTTTTATGGGCTCTTTAGATTAGTGCACATAGTGTTGCACATAAGAGAGAAGTCTGTTTTGCCGGGGCCCTCCTGTTACCTGCCCAGGGTAACTACTGAATTGGGTTGCACATGTCTTATTTCCCACTTGGATTTATCTAGCTTCAATTTACAGCCCTTGAAATTTACTTACACTCTTTCCCTTAGACTGAAAAACTATTCTGCCTGCTGTTGCTACTTATAGGCTGTGACTGAGCCACCTCTTCACCTTCACTTGGATAAAAAAAACCAAAAAAAGTATTTTAAGCTTTTTTAGTCTCTCACATTGAGGCTTCCAAATCATATTTTTTTCTTTGTTGAACTCTCTATGGTTTGTTATACTGTTCTGGATATGTGGAACCAGCCCAAACACAGTGTTTCCTTCACAACTTCTCTGGGATGATAGACGGAAGTCCGACCATCTCTCTGCTCCAATCTGAACACAGATTTGATAACTATGTTTTCTTCTATAGCTACTAATGACTTCTTCCTCAACACTGATAAAAGGAAAAACAAAGCTTCACTTGGACAGATTTTAAGAAACAGAACTAAGCACTTCTCAAACTGGCTGYGGAATTCTGCCCTTGACCCTTGCTCTTGCCTATAGACGTCACCCAGGCATGTAGTAACCCAAGTGGAGGGTCCTAACAGCCTTCTGCATTGCACCTCCATAGCATCAGTCTGAAACAAGTGCACTCTTTCTCATCAAAGCGTTACAGAGTTTASGATAAAGCTGCTGGCATGTATTATAAGGGACAAATTGCAAAATGTGGGCGTTAAACGCACCGTCAGGCCGCTGCCGCTCAGGGTCTGCTGCAAGGCTAGCTGTGACATTCCAAGGCACACACAGGGTGTGTGCAAACACTGTGAGATTCATCTTCTTTTTTTGTCTAAATCTCGCAGGTTTTGCCAAAAGAACTTTYCTGATTCCTCTCCACGTCTCTTGCCCCCATAGCCATTACATGTAAGTTATTTGCTCTCAGTAATTGAGAAGGGATGGGCAGGGCAAGCAAGTCACTCACATTTTGTTCAAAATCCTTTCTGTGCCCTTCTGGTTTAGTTAAATTTGGTCAGGCTTTTCTGCTGCCCTTTGGACCATAGCAAATAACTCATCGCTTCAGATTTGGGATGGTTAGAAGAAAAGGAACCGTAGTGCCACCTTCAGCAGAAACACTAAAATGTGGGTTTGCTCCAGCCACAGGAATCTGAGTCTGAAGGCTGAGTGTCAGAGAGACATTTTTATCTGGCCCCTACCTAGACCTGACTTCAAGGGAAGAAAAATATTTGAAATCTTAACAAGTTCGATGCTTTTTGACCTTGCTTATATCAGTAAGGAAGCTGCTTGCTGATTTGCAAGCCAGGCAATTTTTGCACTGCTATGCTATGCGAACCTCAGGTGAATGAAGACAGAATATGATGCTTGCAACAAATTCAAGGTAAGCTCCAGCCATCAGAGAGAAGGCTGATTTTGGATGGTGACCACCCCTGTCACTCGTGGCCAGGARTGCTCAGCCAGGGAGTGCATCACAAGCTGCCCGGCCCTCAGTGTCTGCAGATGAGCCATGTCCTCAGTGCATGCAGCTMCCTTCATCCCTCTCACAGCAGCCCYRGGGAAACGATAGTCGGTGATGCTGTGAAGACCAAGGCTTCTAAGGAATTTCATGGTGGAGTGAAAATGAGCAAGACACTGAACAAATCCTTACCCAAGGGGGCCTCATCCATTGGTAACCTCCTACTCTGGTAGCCCTTTTCCACTGAGCTCCTTTTTTTTCCTCTCCCAGAGAAAGAGTAACATAAAGACCCAGATTGCCCCTCCCATAGTGGCATGCAGGCCTGCAATTCTACCTGGTATTTTCAGAGACATAAGCAGTGATCACACCTGGAGCTTCAACTGTCTTAGCACCTTAGTTGTGTTTTCAACAATCAGCAAGCCCCCCATGAGGAGCAGCTTTCCACCARCACTGAGCCTGCAGCCAAATCAAKTCTAWACATGCAACTCYCTTCTATTTTTACAGACTAGCACGRAATTYTTTGCACCAGGGAAATTTGGGAAAGATTAGACAGTTCAGCAAAGCCCTCCTGGGAWTGAAGCACAGAGCAGCAGGCTGAGTGATGTGTTCTGGGATGCTGAGYGAGATCAAACACCAGGATGCTCTGWTCAAAACCTACAGGCAGGATTAAGGGCCTGTCATTCACCACAAAGAAAGAGTATGCTGTTTAATTACCAAAAAGGCAACAGTAAATTTCTGTAACACTTTTTCTATCTGAAAAATGCCATTTCATTCAAGTCCAGACCTCCTGTGAACATTTTTTTGCTCACTAACWATTTTTCATTACAGAAAAACACAGACCATCCTAGAAATATCTTCCTAACATATCTCTACCATTCCAAAAATGTCAAGAAGGGATRTTTGAGCTGCACCAAAAGCAGTGTGATATGGCTTTTCTTTCAAATATTTACTTTGCATTACRGCAGAGATCAAATATTTCAACTGATCCTCAAAAGAGGATAAACCAAAAATGAGCTTTGTAGGGCATTAACTTTGTTTTTCAAATCTCATTTTGTAATAAAAACAAGTATTCCAAGAACAACAAATTTCCCAGGTTTGCCAGTCCTACCCACACACGTACTACTCGCAAGGGGAAGAACACTGTCCTACTCAAAGATGATTAAAGAGGATCACCACATCTTGAACCTARGTATAAATCTTGTCTAACCAAGACAACTGGCTACAAGTCTAATTCACTTTCAGCAGACATAAGTCTTTACAGATTCCCTGAGGTCACTGAAACATTGCTTAATTAGCCAGACATGGAGATCAAGTCATAAGGAGAAAGTAGGAGGAGATTTCAAGAGGTCATCAAGTCCTTTCCTTGTTTTAATGCAGGTACCAATACCTCAGTATTCAGTAATCTCCTATCAAAAGCCTCCGTAAGCCTGTTTCAAAGAAGGAAGTTTTCCATGATAAAGAACTAAGCACTGCTGCAAATCAAACTAATTCCTTCTTTTCTTTCCTGCAAGTTCTGTGTGTGTGTGTGTGTGTGTATGTTATATATATATTTATATGTGTGTATATATGCATATATATAACATACTAGAAGACTCGTGGTACAGCTGGATCCCTGAGATGACCCTTTAAGTCTTTCAAAGATGAAATTTGCTTTAAATGTGGGGTTCCATACARGCAATTTGAACAGAAAAGTGCTTTGCCCGCTTCACACAGATGCAGAGAAGACAGAAAAAATGTACCTTGAGTGTTGCAAGAAAGTAAATGTGTGTTTGCCAATGGAATGGAAAACCAACACCAAAGTCATTGGAATTTAGCGGAGCGTATCTGCAAAGCTGATTTTTTGCCCAAAACATGTAAGTGAGCTTATAAATACCAGCTAGCATGGAGTGTACTTGCAAATCCTGTTCCACGCTGGTTCCTCTCGGAGAGGAGGTTCTCGATAGTAGGACAGTGGGGGGCTGGTTCGTGGACCTTTTCCAAATTCTCGTTCTTGGATTGTAACACACAGAGGCTGCAGCAGGAGCCTATGAGACACCTAGCTCCCTCTCAGCAACCAGAAATCTGTCATAAAAGAAAGTACAAACCTGAGCTTCTCTTGTTTTTAGGAACAGCATCGTGAGTGGGGAACTCTTGGCAGATGAGCAAATAGACATGTTCCAAATCCTGTAAAGAAACAGAAACATCGGGATGGGTCTGAGAGCCTCCTGTTGGAGTCTCCTGCTAGCTTATCCTGTCCTCCCTTCCCAGAGCTGCCAGCTGCTGAAGACCAACATCGCGGTCCAGGTAAACGCCAGAGTCCCAGTTTGGCTGCGGTGCCCTGTGCTTGCACTTCAGCAGCCTGAGGCTGATTGAACCACGGGTTGCCTTCCAAACTCGTTACAAGGGGTTCCTTAGAGCAAGGAAGCTCATGAATTATTCAAGATAGGTGGGCTCTGAAGCAAACAAATAGAGGTAAAAATGAATGACCTCGAGCAGAGGTCCTTTGTCACCTGAGAGGAAGTCACTGAGGTTCTGTGTCCCATATACATAGATATTAAAAAATAAAAATAAAAGAATATATAATTCCCTTTCCACCAGTCTCCTTCAATTCTTAGGCTGACAATTTTTCTCCCAGCAAGGTACAAAACAGAGACTTTCCATTTGCTGACCGCAGCAACAACAGACGGAATCACAGTCTGAAACAGAAGTCAGGAAGTGTTGTATCTGCAGTCTGTAAGGGACTATTTTTTTATAAAATCTAAGATGTAGCCTCTAATCAGTACTAATCTGGTAACTTCCATGGAACTGAGATGGACCTTTGACACAAATCTTCTAAATGCTCCAGAAGAAAATTAATGCTACCGCTTTCTCCATGTAAGCCCTTATTCTTGATTGTACCGTGATGATGAGGATACAATAAAGTTCTTTCAAGGGATAACCAAGCAGGTATTTGCTTTTGATATAGTTATAGAGAGTTGAAAACTAGGTGGAACATATCATATATAGACTTCATTGCCAGAAAAGTGCAAACTAGTCTGTCTTGGCTAAGAAAGAGGAGAAGCCATGAGGTTCAGAGAGCAGAAATTCACATAATGCTAATCCACAATGCTAATATACAATCCACAAGTGGGATATAGACATGGGAATAGACCGTGAGGAAGCATTTTGACCAGATAAGTGTGCAAGGAGTCCCATTAGGAAAGAGGGTGAGAGCTCACCTTGGCTGAACATGTTCCGAGTTTCTCATGGGCATGGGATGTCAGTAGATTCATATCAAGAATTTTGTTAGTTAAACTCTTTCCGAGTAGCTTTTGCACTGTTTAGTTCAAGAGTCTAGGCTCCCTTGCAAGTCAATGGAGACAAGGAGTAACCTGCAGAGGGAAACATAGGCAGCAGAGAGGATCCTGCCTCTTGCTCTTGACTATCCAGAAGCAGCCAGGATTCTCACTTTGATACCAGGCGTTGGGCATATGTTCCCTGCCAGCATCTCCATGATTTAGCCCAGTGCCTGGATGCTCCTTCAGCAGCGTGTAAAGAAGCTACAGATAAGTCCCCTTTCCAAACAAACGGCTGCTTTAAAGTCTGATCAAGTCCTTGGGGTTATGATGTGTCGCTTTCAGAATCTGTTTTGACTATAATATGCAAGTACTCTCTAGCARCAGTGACCGCACACATCCTGTATAATTGAGATATCCTCTCATTCTTGCAAAATTGTTTTTAAATGCATTCCTTGGACRGAGGCCCTACGCCACATCACCATGGGACAGGACTGCTCTCTTACCGCAGATGTTTTGACTCAAGAAGCCAGAGAAGCCCCAACCACAGCTGGGCCTCCGGGGTGATTTGGCCTTGCACAARCCTGCAGGATCATGCAGACAAAGCTGCAGAGGAAAGAAGATGTTGCTGTGTGTGTATTGTGCTTGAAGAGATGCAGAACAGCGGGGTGATACTGCTAGCCGAGCAAGGGTCGCATCACCCATGTCCTGCTTTGGGGCCACACGGTTGTCACTGCCTAGGGGTGCCATTGGACTCAGCAGGCTGTCAGGACACTCAGCAGTCAGGACACTCTGGCTTTTCTCGCTGYTATGCTTGTAACATACAGCAGCAGAAGGAAGGTAAATTATTTGCCAAATTCTTTTGACAGGTCAGCGGCACAGACAGAAATATGAATAACTCCCCAATCGTCCCTCTCTCACTTCTTGTTCTCTTGCATCTTTCTTGGAATGCTTTACTTTCTACAGTGCTGAAATATCACMCTCTACACAAATTTAATAGCAACACCCCAGAGCTGATTAAATTATCTCACAAGTCCTTCCTAAAGAGATTTAAAATGAACAAAATGTATTGGTAGTTATTATTCTGAATGCAAGGGTTCTGGTTCCTGAATTTTCAATCACATTAAAGCGGAGAATCAAATTAATCAGGAATTGGATGAAGTGGATGGTTCTTGATCAGTAAATTTGCTGTATAGTTCCCATGTGAATAAAACCTGAAGACTGAGGAAACAATTATGCTTGGCTCACCCAAAATAAAAGATTTATGCCTGATTAGCCTACCTTGCATAAACTTTATCAAATGTCTTTCTCTCCGTCAAAGGTAATTAGAAGAATTAGTTCACATTTGCATTTTATTATTATTCCAGCACAGCCCTACAAAGGCACAGCCCCCTTGCTACTCCTGTGGCAATCTCCCTACACCATCCACACGCATGGAAAGCAAAGTAGGAGGAAACAACCACCTGCAGMCCCGGTGCTGGAAACATGGCAAAAGAGTGTCACCTAATGGCCAAAAAAACTCTACCTTTTCAATGAATTTCTGATCCATTTTTGTTTTGTTTTACACAAGACACCCCAAAGACACTGTCTTTGCTTTCATGGATTATAACATAAGTGAGTCATAGTTGCTCAAATAGTTACTCGGTGACTTCTTCTCCCTTCCTCATAAGCATCATCCCCTAATTTGTCTGAAACTGTTGCTAAAATAAACTCTCCTTAATTGTATAAGCTGACCGAGATTTCCCATCTTCATGGCTGTCAAGCAATTGTATGACATTGGCTAGATATTTCAAAGAAAGATGCAAAAATTCCCCACTAGCCAACTGTTAGATAACCAGGTTCTCGGTTGGTTTCCTCTGACCTCCAAAAAGAAGTGGTTTAAGTGCAGAAATGTAAGGCTTGGTATGGAAGAACAGGCAGAGTGAATTCAGAGGGATTTTTGGCTGCCTGGCTTTAGTTAGCCCGCCTTGAAAGAGCAATGAAGGAAGCCCTGTGACAAAAAACTAATAATATGGTCACATTTTCTTGGTGCAGCTTTTGCTGCAGGCAGTATATAGCTCCCTGCAAAAACTAGAGTGCCTCAGCAGCCCATTCCCAGAGGAGGTCAGTTCCAGAGGGGAATGGAGACACTGAATTTACCCTATTAATATTTTATAACAACGGAAAAACTTGCAAATGTAAGTTCCATAAACAGCTTCTGAAATACCACTGCCTTCCTTATTCTATGTCCTGAAASTTTCTCTTTTTACAGAAAGTGCTTTAGACAGAAAGTAACATTTTTTGCCCTTGCTTGGCGGTCACTAAAACCATGAAATTCATTCAGCCATACTTGCATAATTCAAGAATCTCCCAAATCTCCCAGGATTTAAAAGATAAATTATGCTAACTTTATTCAACAGGACTCTGCTCCTGTGAGTAAATTCTTATCAATCTAGCCTCCAGTACTGYTGTTTTGAACAAGTAAATGCACTTAGGTTGGCAAAATCTCCAGGYAAGGGTTGTCACTTATTTGCTGGTCTATGGAACAATGGCTCATTAGAATCAGGGGCTCGTTAGCAACACACTGAACAATGAGGAGAAAGGGAAGAGAGAGGGAYGGGCTGGAAGCATGAGGGGCCAAGAATGGAGCAGAAGACAGGTCCTTTGGGTTTATGCCTACTGCTCTACCTTTTTTTTTCCCCCCTATTCCAATTTTGTAGCATCCCTGTTCATATCATCCCTTCCTGTACATATTCATGTAATTTGCTGGCCTCGATAATCTTTAATTAGCTGTATTTGTATAGAATCTCTATTTGCTCATAAAAAAGTAATGTTTAATGTAGCTTAATGTTCACCTGTCTTTCTGTGAAAGAGATAGATGAAATAGCTTTTGATTAATTTTTCCATTAGGTTCATGTTAATTTGAATCAGGACAAGAGGCGAGAGGAGAAGTATTTAAATGCCCAATCTGAATGACAAACCAGTTCCTGCATGCTCCCTATCTCTTCAAGTTCCCTATCTCACAGTCAACCTATTTAGGGTTTCCAGAAAGTGGACCAAGGACATAAATATTTCCTTCCTGGTGGTCTCCAAAGTGGACCCTAATGGACTGCTCTGACCTTCTTGAGGAAAGCTTGCCTTGCAATAAGAGACCAAAGACCCTTAGTGTATTTGATTWATCTCGAAGAAGGTTAAGAGGAGACCAAAATATTTGCCTTAATTTCTGTTAAAAAAGGAACTACATCTAGGAGATAAAGGCAGGAAAGGAACCAATAACTGAAAGCTGAAACTRGATCAATCCAAGGTAAGTATGGGGAGTAATTTTTTTTTTCCAAACTAAGGAGAGTAATTAACCATGGGAACATCTTCCATTAGGGCCTGATAGATTTTCTATCACAGGAAGTATTTGAATTAGACACTAGGGATGTATTCAGCTCAGCTCTACAGAAGAAAACAGGAGTTTTACTCCCARCTATGAGACTGGTGAGACAAATGCMTTWTGCCTGTGCAACTCTGGTGCCAAAGGCTTTTAAAAAGCATATTGGAAATTTGAACCGAGTGAAGAAGAGAAGCACTAAACATTTTATGAATTAGAAGGCACTTTAAAATGCTGTGAGGCATTTTAAAGGTCACCTTTGTTTATCAAAAAACAACCTGGAAAAGAGTGTTTTGCTAGGGAAGAAAGATTGGTGCTAAATCTTGGGTGGAGAAAGGCACAAAGGAAACTATGGCTGTGACCTGAATGCAATCAAACAAGATAGAAATGAAACAATGGGTCCTCTAACAATGGTGGAGTTTCTTGTTCTTGCTCAGCATCTTCAAAGCATGACTGACTGCGTCTCTGGAAGATGCATTAGTCACGATACCACTCTTGCAAGAGAAACTAGTCTGAAGTTGACCAAGACAAAGCAGTGGTAGACATGCATCTAATGCCACTCCTAACATGGGAAACAAGAATAGTATTGCCCATGAGGCTAGACCTTGAGCATAAATGCCTGGATAGCTCTCCCTGACTGTCGCCTTGCTATAAAGGAGCCCAGGTTTGAATGGAGTAGGCAGAGATTACCATTCTGATCAGTAGTAATGATAAGGCTGAGCACTACCTGTTTGATGTCCTGGAAAATAAAAAAGAAATTAAAAATTTGAAGAATCTTACCAGTCGTAAAAAGACCAGATCAGATTGTTTGCAAGCTTCATATTTTCTCAGATTCAGGGAGCCTGTAGAGGATGTTGAACGGTGTTACCGGAGCCCTSAAGTGAAGGTGTTGCTGTGGTCAGAGACTGAAAACAACCATGCAGAACAGTGTGTTCCGACAGAGCATAGAGAGCTCAACAGAACACAGATCAGCTGTCTTCTGTTATTACTSTTGTGAATCCAGAGGACATAGGAAGAATAGACAGAGTTCACAGCATTTTCTATTGCAGCAGAGCTAAGGTACAAGTATGGACATTATTGCCCAGAGTYCAGAACACGAAGACAAAGAGAAATCCCAAGTTAGTCTGCATCCCTCATGCATTTCAGGAAGGTCCAGCAAAAAGAGAGACACCTTTAAAGGACACAGCTGAGATGGAGAAAGAAGTCTAGTGAGAGGAGTCTCAGTGCTCAGTTGTTTTGACCACAGAGAACGACACCTCACAGCCATTAAAAAAGTCAATTTGAAATTAAGCAGAAGTTTCAACCCCCTGAAACACCATTCTACAAGTYTAGGAATACTGGGGCAGAAGTCCTTWTTGTGGAAGCTGATATATGTTCTTYGGCATTTTAAAATATTGAACGGCCATCACAGCTAATGAGAAACAGCAAGTRGGTTATGCCCAGAGAGTTGTGGCTCCGTCCTTCCTCAGAGGGATGGGTCTTTGAGAAAGACAAGGGCTGTGGAAGGAGGGAGCTGGAGGACACACGTTACCTGGGGATCCGTACACACAGTCCCAGGTCACATCTACACTGGATCTGAACAGGAGCACAGCAGTTGTCTTGTTGTTGTCTCTCTACAGTTTCTCTCTTGCGGCTAGATAGTGAGAACCACTTGTTGTTTTCCTTACAAATCCTTAGAGACAAGCACCTGGGATTCTGGGGCCTTTGGGAAGAGAAAAGTGTTCCCGTTAGCATTAAAATATKGCTTAGGACCCCGGTGAGGATATTAAGTGCAACTTGCACTTACTTGGAGGAAGAGGAATCTGTAGCTTGAAATTGTTAGTCAAAATGCATATAATTGAACAGAGMACATGGGCAGCAATCTAATCCTAGTTATAGCCTGGTATATTAGGTTGGCATAGGACTCCAACTAGGTAAATATTCTCTTGCAAAATACCCAAAATACTTGGGATACTTCACTAAAGAGCAGCACAGACACCTGCCATAGCAAAAGAGATCTCTCAGTTCTCCATTTTCATATGTAAAGCCATGCGGTCTATCCCAAAAGCAGGATTTATATCACTCAAATTCAGAGGAGACATTGACAGATACTGATGACATTTTACRGATAGTGAAGTGGAGGAGGGAGAGGAAAAAAAGGAAGAATTAATTTTGGATTCAGGCAGAATATGACTAACTAATGGAGCAGTAAGATGTTGGCATTATTAAGGAAAAAATAAAGGGACCATCATTAAATAAATAGACAGAGGGGAGTCAACCATGCTAAGAGATGCTACTGAATACCAAAGAGAGTCAGGAGACAGCTAAATAATGTATTGTAATATCAGACACACACTGGTGACCCAGTGCTGCAGCATGAAATGGAAATGAATCAATAGCAAGTAATGAGAGAGAATAATACGCAGATTAGTGAGGACAGAGATGGATTTCTGATCCAGGATTTTCCCCMAAAGACTGCTATGTGCTCTAGGAGCTATAAAACTTTAATCAGTTCATTGAATAGCCAACTTTTTCCTGTGCGCACACACTTGGGGCAGGATGAAAGTACCTTATACTTCTGAAGTAGTATTGGTATGGTAATTTCTGGGCTTGCTTAAGGGTAATTGGCTATTGAAGCTGATCTAGATCATGAGATAGAGAGCCTGAAGTCTGGAGTGTTGAACAGGAATTAACATCTATCTTGGAAATGATTCAGCAAGATTTGAACCATCTGAGGGGATGATCCCACTGCAATCTTCTTACCAGGCAAACCCGGCTGAAGGTCTATGCCAGTTACTAAGACACTCGTGGGACAGGAAGCGGGCTTTAATTGTGATCCAAACCATTTGATCAAATGGCTGTTGAATGCAAAATGAAACACAGTCCTGGATTAGGGTTTCCTTTTCAGTAGATACTGCTCATCAGATTCTGTCAGTACTTTTTATCTGCCATAGCTAAACCTGAATATTTTTTTTCACAATAACCTAGTTCCACACAGTTCTGAGAGAACTGCCAGATTCTGGAGCAGCCAAAGGCTCGGGATGCCCACCTCGTGTCTGGTTCTTGGTAGGCAGGTGTCATTTCTGGGCTTTGGTAGGATTCAAAAATAATGTAACAGAATAAAAACTGCTGAGTCTGTTAAGACTGTGGATCCTATTAACCCATAAGGAGAACTGCAAGAACAACAACCTTTTGACAGCTGGGAAAAATTCATGTGGGAAAACAGCACCAATAGTTTTAGTGCCAGTAGCAGCCTGGATGAGGAAGGAGGCAGAAAAAGCAACTTTGGATCTCCATTTCTAGCTTGTTGTGGTCTTGCTTTTGCCTCAGCTGGGCTGGGAAAGGTCTCTGAAGTTGGGAGAGTTATATCTTATTTTCAAAGAGAACAAACTTTAGTGAAAACAGCATGGATTTTACCAGGTCAATACCATTTACGGATAAACAAGAGATGTTAAAATCTAGTTCTGCATAAATAGCCCCAGCAGGAAAGTAGTGAAGCCTGCTAAAATAAATGATCAATTTTTAATGAATCTCCATCAGAAAATGTAACATCAGCTAAGGAGATCTTGCAGGCTCCACAGTTACAGAGGACTTGGAACAAACAACTTCAAGATARCAGAAAAGAAAAATCAGGTGAATCAGTTCTGCAGCCAGCAGCATTTCTCCCAGGCTGCTGGCAGTGCAGTTCTGCCCTGAGGAGGAGGCACCACCGCATCACAGTGGGCTTTTTGCAGACAGAACAACTGTGTTTGGCTTCATATTTCTTTGTACRTATATAGGAATTTATCCAGACTTAAAATAGCTTTGTAAGTACCTCTCTTAGGCAATCAAAGAGAGATAAAAGCTTAATATTTAAAAAGGATATTCCATAATAGTATTTAAATAAGGCATTATAGAAATTTCTCCAATTTGTTTTGGGGCAAAAAGATTCTGAAAGGAAGTAGAATTGACATGCTTTTGTGAAATCCAGCATTTCCAAGTGATAACCAAATGGAAGGAGATTCAAAAACGATGCTTGCTTCTCTAGAAAATTTAAAAAAAGCTTGCTTTTCCAGGAAAAYGTTTGAAAGCTAAGGTTTGCCCTACCCCTTTTAGTGAGATCTCCAAAGAATTATTGAGAAATTTAGGATTTTTAAAGAATCCACATCCAGGGGGTTATGAGAAGATAAAAAGCAAATTAAAAAAACTACAGAAAAAAGTTAAAATTGGATAAAATTAAGTTAAAATGGCATGTGAGTCTCTCATCATTTTCTACCAGCATCCTACTGTAATTTATTATTAGTTAGGAATTAATAGGCACTAGGAAGTATAATGTTGCRTTTTTTCTCTTATCTTCTGGATAAGAAGCATTTCCTGAAGCGGATCAAGCATTAAATCTGTCATGTAAACACATTAGTTTGTCATGTAATGCATTATGATCGCACAGTACCAGGGAAATGAAAAGCACTTAATGGCTTGTGCTTGATGTGCACTGTCAACGAAACTCAGGAAGAATTTGCAAGGTGCTGTAGTTTAATGAGCATCTATTTAATAGGGTTTGCCATATCACTCARAAATGCGGCTTTACAGGAGATATGTGGTACAATGAATTTCAGTATGAATTAAAAAGCCCAATTTAGATCTCTGGCAAAGATAATTAGATCCAGGGAGCTGTTTATAAGCAATAAATCATGATTATTTCTTGTTTTCTATTAGAGTATTCCTCTGTCCTCCATCAGGATTTGTGAAACTGCAGRCATCATATCTGAAAGTGCTGTCCAGTATTTCTGCATTATAAAACCTATTTCTTTTGTAGAATAATTGAAATAAATGAGAGATTCAGATACTGGCAACGCTAGTGAAGTTTAGAGTTAATCAAAGGAAAGCTTGGGAAAGCTGCAGTGAGTGAATATCGAAYGGGGAATCTCTACCCAGCAGAGTCCTCGTATAAGGTCCCCATGCCTAGACAGAGGTATCACAATAGCAGCAGAAATAAAGGTAAACATACAAATGCACCTGGAATTTTTTTTTCCTGTCCTCCCACTGGAAGCTGCTGGGAATGCCTCCTGCAGAGCTTAACAAAKCAAACAGGCTAGGAAAATCTTGAAGACAAATTCCTTCCTGCTTTTCTGCCCACAGCCTGGCAACATTTCTGCTGCAATAGGAGAGCATTGAAGGTTCATAGTATCTTGCTCCCTTCCTTAAAACAATATACACAGCTTTAATGAGTTATTAACTTCATCATTAGCCATGCTCCCCAGAGTTTGTCCAGCTAGGACACAGCCTTCATATCTAACAGGAGGATGGGGYAGCTGGGACTCCAGTGCTCTTTAACCTAGCTCTGTTATGAAATCCAGGTAGCAAATACAAAGCCTTGTACTACAAGTCCCTATGACATGGGACACTAAGCAATAGTCAGAGCCCCTTGAACTCCTGGCACATAGTYCACAGGACAGAATTTACAAATCTCTCTTCAAAAGGCTCTGGTAACAATTCAGCCAGACTTGATGTAATTAAAAGCTCTATGTTATTAATATCAGCAATATTTACTGCTCCCCATTTGCAAATGACTTGCATTTGTATGCATTCTTTAAGCATAGACCATCTTTTTTTTTTTTTTTGTATTCATGAAGTTTGTCTATTTCAATAATTACCTTATCATGTTCTCTGTTAGATAATGGACCAAGGGTGTAAAACACAAGCAGAATTCAAAAGAAGGATCAACTTACCCTTACACTGAGAGTTTGTTTTCCCCTTGTCCTTGCAGCACAGCTCACAGGACAGCCCCAAGAAAGATCTCTATGTTGAGCGGAGTCTTGTGGGTCAAGTGTATCATCAGTGCTTGATCACTAGCAGCTGTGGGACTTGTCCTACTTCATAGGCTGATATCCATTCTCTACTCAAGTTCTCAGCACAGCTCCCTTGGGCTTAAGAGAATCATACCATGTTCATTAGAAGCTAACCAAGACATTTTAGCACAACAAATCATAATCATTTCAATTCCAACAGTTCATAAAGTRGAATGTAACAGACCTGAATTGTTCATACAAACACCTTTAACAATCCAGATCGGAGAACAGCTAATCACAGAACTGGAGAACAGCTGGGTTGGAAGGGGACTCTGGAGATTGTCTTCCTCCACCACTTTCCTTCTGCTTTCCCATGGTCAGCTAGAGCAAGTTTCCCAGGACCACATTGTCAGGTTTGACTATCTCCAAGGATGGAGATTATGCAACCCCTCTGGGCAACYTGTTCCAGCTCTCCTCCAGCCTCATGGCCAGGAAGGGTTATACATTCTCACGTTCAGCTGGAAGGTCCTGAGGACTGCTCAAAATCCTCTGAACCAGCAGTTCAGACAGTTTTCAATYCACCTCACTGCTTGGGCAATTGGGCCCATAATTGCTTGGACAAAAGGGCCTCATTCCAGGTCATTGCCACTGCTTTCTCTAAAGAGGAGTTTGACCTGATCCAAGATTAACTCAGCCCAAATTTTGTGTATGTTTTACTAGTACACTTAAAGGAGGGGAAAAAAAAGGAAGAGATGAATTACGTGTACATAAAAATCTTTTTTTGGTATTTAGGAATGAATATKAACAGATTTAAAATTAACCAGCTTAGTTTACTGCTGGAGAAGTGATCTAAAATGTTCAATAAATAATTCATCCCAGCAGCACACATCACTGTGTTGCTAGGCCTATGACGCAGACCATATCAGGGGGTCTTCTTTAGTGTGAGAGAGAMAACTTAATTCAGTATGAAGTGAATAATCCAAAATCCCATAAATGATTCATCACTGGATTAAAAGCTATGGATTTCTCCATATAAATTCTCTGTGTGACATTAAATATGCATATGATTGTGTATGTGTTAACTACCAAACGGCTTAGTTAAGGATGAGTCCAGCTCTGGTATTTGAAAGTAACTCTGAAGCTAGGACTCTTCATTAGATGAAYCTAAGCATGAAAAGAGGTTATCTTCAAAGAGTTGTGCTAGAACATTAGTAATAAAAAAGGGGAAGGTAAACATCATACCCTTGGTTCAGTTCTGGCATTGCCTTCCAGCTACGTCTGTACTAACATAGGTTCACTAGAACTACACTGACGTGGGAGAAGGATGAATTTTAGTCCTTCTTCTCCACATCTCAAAGAGAGAAAAAAAAAGAAAATAAAACAAAAAGTAAGCCCAGTGAGATCTCTTTTCCTTTTAAAGGAAACACACGGTTTATAATTGTCTCCTTAAATCTCACACTTCCTCTTTTTCTTTTGGGGACTTTCTGACAAACCAGTAGAACAGACCTCTTGGTTCTTTCTTTGTGTGTATAGGGAGGAAGGGGATGAAAAATCACATTTGGAAGTGGCTGATTTCCCTTCCCCCTSAAGAAGGGTCAGCATTTGAAAGACTAGAGAAAGTCAATGAGCTTGTAGCAGAGAATATTTCCCAATGCTCTCCTCTCCAGCTCTCTTGATGCCTTTTTCTGACAAGATTGCAGCCATCTCCCCAGTGCCCTGTGGCCTCTTATCTGAGCCTAAATCAGTGCGAGCTCTTACACTGAGGCAAGTCATAGCGTAAGAAAACAAAGAATTGTCTGTAGGAAGAATCCACTCTAATTTCAGTGCCTTAGGTCTGAGCACTCCCTAAACTGACCATTCTGAGGGTCTCTTGTAAGGGTCAACACCTTTTTTCTTTTTTAAAATTAAYTTAATAGCAGGTGGAAGTGGGTGTGGGGACAAGAGGCAGGGTGGTTAGTGGGTGCATTTCCTTTGCTAGGTCATGGTGCTGGCCTGTGCAGGTGAGTTAGCAAGGGCACCCAAAGCCACGCTGCTCCTGGTGGGGGTTAGGAATCGGAACAAGGAGCAAGCCACAAAGTGCATGGGCACCACGTCCCTGGGAGCCGAGGGGCAAGCGTTGTTGAGACCTGCAGGGAGTTATTTAACCACACATGCAACAAAAGAGAAGCAGGATACCTCAGCCAGTGGCTAAGCCAAGCCTGCCGAAAACGCCCCAGGCCCTGGGTCCAGCTCTCAGCCCAGGGACTCTGTCTACATGGAAAACTTCTGCGCCTGTTGTACTGGGTAGCAGGGAATCTGTTTCACTTCTTTGAGTCTCTTCCAATCCCAGCGGTTTCTCTGCTTCATTCCTGCAGCTCAATTTTGCCACCTGCTGTCATGTCTGTGGCAATACTTCCCATGTCCTCTTTCTACCAGGATAAAATCTTCCATTTTTTCCACATATTCATCAGTTATCACTGTTCCTTCCCCAAGTTTCATGATGCTATTTATTCTTATTTCTAATTTCCTATGTGCTCAGTCACATTGTTTTCTTCAGCTTATTGTTTCTTAAGCTCCAATTAKATTCTACCTCTGAAACCCAGAGATTTATTTATATTAACCTTAAAAACTACTAGAAAAGTATATTAAGGCTTGGAAAGAAATCCAGAGAAGTAATGAAATGTGCTGCTGAGAGGGAAAGAGACCCTGAGAACAGTCAGATGAGAGGTCTCATTAATATCAAGGTAGTGTTTTAATTCATTCTTCTTGTTTCTCTTTAAAGGATTTGTATCCCTATCTCAACCTCTGCCTATTTCATTTCCCATTATCATTCCCTTTTTTTCTCTCTGGCAATCCCGTGTCCCAAAACACTCAGATCTCCCTTTTTAATCRCTTTTCTTTACCACCTCCACACTGATCAGGTGTTCAGTGATTATCTCTTCATATCAGACCTCCTTCAACCCATTCAATCTGTCCTTCTGGTACAGACAGCTGTCCATCCACAAAGTGCTGGAGTCCACCAAATATCACTGCTGTGGTGAAAAGCTAAGTCCTTCATTAATTAACCACCTTCTCCCATGGAGTCAGTCTCCCCAGACATGCACCATTTAAGCCTAACAGAGATTTTGAATAAATTAAAAACCACATACATTTAGCTATAGGTGCAAACCWATACTTTAGTGGTACCAGCCAATAAACACTGCAATAGCTTTAGCAGCTCAGAGCACTAGGGAAGAGCTGAACCTTGATGATTTCAGGTCTTCATGTTTTGAAGCAGGAGAGGCAGCAGGAGCTGTGATCTTGGATTCGGATTTGAGGGAAATATGTGGAAATTTCAAAGCAAATGGATTTCCTTGTGGGCAGGTCTCTGAAAACTGCAGAGCCCAGCAGGAACCTTCCTGTGCACAAGRGGAGACTTGAGAAGGGCTTCCCACTGTCCCTAGTCCAGCAGGGAGCAACAAGGACAGGAAAACAGGGAATCTCTCTTTTTAGCTACAGCCACARGTTCGAAGTCCTTCCCTAGGTGTGAGCAGGAACAGCAGGAGTGAAAGGGGAAGCCACGAGGCACAAACGGGAACAACTCCAAACATGCAAGAGGCCGGATACTTTCACAGGGGTCTCCAGGGCCAAGTCCAGCACTTAGAGTGGAATGTCTCCTTCGGGAGCCTTGGTGGCTCTGCTACCRTGTGAGCATCACTCAACAGGGACCTGGCTTTGGGGAACCCCCAGCCAAGCTCCCTCCTGAGCAACCTGCTCCACAACAGCAAGGCTTTTCACCAAGCAGCTCATGGTGAAACCAGCGCCTGAGGAGAACTACGCAAACACAGAGGGGATGMATGAGCCGAGCGCAGGGGCAAGCAGGGCTGGAAAGCCCCAAGGAGCAGGGATGTGGAGCTGCTGCAGCAGTTGTGTCCACGAGTGCTCGCCAAGAGCAGAGCCTGCAGTTCCTATCACCTGGCTGAGAACGTGGGCTCCCCAGCACCACCACACCTGCCCCAGCACAGCTGCTGGGTACGGGTCCGTTTGCAGAGGAGACCTTTGGTCTGACAACCTGGCCAGGGGAGATCTTTGCAGCCAATGCTCTGTATGCTGCTCTAAGCCACCTATTGGAAGTGGATGCGGTACTTTCTGTTTACTACAACATAATTCTTCGCCTTTTGAGATCTTTTAAACATAAAGACTAAGATTTCCAGGTGCCAGTGATGTATTCTCTGTTTCTCTTTTCTTTCTCTTTCTAAAAACAGGCTGCTATCATCCCGTTTCTCCTTTCTACATCCAGAAACTACATTTCAGGACTTCTGCTGCTTCTAGGAAATAGCACTTTTCCCTCCAGCTACATTTTAAAAGTTTTACTTTAACCTTCCACTGGCCGTTCTAGCAGCCAAGATCAGTTCCTCATGAGTTACTTCAACATAATTTCATTTAAAGATATCCCTCCCTTGTTTGTAATTGCCACTGTAAACACAAATTTCAATCTCAGTAATGGGGATGGATAAAGAAATAAATASAAGTGTTCAGCAASATAACTCACACTTACAGCTTCCCTGCAGCATTTCCAGGCTGTCGTTCCACGTRGCTGGTCAGATCAAACTCACTCTGYTGYTCCTGTTCTCCTGCAGCTCCCCGAGCAGGACCTGCAAATCCAGCCAGTACCACAGGGAAAGCGCTGAAACTTGCCCTGGTGATGGGCAGCTCTGCTCTGAAGAGCTCGTTAGTGCAGAGTTAATTAATGCCAGCAAAATGATTCACTCAGCACTGCTAATTGGAAGTGATAATGAAGATCTGGTGTCTTAGTTAGCAGAGGGKTTTTTTTTCTATTATTTTTTATCCTCCCCATTAACAAAATATCTTTTTCTTTATGTTCTGTGAGAGAAGTACCTGCCGGATTGTTTTTCTCCCTGTTATTCCTTGCAGACCTGTGTGGGATTTGCTCCTGGCAGCAGCGCTGGGAGCCGCACCGAGGCCAGCCCGGAGGCTGTGCCCTGATAACGGGGCAGGCAGCACCGTGCAGTCAGTCTCAGTGAGYGCCCCTGGTTCCCATGCCCAGGGGCCTCATCCTGCCCCCGGCTCTGCTCCACGCCGGCGCCAGCCGAGCCGCAAGACCCTGAGAGCCAAGCGAGGTTCAGAGGGATCCCAAGGAGGAACTTCCCCAGCCTCCCCCTGGGCAAACCACAGCACGGACCAGGAGAAGACGCTGCAGCGTCAAAATGTCTCGCCGCAGCCCCAAGAGTGGCTGAGGGGAAGTCCAGGTCTGCCTTGCCGTGCTCTCCTCTGCTCACGTGCTGTGTGCACAACATGCTTTTGCTCCCAGAGCTCACTGCCCGCAGTTAACACACCAGGGTCACCCTCACCGCAGCAGAGCAGCAACTGCAGGTGTTAAAGCTCTGCAGCGTRTCCTGCAGCTATTCCTTCCCTCCCGAGCCTTCATGGTCAGTCCTGCTGGAGTGGCTTCTGTAGGCTGTTTACCCACATCAATTGTTTCCTCAAGCCTAAACCTTGATCTGTCTGAAGCACAAGCAAAATTGCCCTCAGGAAGGGTGTGATTAGTGTCAGGAAATGCTGCCTGTCCAGCTGCTGTTCAGCCACCCAAAGGCTGCAGTTTTCCGAGCTGAGAAGATGCTATGCACGCTGCAGGCAGCTCTCTCAGGACTCAGGAAGGACAGGGAAGGTTTCATAACGTCTCTCTTGCGTGGATGACAGTGCTGTGCTGCCCTCAGCTCCCGCTCAGGCAACCCGAGGTCAAGCTGAGGCTTGTGGTCCAAGCCAGGCTGGTCCCTATGCGTGCGCCAAGCACATGCTTGCCCGTCTGGTCCAGACTGTCCTGTCTCTATCTTCAGCATGAGTCCTAAGCACAAATGCAGGACTGGGCATGAACACAGCCCCAGTCTGCTGGCCAGCCCTGCAGAGCCAAAGCCCTGGGAATAAGGACGGCAGGTCCTGCTGTTGCCACTGGGATGGGGTAGGTGCGGGCAGGCATCTTGTTACAGCAGGGTGGACCAGGGATAAACTCTACCCTCTACAGCAGCAGTGCCCTCCCCTCAGCCCTTCTGCCTCACTAGAAGAAGCAGAAATAAAAATAAAAATAAATAAAAAACCTTGCATTTGCTGGCTTTGTCTATTTTTCTTTCTTTTTTTCCAGTTCAATATCAGGCAGCATTCCTTATTGTATCTCCTGTCTTCAGTTCTTCACASTTTAGGCTGTAGTCAGTCAAGCACATTAGTAAAAACTGAGGAAAACCAAATTTAATTCTGTAACACAGCATTAGCAAGAAAGCAGATTCCAAAAGCAACTGTGAATAATGAATATAACACATTTTAAAAGAAGTTACTTTACGCAAAGGATTTGAAAGGTTATGTGGCAAATTTTGCATCAGGATTTCAAATTTCCACAGTTCAGGCTTTGGCTTTGGTGTATACCCACTGATATTTTGCAAGCACATAACAAACGACCCTTCTTTTTCAATGTAGCGTGAAGCAGGCCCTTTTTATTTGCAATGTAGCTGCATTTTCTTCAGATGGCATCTACATATGGGGGCTGTTCACAGGGACAGAAGGCCATTTTCTCCTTCAGCACCACTGAAAACTTTTTCAAGCTCTTCTCTTGGTCCAGGGCTGTAGGAAGAAACACAGATCACTATGTTTGAGGCAAACAATAAGTAKTACTACTGCAGAGCATCTTTTCTTAATTGTAACTTTTGCAAATTCCCGTGGAACCCAAGACCAGAAACTACTGACTTCATTGACTTCAGCAGTGCAATATCTGCTTATTTACACCAGCAAAATATTTGTCTTGTTTACATTGTTCTAAAGCATATGAAAGGGCTGTAGGATTTGTGGTAGGACGGTTTGGTTTGCTGTTCTGCTGTAGTGAGAGTTTCATGGGGCCAATTTTCTTTGTCTGCAAGAATTGCCTTTCCCCAGGGAAATCCCTAAGCAATACCATCCTAAGCAATCGTGAGAAGAAAGGAAATATTTGATCATGATAATCATTGATCTTGGTTTATACCATTGCAGATGACAGAAGAGTCGCATCCTGGTATTTGATCAAAGCATAAAATAGATCAAATATTCCCCTAAACTGGGGTCACTACATTAGAGTAGGCACTAGGTCAAACTCTGCAGTGCTTTGGGTATCTGTTTGTCACTCTGCATGAGCATTTTACAGGAACCACTGTTTAATATTTTAAAACTCTCATATCCCAACTTGGGTCATTAGAGCCACAAACCAAATCTACAGCCACTATGATCAGTGGCAAAGGCCTTCTTGGCTCTAAGATACATTAGCTGGAAATAATTGGAATTGTTAGCAGAATATAAGAAAATGTGTTACCTTTTCATTACACATCTCTTTGAGTATTTACCTAGAAGCAAAATAAAATTATTTTCACAATGGCAAAACAAACACATAAAAAATCCATAATGAATCTGCCAGATGGATTCAGAAAACAACATAGTTCAGAATGAAGAGAAGCAGGGTCCATCGTTCCTGGCAGTGCTATAGTGAGCTGCAAAATTTCTATGGGCTAAGTAGGAAGCAGAGAATCTCAGTCTTAAGTTACACTTCAGTTACAAAATCTTAAGTTACACTGACATCTATAAGGAGCAATTCTAGGAAAATACGGTGCTACATTACCATATGCCAAAAAAATGAGTCAGACCTGTGACAAGGGGAGCACACAGGAGCACATCATCTGTGAGGGCTCCCTGGTCCTCCCGKGATAACACAGTCCTGGAGCAAGGAGAGTGCCCCACAACATGAGCAGGGCGTTATCACAGGGGCTGTGGCACAGGGGCTWCTCCACACCATGGTGCTGGCCTGACAAGCAGCACCAGGTAGTGAGGAGCTTGCTTCTGCCTTAGGTCTCCTGCCTGATGTCACTGAAACATCAGGATGAGGAGAGGTAGAGCCCACACACTTGAGTCCCTCTGTATGACAGTGCTGCCATAGGRCAGTAACAGTCCCTGGGCAGACCCTAATATCACTGACAGCAAGGACAGCCTTCAGGGTGGCCTGACATACAGAACTGGGTCAAAAATACACTGCTCTTTAGTGTCTTCTCTGTCCAGAATTCCTGAAGACAGAGAATATCAACCAGAGAGACATCTATATTAAGCTTGCGTTAGAAGCATTAAAAAGCTACGTGCTCAGGGACACTTACGTAGCAGTGCTGAGAGCATCAGCATGAGTAGAACGAACGCCACTGCAGAACAGGTGATGAGGACAACATGGGTGGGAAACTGGAAAGGAGGAGAGAAAACAGAAAACRCTTTAAAAGCTTGATTTACTTCAGACCTGCTCATGCAAGTCTGCGTTGTGCCAGCAGTTAAGAGCTCTAAAATATCTGCCTTGAGATGGCATTTCCAACACTTTTCTGAGCTTGTGTGTAGAAAGCATGGAGAAGGCATATGAGGAGAAGATAAGCAAAATGAATTATAGGTTAAATATTTAGTATTTCTTGCTCTGAATCACTTGGGGCTGCRTTTATCCCATCCATTACGAGATTCTTAAGGAGTTTTTAAATAAAACTAAATAAACCGTTCTGAAAGAAACTCTTGAGTTGCTAAATAAAAATCCAAGCTACTAGTTTGCAAACAACATCTCTCTAGCTTGAATGAATTAAAAATTACYAGTAAGTTCTGCTGTCCTTCTAGCCTCTAGTTAACCGAATATTTTTAAAACTTAGAAAAAGTTTTACCTGATAATCATCTTTTTTCACAGCCTTGCTGTTTGAACTTCCTGAAATAKCTGAAAAGAAAAGAAACTGAAATAATTATTACTGCCACAGTCAGCTGAATTAATTGAGTAAAGAGGAAGCTTCCCAGTAATAGCCCATGAAGAATGACAGAAGAAACTTGTCTTTTATGAGAGTTTTCATTTCTGTAAGCAACAAGATGTGGTAGAAAATATAGTAAAAGAGCTATAAGGATTAGTGAAGGAACCTCCTCTGTTTAACTGTGGTCCGGGTAATGTGTGATCACACATTACTACTGAGATTACTACTCAGGACATATTTTCAAGTTCAGAAATACTAAAGAACTCTGGCAGCTAACTCATCTATTATTATCCTATGATCCTACTATCTTAATCTTGCTAGTGAAATTAAAGTCACAATAGGGTGATGCAGCCTTGCACTTGGTTCTTCATGATCTTCTACTACAAGGTGATGAAATATTGAAGTATTTGAAACCCTTAGACCATCACAGGGAGAGCCCAATGCTTTGCAGCAACTTAAAAACTCAGGAATCAGTCAGCCTGATTTGGAACCTCACTTAAATTGAATCCTCAGCATATATCTTGTTCTAGGTCTGCACTGCACATGCAGTAATATGTAGAAAGATTGTGAGGACTAGTGGTTTCAAGGGCTCAGCAGGAGAACAACTGCAGAGCCTCCATACTAGCGATGTGTACTGGCGGACTAGATGAGTCATATTTGCCTGGGCATGTGTAACCTACATAATGTGCTKGAGAGCACAGCTAAAGGAAATGTTAAATGCTTGAGACCCCCACAACACTGCACAGTGATGGTGTGGTCAGATGCTCACTAKTAATCCTGTTACAAGTATTGAAGAAATTGTTGTCCTCTCAGGAACTGCTTACAAGTAAGTGTCCCTTCCAAAGAACTCCAGTGTGTCAGTGACCAAGATAGTATTTATTTTTCTGATTAGCCTGAAGTGTTTTCTCATATTATGGGAGTTTGCCCWTGGAAATAACACATCACAAGTTTTTGCATGGGTGGGAGCTAACGATGACTCACGGAAGCGTGGTATGTTATTTGCTGCTATTTGATCTGTGGTTACTCTTTTTAGCCCCAGTAACAATTTAAACTGCCCCAAGAACTCTAGCAATAAGACCCTTTCACAAACTTCCTATTTGGCTTTTATATTATATGACTGAGTAGAGTCGTTCTCTGCCTTGGCTGGGTGGTTCCTGTGCTCCCTCAGCAGTCAAGGAAAGACAGGCAGATGTTTCAGAGAAGGAGATAAGCATGAGAATTTCTGCTGCCTATTGCATCTAGTCTTACTACAATAAACTTCTGCTTTGTAGGTCTGCTGAAGAGGCTTACGTGCGGTCTTTTTTTCTGCCACATAGCCAGACCTCCWGTTCTCACAGCATATCCAGATGTTGCCTGTGCCCTAGACATGCCTGTTACAAATGATGCTACTCCAGGACAGCCGGACAAGCCATGTACACTTCAAGTGACTGCTGTGCACTTGCTGTTGTGCAACTGACCTTCATTCCCTGCTACAGCAAAGAGGCTGAGGGTGTCTAGAACACAAGGCCCTGGGTAAAACACAGGCCATGAGTGCCTCAGGCCTGCAGGAACCCTCCATGCTCCACAGTGTCTTGTTGGGGCCCTAATAGCAAGTGGCATGCTTATCCCTAGGTTCAGTACTGTGCTCTCCTTACCTGTCGCAGGGTCTTCTACCAGGGGATTGTACGCTGGCCCAAGTCCRTTCAGATTCCTGTAACGTGGGCTGATAAATGCCGGGGGGACAGTCACTGAAACACAAGATTTTCCAAAATGGTAAATTGAGATGTGTTCAAAGGATCACTTTAAAAAGGAAAAAATGYCCCCTTCTCATCAACATGTGAGACATTTCAAAAACCAGATGTGAGGAAAGGCAAACAGAGCACCAAAGTGGATCAGAGCAAATCTTGAGTGAGCATGAGGTGCCAGACAGGACTCCATATGGAAACAGCAGAGGAAACTGGTTCTTGATTGTGAAAAGAATCACCTTGTGGTATGAATCGGGAGACATGTATACTAACATATAAACTGAAGTTCACAACTCAGGGAAAAAACAGAAATGAAAATGAGCAGGGAGAAATGCTCACAAGACAACTTACGAAGTCTCTTCTGTGAGCCCTGCCCAGGTGTATTTAAGAAAAGTTTCATAAACCTTGTTTCTCCTTGTGCCTTCCATGAATTTTAGCTTTCCTTTCTTTAAGTCCTAATTTGCAGACATCTGGTAGGTCAGCTATCAGACCTAAATAACACAGGCCATTTGTCATTTATGCTTAACTGAGAGAAAACMCCTCTTCAGCACCTTGTTGTCTTCATCTCTTCCGTGAAAATAGAACAACATTTATGGTAATTTCTTTCATTATTTTTTTAAAGTGTCTTAAAACACAGATGAGGATTCCTGAGACCACCTTCCATGTACCATCATGTGCAGGAGGTGAAGGGATGTAGTGGTAYTTGAAATAAGAATTCATATTCACATCATAAGCTCCAAGTTCCCATGGAAACTCAGCAAGATTGAAAGAARGACCTAGTGCAGGTAAACTTACATTAAGTTTATTTATCAGATACAGTAATATTTTGCATCCCAATTACTTTTGTCTTGAAGGAATGACTGATAGTTTTGGTAATTGCCTTCTGCTCTGTCATGAGGAAGGAGAAATATTTGACACTGAATAATTGAGCCCACAGGCTACCTGTCTGAATATACCGAGCAAGATTCAAAGCCCACTGCAATCAAGGAGAGTATTAACCGGAAACCGTGATAAATTCACAGTGATGACAAATCACTTATCTGAAAACTGTAGTTTAAACTGAGGCAAAGAAGAAGTCTTAACTTCACTSACACTAACATATCCAACAGCAGTGAGTAATTGCAAATTATTTACTTTGGGATATATGAAAATAGKTGTAGCTCGTCTATTGTTTCATCTTGATTTCACACAACTTTTTGAAGCTTTTGAGCTTGTAGYATTATCATACTCACCTCCAGTTAGCTCATCTTCTGTAATGAAAGAAGTGTCTGCATTTTCAGTTCCCTCTGAACTTGGAAGTTCACTTGGCAATTCAGTAGTTACTGAAATGAAGGCAAAAATAATGCTCGTAAACATCACTGCTTAGGGGATCTTCATATGATGTTCAAAATTGCTAYCACAATTTTGCATTATCAGCTAAGCAAGAGAAGAAGATTAGCACCTAAGAGGTAGTGTTTGCAGGTCATCCTACTCACTTCTCTGATGTACTTTATTAGCATGTTCAGCAGTTAAACATTTAAACATTTTAGCTGTTAAAGGCAATTTATTGTTGCCTTGTTCAACTGTGGCTCATGGTTATGACTGGAAGACCAGAAATATTATTGAAATTCTGTCCTGAAACATCCAGGTCAGAAAGAACTTCAATGATATAAGAACCTCAAGAGGTACAAAATCCAGCTGCCTGTAYGACCATCAATCTGTAGAAAAGCAATTAATGTAGATAAACCAGCAACTCTGAAGTTAAATCATGTTGCTCATGATGTATGTTTGAGTATCTCAGAGAATGGATATTTCACAACATTTCTTGGCTCCTGTCTCAATTCTTAGTCACACTCACTGTGAAGGTTTTTTCCTTACAGTTAGTCAGAATTTCCCTTGCTGCAGCTTGGGGTGTTGCCTCTCATCCTTTCACTGTACTACACGAAGACTATGTCTATGTCTTTATAACCCTCATGAGGGTGTTGAAGACAGCAATTAAATTAAWACCCTCCTTTGCACACTCTTCTCCAGGTTGACACATCTACCCACCTGACCATCTTAGCAGCCTTCTGGACTCACTACAATTTGTCACATTTTTTTCTTGTATGGAGGGTCCAACACAACATGCTAYTCCACATGTGAGTCCAGATGTCACCCATGATTTTTAATAATCCCTTATTTTGACAAGATAYGCAACATTTGATCTATATTTCCTTAAATTCACTGAGGGAAAAAAAATAGTTATCCAGAAGAAAACTTCTCAGCTACAATGATATCAGTATGGAAAACTTCTGCAGTGCTAGAGTCTGACATGACTAACACAGGTCACCTACGCTACATAAAGAACAGATTGGTTGAGGCTGCTTTTTGTACCTTCAGGAACATTGATAAATCCTGYTGAGCTGAGCACATAATCATCTTCAGTTATGTCAGCTGCTTGAAAATCAGTTGAACAATCTATGGGAGCACTTGTTGTCACCACATTTTCTGGAAAAATGTCATTTTCGGTCATAGTTACTGTTGGGGGAGCAGAGGTCTCCAACACAGTTACTACTGGAGACTCAGTGGTTGCTGGTGGGTCAACAAGCATTGGAGGAACAGTTACTTCAGCGATAGTTGTTGCTGAGGGAATGACAGTTGTCAGGAGGAGAGCAGTCTCTGTCATAACCGTTGCTTGAAGATCAGAGGCTGCTTGGGGAACAGAAAATGTTTTTCTAAAATTCTGGGGAAAAATGGTAGGCTTTGACCTGTTTTTTATCACTGGCATGAAAAGTCATAACCGAGGGATCAGCTAGGTCAGAACATTCACAACTAAACTTGAGGGAAAACCGACTATAAGTGAATGAAAGTAGAGATATTCTTTACTAGTACTATGATCTTGCATTTGATAGACATAGAACATTTTATGCACCACATTTTCCTACTAATTAGAACAGTTTCATTTTCATGTTAGCTTCCTGTCCACTGTCCCAAGCCCCAGTATAAGAATAATCTGTCAATCTATCTTTTTTTTTTTTTTCCCCTCAAACAAGATAGTGTTATGATAACATCTCTGTTTGCCAGCCATGGCTTACCAAAGACTGAACTGAAAAGTAAGGAAGGAAAACAAAGACCTCATTTTCCAACTGCCATTTAACTTTAGAAGTTTGAATTTTACTAATGACAAGGGCGGGCACAGATACCTTGTACAAACACAACTGTAGCAGTGTAAATTTATACTGGAGAAGGAAAGAGATTTGGGCTCTTTTGCACTACAACTAAGAAAACCTAGATAAACCAAAAAAAAATGTAGATGTTGAAACCCACAGGGAAGATGTGAAAATTACACTTTGCCCTAAGTTTTAGGACATTTTTCTTTCCTCCATTTTCTCCACATCTAATGAAAATAAAAGGAATAGCAGTTTAGCAGGAATATCTCTAAATACACAAGTGTGCATCTTGGTCTGATGCACACTTCCCASAAGTCAAAATTAGATTTTCTGGGAGCGTGTTGTACCCTACGTGATGGGAGCAACTATTCCTGGTTACTTTTCATACCTGAAGGAGTCATGGTCAGCTTCGTTGTCGTGTCAAACCTGGTTGTTGTCGGCAGAGTTGTTCCTGAGGAAAGAAGCCAAAGAAAGAAGAGACAGTAAATCCCAGCATGGTCAACAAGTATCAACCACCCCAGACCTGAGCTAAGCCAACTCATCTGGCCATCAGGGATTTTTATTCAAGCTACTCAAGTAATTACAGTCCTTTTATTCAAGAAAAAYCTGCTGGGCTGAACTGAAAACAAAATATTGACTTTCATTCCAAGTGCTTTTTTTAATGCAAAATCCCTTTTTTTCCATTATATACTTGTTTAAAATCTTCAACATACCTTCATGCTCAAAATAGCAATTAAGTCTTTCTTTTGAAAAGATAAAAAAAGAAAATTGTTATTTTCTCATCAAGATTGCTTATTCAATTTGACTCAAATGTGCAACTAGTTTTGACCTTCCCTTAAATCTACATTTTTCACTAAAATTGGTATTATGGCCAAAWGCTATTTCCAGATTTTAAACCCATGTCCAGTTGTCATTGGATTCTAWGCATTGACTGTACAAAAAAGCTGAAAACCTCACCTCGGATCACCTTCAGGTTTATGTTCACTTTGATGTCGTTGAACCATCCAGGGATTTCTATGCGGCAGCAGTAAACACCTGCATCTTCTTCCTTCACTTTCTTTATTGTGAGTGACACATCTCCGTAGGAAATGTAGCCATGAAGATTGTATCTCTGAGATACTCGGTACGTCACTCTGTTCCCAGTGGTGTGCAAAATTTTGTTTCTACATTTTGAATTTGGGCACGTGCCCTTGCCCCAGCACATATCTGAGATGTCTCTCCATCTTGTTACCCGGTAGGAGCAAGGTAATCTAACAGATTGCCCTACTTCTCCTGTAATAACAGTGTCGGATACGGTGTGCACTGTCAAGGAAGAGCAAAGAAAGAAAAGTGAGGAATTTTGGTAGCAAGCAGATGTGTGGTTACACTTACWCAACATAACATGGGAGGAAAAGAAGGACTGACCTTAAATCATATCTACTTAGCTTGTAAGAAGCAAGTGAAACCAAACACTCACTAAAAGATCTCTAGATCAGTCAGCTTATGTGATCCATCTGTGAGAACCTGTTCTGGGACAGTGTGCTGCTCCTTATTATTGCTGAGGAAGCTGGTCAATTGTCCAAATTACATATTGATCCATCCCTTGCAGAGCACACTATCTTTAGTATAAGCTTTAGTGACTAGTATTAAACTGACATTAAAAAAGAGGAGATTCAGATTGTCTTTGTGCTCTTACTCTTCATGATCAACTTTATTTTGTGCTTACAGGGAATACCAATCTCAGGATCTGCTTTGAATCTTTGATATCTGTTATTCCCTCTTAACTGTCCATGCAATCCCAGATGAGGCCTAAAAAGGATTTCTTCCTCATGAATAGCACTGTACTATAAAGAAACACTCACATACAGAGACAAATCTCTTCTGGCCTCCATTCATCTTTGTCTATGYCCATCCTTTCACCTCTTCCCTTGTTCCCATTATCATATGGCAAAGCAGGAACTGAGAGACACCCGGATCCAGTCCCCATTGCAGCAAGAGGGTAATCCCACCAGTCTGATGTCTGACAGTTGTTTTGCCTACCCCAAGAAGGAGCAACCACAGCTTTTGCTATTACCACCGGCATTGGTCTTGCTTGGCACTACAGGTCAATTTTGCCAGCGGTTTGGATGTCTCTTCTTTCTGATATGCTTCTCAGACAGCAAACAGAGATGATTTCAATAGTGTCTAGGTTTTTTTTGTCTTTAATGGACTATTCCCAAGCTGAGATTTTTTTTTCTGAGGCATTCTGCCTCATGATTTGTTATTGAGATGACATTTTAGCTTTGCTTTTGCTCTTCCRGTTGACTAGATAAGCCAACTAGTTCAGTTTCCATAAATCTAAAAGTGTTCCAAAGGTTAAAAGAGTGGAACTTAGAATATGCCAAAAAATGAAGCCTTAAGGCTTTAAAGAATGGTTGTCTGTTTTGCAAAGACTAATAAAAAGAWGGAGGAAGAAATAAGACATAAGAGTGTATCCACTGCAGTTTCCTAGCAATATCGAGGGGGAAATTACATTTTTTGCTATTTCATTTCCTCTTAATTTATGCAGATCTAATGTTCCTGGCATCTGCCTTCACTGCAGGCTACTAGTGAAAACTTAGATACTGTGCCAGCCTTGCTTCAACGGTATGAATCCCTACAGCAGCTAGAGCTTCTCAGCTGCAGCCTCATGCACAGAGGGATTTTCCAAAAGACATATTAAATAAGATTGAATTCAAATTGTTTTGAAATTAAGAGAGGTTCCTGGGTCCTTTACATTGTGACACCTTGTCTTTGACTCTGACCAAGTGCTGTGATACAGCACTGAGCTGCATTAAAAAGAGAAAAGTAATAAGAAGTTGGTCTTACCCTCCAGGAGCTCTGCACATAATAATGTTTTTGAAATAAAATTAAATGGAGAAAATTACCTTTGGTTTATTTGAGGATGAAAATACAGTGAGGAAAGAGCTCTCCTGCTCCTTCTAATGTGTCCAGCAACAGAACAAAAATGTTAAAGAATTTCCTGGCCCACAGCAAAGTGCTTGTGAAGCTCTGCTTATGCAGGAGACACTGCATGGGTTGGGGTGGCATCAACTTGCCTCTTAGATCTCAATGGGACACCTTTTATCTCTCAATATTCTATCAGTAATCAAACCTTCCCATTACTTTCCAGACTGATTTAAGAATACTATAGTTGTTATATTACGCTTGATATTTCATTGTGTTAGAGGTTGCCTGACAAAATGTAATAACTAGTTATCTAAGATGAAATTTCTTGAAATGTCTAAGTAATTTAAAGAGCACAGTTCCCATTAGGAGCTCATCAGGTCCTACTGAGAGTGAATGAAATCGTCTTCTTGAGCTGCATGTGCAATTTTGACAGTCCACTACTACTGATGCCCAAATGAAAAAAAAAATACAGCTGATGCTGAAATAATTTGGGGTAACAAGGGGAAGTAMTCAAATCTATACACAGAAAAATGTTTCTAATAATTAAAAATATATATATTTTCAATCAGTATTAAGTTTAAAAACTTCTGAAGTTCGGTATRCAACTACAATCTTTTTCACTGAGTAACAGACAACTCGAGCACCACTGTATTTAGTACACTACAAAGCTTTTGTTTTCTGAACAAAACACACAGAGAAACAGCTAAAAACTCACCTACAAAGGTCTGTATCAGAATCCAGCAAAACAACCCAAAACAGGACATTTTAGTCAATGAAGACTTCAGCGCAATGATRGGAAGAACCAAGAACCGGATCTTATAATTTCAGAAATGCTGAGTGAGCCTCCCTGAAGGATCGTTTCTCCATTTCCTCTTTATATGCATTGCAGCTACATCTTATTCTTGGGGATATGTGCCCTCTTCTTCCCCTTCCGAGATGCTTTGCACAGTCCTACCAGCAGGGATTTCAGTATGATATATTCTGCCTTTCCATCTGTCTCTTAGGGCTCACTACTTCCCTGTTGCACCGATTAGCAAGAACAAGCTCTGGGCTCTCAGCTTGGACAGGGATTAACTGTTCAGTGYTGCCCAGCATAGCACCAGAGAGAGACTCCAGTGCTTGCAGACCTGTGGGACTCACTAGGCCACTGGAGCAGAGGGCACCATTAACACCCTCATTCATCACACCTCTRCTCCAGGGCAGTGGCATGGAGCAGATCCCAACAACTTGGACTCCTGCTCAGCCAGAGGACCTGCTTTCTTTCACCATAACGTAGCCAAGCCCACGATGCCACTGCCAGTTCTTAAGGGCAGCTACCAGCAGCACAAAACTCAAAGGCTTTTCCGAGTTTGTTCTCAAAGTGCTGCTGCTGTTTGGCTCTGTACTATTCACATGCTTCAGCGGAGCACAAGCAGCAACCAGTGAGGCCAGACACTGCAATAACCTGTGTCCTAGTGTCAATATTATTAGGCAACTTGATCAGCAATCAGTAAAATAAGTGATTTACAGTATTCTACAAGGCAGAGGTCCAGGGTGCCAGGTAGAACAAGCACCAGCAGCTCTATGAAGGTGGAACAAATGAAACCTGAGATATTCAGTCTCTCCAAAGCCTTTTCCCCTGCAATAGCACCCTTTTTTCCATTGTTGCTCTTGCCTTGAGCAGCAAATGTGAAGCTGCATGCTGCCCCACAGCCTAGAWCTGACCCTGAGGTTGGTTCTATGTGGAGAGCAGTTGAATCCCACCTACCTCACCAAGGGCTATATAGCACAGCTTCAGATCTTTAGCCAGYTCCCAGTTTTAATGAAAGCTTTAGAAGCAGAATTAGCCAGTGCTCCATATTGCTGGGAAAGGAAGAGGATGAACACGACCATCCTTACATCAGCTTTGTTTCTTTACTGACACTTGGCTAACACAAGGCAGTGAAGCTGCTCACCTAAAATCCAACTGATCCAGTGCCTGCTGCTTGCAGCTCCTTAGCCTGACAGATTCTGAGTGCGGCCAGTTTGGGGGTCAGCTAGAGAACCTCCTAAWGGGACAACTGACTCCACAGGGTCGTTGTGCATTTCTGTGGCTCTTCTTGAAATGCCTGTTCCAAGATCCACTAATATAAATCAAAATAATGAAAAAGATGAAGASAGAAGGAAATTCTGCCTCCATGCGTTCATGTTTATGCTATGCACCTCCGCAGAGTCTGTTTACCCAGTAACTGCACAGCGTATAGAGGCAGAAAGGAAACTAAGAAAGGCTTTTGTYATCAAATATTCTAAAACTTCATTTTGTACATAGACTTTCTGCAATAAGGACAAGTCTGTATTATTAATTTTAAAAAGTCCTTAAAGTCAGTTCTCATGGTTAGCTATTGTCAAAAACAGTCAAACTATTTAAAACCAATTGAAACCATCTCACACATTAAAGTAAACTTCCAGATAACTTTGGAAGCCCCACTCTTGCCTAGCATTGATCCCAGCAGAGAAGTGATTGACTTGGAAAAAGCTATAGGAGGCAGAAATTGCTGGAGATCTTTTCTGAGATCTGGTTCAGAGATCAGACCAACCTGCCTCCAGTTCTGGTCATGGTCCAGCCCTCAGAGCAGTGATACGTGCTCAGTTAAGCAGCAAAGTAGTATTTAAAGTGGCATCATTGATCAGTAGTAGCTTAACAACTGCTAATGAAACTCATGTATGGAAATATAATCTAAGATTAACAGGTCTATTCTAGYTTCAGTACCTTTTCACACCGGGCAACTCGTGACATGAAGGCTTACGCAGAGCTGGTTTCCTCCTCGGCTCTCCTCACATCTCTGAGCTTCTCTATGCAAACTCTGTGCATCAGCTTTCAGCTCTTCACTCAGATGTGAGTTTTCCTTTCTGGTTTCAGCCTTTCAGGCCTGYTCTCATGGGCAGCCCCAAGACAAGGCACCTCACAGGAGGGCACATAAAACATGCCAGGGCCACTCGTACCACCTTACACTCTTGCACATGCAGAATCCCCCCCATCTCCCTCACCCCACCTACCTCTCTGCTTTCAGGAGGTCCCCAGCCTCTCTTCAATATGTTTTCTTGAGAATAATTGAGGAAAACTGTTCTTCCATTTAAAGATGGGTTGGAGACTTGAGACTTGCTCAATGGTGCATGAAGGGCTGATCCAACCCCACAGGGCTACCTCTGTTTTCAAGTAAATCAGCATTTATTTTGCACAGAGCAAAAGCTGAGAGGAGTGACTAACCGAGGAGCTACACAGGAAAAGCTCCAGGCTACAGGAACTCCTCTCTAATGAAATAAAATCTAACACAAATACAGCATAACTCACAAAGGGGCATAAAGACAGAACGAACTTTGAGGCAATATTTTGTGCAATGTCCATGACTTCTCTACAAGCAGAGAAAAGAATTTTAAAACTAATTTTTCAGAGTAGCTGTTTGTTGTTTTGTTTTTCTCATTTCTTTTTTGCCTACTTGTTTTAGAAAGTCTCCTTTCCAGGTTTCTACACCAAGGGCTTGTCAGAGCATGTGGAGGCTTAAAGAGAAGKTCATGGAGAGAAACCCATGTTCTTTTGCAGAGGAAAAAACCACTTAGACAAAGAATGCTGAAAGCAAGCTGTGGATATTCTGCACACCAAAATACTGATCCTACAGCTTTGGAGAACATCCCATGGAGGGGCTGAGCACCAACAGATTTAACTGCAGCTGGACAGAAATTAGTACATTGCCCAATTGGTCCATTACCATGAACAGATACAACCAATTTCAACAACAGTGAAGTGTATTTTGACACACAAACATTACCAAGTCTTTCCAAACAGTCATCTTTGCCATGGGAGCTACGAGGTCAGTCCCACCCTCAGATGCCGTGGACTGTTTTGTAGCCAATAGACAGAATACATAGTGAAAGCAATAAATATATAAAAAAAGTGTGGTTTTCCTATTTCTGACTGAGCAGCCATTCTAGCACTTCCTTTTTTTCCTCCCCAAAACAACAGAAAATGTGAATCAGATAATAAATACAATAGCTACTTTCCTTGTGTGTTTTGGTAAGTGGATTCTGAAAATATTTACTTTTAAGCCAGAAGCAGTTCCCTTTCTGGAATACATTGCTAAAGATTTTATTTAGAATGGGAGCTTTTATTTTGCTTTATTAGAATGAAGTGAATAATAAGTCCACCCACATTTAGCCGCTGAGTTTAGCGAGCAACTAAATTTTTGCAAACTATTTTATGTTCGAGTGATGAAAAGTGCAAATATGAGTCCTTAATGTATTGTATAAATGTTTTCCTCTGCATGCACCTCGACTTCCAGGCCATTTTGATTCCCCSCACGTTCTGATCTCCAAAATATGACAGAGCTGTAAAAAGAGTAACACACGTGTTGTCAAACAGCAGGCAATGGAAATGCAAAAGTAATCCAGAGAACTAAATCAATCAGCCCACTGGAAAAAAAATGCAAAATATACAAAAACACTTATTAAACACAACTAATAATGACACTTGTTAAACAACTAATAATGAATCATTTCTCCTTTTATGAGAACACGACAAAATTCTCACGCTCCTTAACGCAATGAGGTTTTGCTTATTAATTAACAATGAGTACAAATTCATTAATAAATGTTTCCTATTAAGACAAAAAATCAAATTAAGCTATGCCATGGAGTGAACAGTCAGCATGTGTCTAGCAAGAATCACAACAATTTTTCTTCTGTGGTTGTTTTTTTCCTATTAGCTAAAGCARAAACAGGGAAGAGAATACTTACTTTGGAAAGGCATTCAGCTTCTTCATATTGTGTAAATAGCCTAAGGATTATCCAGAGTGGAAAGGAAGAAAGAAAAACAATGTTCTTTAAAATATCAGAARGAAAATATCAGGTTTGCCAAAGAAAAATGTACTAAAAACTAAACAAGAGAACATTAAAGCAGATACTTTCAGTACAGGAAATCCCCATTGTTTCTATGAGATTAAAAAAAATAAAAAAAACATAGTTTGGGCTGACCAAGAGCCTCTAAGGGAAAAAGTTGAGATGAAAAGTACTGAATATAGTTACTTAAACCTGATGCATCTTCTCTCTTCACTAAGGAAGGATAGAGAAAACATAGCAAGTGGGGAACGGATAATATCCATGAAGAAAAGGATGGGACTGGAGAGCAGGGCTCATATCTCCTAATTTGCCCCTCACTCAGCAACTGCCCACAAAGCCCGAGCCCTAAAACAAACTAAAACACATTGGCACCGTGCAGACTGGTAACCCGGATCTGACTGACAGTGCAGATCTGACTAAGCGAGCCCAGGGTGCAGAGCGAGGCTGTGCACGGGCATCACCTGCTGCCCTGAAGCACCCAACCTGCAGCAGCTGCTGCCCACATGACGAGCACACATTCACCATCCCACCCGTCTTCGAACGCTATTTGCCGAGCGGTACTTACGTCTACTGAGAAACAGAGCCAAAATAAGGATGACAAGCAGCACCACAGATATGCCAATCCCAATGTATATCCCTTTTTCCGAATACTGCGCGCTGTGAGCTGATACAGACACATTCTGTCAAGCATAAAACAGACGGSTGTTAGTAGCACTAACAGGAAAAGAAAATCTCATGACCCAAAGGCCATTTGCTCATTTTGCAATCCTGCAGTAAAAATATACTTGTTTCTAAGAGCCCCATTGCTATCTACAGCTGTGTGAAACATGCTGTTGGATATGCTGTTAATATTCTCAAAGAAGCTGAGGTTATGACAAAATTCATTTGAAATTAATTTTATTTGATGAATACTTTATTAGGAGGAGAAAAAATGCCTAGTGTATTTCTTTTATCGTCAGCTTCCTCAGTATTTATTCAAGGGGTTTTCCTGACTACTTTCTTCTTACTCTGGTRTTTATTCATGCAAGACTTCTTTCTGAAGGCTGAACTTAGATATCTACCTTCTCATTAGGAAGCCAGTCTAAAAGACATGGAAATACACTATGCTCCCTGACTTGTATTCTGCACATGTGACAATATGAATGTCCCCACACTTGCTACCTTGAGGAATTTAGCACTAAGCCTTCCCAGAGGAAAGCATGGCTGGCTTGTCTTCCTGCTAAAGGCTGGGTGATGTTACTAATAAATAAATATAATAAACAAAATAAAACAAATACAGCTTGATTCAGCAGGAAGACATGAGCTGTCTCTTCTCACCACACTGCGGGCAGGGTGCAGGCGGATGCCCATGCTACCAGACAGACAGTTTTCAAGTCCTCCCCCARTCCTGCCATACCTGCAAGTCTGCGGTTATATCTGACCAGTCTGAGAAGAAACYGGTGATTAAAGCGGGATCGTAGACCTGAAAGTCAATATAAACATTGCTTTAAGTCTTCTGAATTGGAGGAAGTAATTTATGCTTGTAAAGCAAATTAGTTTCCCCCACCCTCTAGCAATGAACACGAGCACTAAATGTGCAGAGTATGAAAAAAAATACTCTTCTGCAATCAAAACAAAGCCATACAAATGAACTGTAGAGATGACTCAGGATGCTCCCATATCTAATGGCTTAATCTAGGTATGTTGTATTACAACAGAGATGCTTACAGTCTGAGGATCTTCAGAGCCAGAAACAAGAGGCCAAGTCGTTGCGATGGTAGGGGATGAGTCACTGGCAGCCCCAGGAGCTGAACAAGACAAACCAACATGCCACTTGCACAGGGCCRTTTTGCCATGACAGGGAAATTTATCCTGTTGACTTTGAGCCACCTAATCAAAATATCTAAATCAAAACTTTTGGCTTTGTATATCACCAAAGCAGTTGGTACCTTCGGAGGGCAGCTAAAATCTCCTAGAATGGGAGCCTCTACTACCGTTTTCACTGCTTTGAGTTTCTTCCAGGAAACTGTCCACGTTCTCCGCATTGTCTAAACACAGGAYGCAGGAAGATGGAATTCCCAAGATGGGCACCCAATTTCAGCCAAGAAGTAGCTGAATGCCTACAACAAATTGTACTTAATCTGATGGACACATTAAAATTAATTCAGACTTTTGACAGATTAAGTGATATGWGGTTAGAGAAACCAAGTGATATTGCATTATGCAAACAAATCTCAAATTTCCCATTAAATAACACAGTAAACAGGCTGACGTGCCATATATTTGAAAAAAGGTCCTGCAGCATAGTTGAGGGTAATTTCCAGATAAGAGTGAGAATAGAAACAGTCTGAGAAAGTTTTCGCTTCTTCTTTCAAAAAGGAAATGCAACTGTTTTAACATTTCAGAATGCTTAAGTGGAAACCTCTGAGATAGAGGGTGAATGAAGATGGCATTACCAATTCTTTGTAATTTCTSAGGCATTACCTGAAAAAAAGTTATCATTAGGCTGTGATCTTTTGTGAACTAGAAATTTAAGTTGCCTTTTTTTTTTCAGATCGGAAGACACATCTGAGTACRTCACATAAGTCCATAAATTTGTGAGTGGAATAGAGAAATTAAATGAGGAATAGTTGGTCCCTATCTCTTGATATAAAGATCCTTGCATGGGGCTATTAAATGTGAATACACATACTGCATTCAGGGAACCACTGAGATGCAAGGGTAGGACATAGAAAGATTCACTCTTCATAGAATGCATTTTCAGATGACACAGTGAGATCTTATACTACATGAAGAAAAGACACACAAAAAAACCAACAGCTAGAGAAAACAGCACTTAGAGCAYAAATAAAATGACTACTCAAGCCTCGCCTTAAAGGGTAGCATCTGGGAGCAAAATACCTGCTGGGTATACACGCTTCTTCCCCCGGATTCTCTATATAATTTCTGGTAAAATTTATAGGCCAAGTTCTGATCTCAGGTCTCATGGTAATGTTTAACAAACTGTAGCCAGTAATTCTCTATCATCTAGCACTTATTTTACATTCTAGCTTCCCCATGGCATTATAGCTTATATATGYTATTGAAATTAATACTTGGACAAGAGTTACCTGAGGTCTGTTCAGARGTGTGAGTGTGAGGACTTGGAGTAGTGATCCTAGCTGATGTTAAAAAATAAAACAAAACCAGTATATGTTATAATTAACATTAATATGCATAGTTAACCTTAATATGTACACAGGCAGTGAGAAAGTGTTATAGAAAGTGTTTCTACAATAAAAATATCTTAGCACTAATTAGTCACATCTGTTACCCATTTGATCTACACATTTTTCTTTCTATAAGCAGAGAAAAACCAAATTCAAAGAGGGAACTGAGGCAAAATCTGTCTATATTAGCTATCTCTTTGTATGCCTGTAACCCATCAGGAAAGATGGAGTGCTATATTCTATAAAAAGGGTACAAGTATCATGCTTCACTGAAGAGTAATGCACCCTATGCTGCCCTTGCCTTCTATACATAACACCTTAAGAATCCTAAACAGYGTTGTGTGCCATGAAAAAAAAGGAAAAGGTCCTTGCAGAACTATAGTCACCATCCTGAGACCACAATCAAGTCAAACAGTACCACCAGTAGCTCCCCAAAKTCCTAAAGATCAACACCATGGATGATTATAGACATCATGGCAACACAAACTGCAAAATCCAGGTTCAGCAGCAGATTTACCCACAAGAGGATTCCCACAACAGAGCACTCACCTTTCTTAACCACAACCCTGTGATTAGTTGTCTGGTCATTGAACAAGCCCGGGATCTCCACACGGCAGCAGTACATCCCGCTGTCCCCTTCCTTTGCGTTCACTATTGTGAGGGACACATCTCCTCGTCGCAGGTTCCCTCTTAGYTGGTACCTGCTGGAGGGCTTATTTGTCACCTGCAGTCCATCTGTCCAGATAATAGGTTGTGAACATTTTGAAATGGGGCAGGGGCCACGGCCCCAGCACATGGTTGTGATGTCCGTGTGCCTTGTAACACGGTAAGAGCAGGGCACAGTGATGTTCTCACCAACCACTCCTCTCACGATGGATTCTGATACTGCAGAGCCTGTGGGCAAAGAGACAAGTGTAGTGCTGAGCAGTGTGTGCAGGGAAAGAAGATCCCAGAGCTTGGCTTGCGTGTCCCAGTACATCATGCTGCTCCTGCACCRCTTGCACAGAAGAGACATTGCTCTGATCAGCTTTTCAAGAAATCATATACTTTCTTTTTAATTTCTTTTTTTCCCCTTCCTTTATCCTTACAAAGTTTCTAACTTGCTAAGTTCCCATTAGATTAAATGGTAATGAATCTTTCCAGCTTCACAGAAGGTTGACTCARACTGATAAATCAAGATATCTAGCAACCAGCAGCATATCTATTACAGTGAGACTGTATCTTCTACTGTCTTTAAACTACTCTGGTCAATATTTCCTCAAAGAAGAGGAAGATTTTAATAAAAGTTGTGTTAAGTCTGCCAGACAAAATCACTCATCCTCTGGTGATCCAGACCAAAGMCACTGTGCAGCTCCTTTCTTCTACCAGGCTAAATGGTGCAGCTCCCGAGGGACATGCTCTGCCTCCAAGGAAAACAGTTTGCCACATACCTACTGTAACACAATCTTTATCAAACTTAGGCATTAGACCAAATGCCTAAAAATTTCAGTCTGTCTTAACCTTTCAGGGATAGAATTCTCTGCAGCAGCTACTGAAGAGAATATTTKCATGACAAAACTTGCAAATACTAGAAATATTTTAGGTACAAATATTCTCCTTTAAAAGTCATCATCTATAGTTAGGGAGCTCCYGAAGCAGGTCAGCCAACTCATGCTGGTGGATCCCAAGCATGGCATGGTTTGACAATGCAACTGTCGCTCATGGAAAGGTCACTCATGGAAAGGTTGGCTTTCCCAGATGACCTCATTTTTCCCAAGCTAAACTATCTTGGTTATAACTAAGTCCCATGCAGTGGCTTTGGCACAATAACATATTAGAAACTGATCTCTGAAAATAGGTTGCATTTTATTTTATATATTTAATGCAAGTTGTATATGAATCTCATCAGAAAAATCTTCATAAAGAACTAGAGAAACAGTATCCATAAAATTCCTTGTCTGTCTATTGAGCATATTCTATTACCAAAATTTTAATGTCTATCTGCCTGCACTCTTACTGCTCTGTAATCTGTTGTCTTCACTGTCGTTGCCTTTAAMAATATTGYCCTAAGAGGAAGGCTGCTTCTCAAWAGAATAAAAAGAGAAAACATTTKTCTGTCCCAGTAAGAAGCTCCTGTCAGCTGAAATACCAGAAGTCACCGGTAATTCAAGCTTTTCTTTAACTTCCTAAGCCTTCACAAAGACTAAGGAAGA
The DNA here is from genome assembly GCA_003342815.1 of Eudromia elegans. Taxonomy (NCBI): domain Eukaryota; kingdom Metazoa; phylum Chordata; class Aves; order Tinamiformes; family Tinamidae; genus Eudromia; species Eudromia elegans. The sequence goes on along the minus strand of PTEX01000016.1, from coordinate 1,333,921 downwards.
GAAATGTCCTTGTTTCACATCTTTTCTAAAACGACTTGAAGATCTCTTCTAGTCTCAGAACATCATTTCCTTCCCTTGCACACACTCCAAAAAGAAGAAAAACTTATATACTTAAAATTTCTTGCCAACAGGACTAAAAAACAGCCTCTGACATTGTGTCTTCAAAATCATCRCACTCACAAATATAATTTCATCTTTAAAAAACAAAATCATCAAAAAATTGAGCTACTGTAAATAAGTACAATGCACAACCGAAATTTCTCTAGCAAATTGCGCCATGTGACCCCATCCCCTCCCTTATGTTGATATCAAAAAAATAACATTACATTACAAACGGAAACCCATGAGAGCTACCTCCATCCTCCTGGTTCTTTGGTGTTCCTTTAGTTACCTGTAAAACAGATCAGCAGAATCCAGGTCAGAGAGGAACGAGAAAACATGGTGGCTGAAGGCAAGGAAGAGCTTTCTTGTTCGCCCTCCGGGCRCCCACATTCATACAAACTCGCTTGCTTCATCACTTCTGCTTTTACTACCTCRGTATGAGTGCGTCAGCTGCACTTGCTACAGCTGAGGAAGCCCTTTAATCACATCAGGATTGTCTTTCCTGCGGTTAGTCTGGGTCTCTTGCAGCACGGTGAAGTGCTGCTGCTGTTACTGCACACAGTGAGACTCTTTTGACCATTCTACCAAAAAGCTAAATACTATAAACATCACTTCAGAAGTGTATTTGTATTTCGTTTTGCATTTACTTGATGGCAGAGGATGGAATGGTTTTGTGAAGCACTGAACACTCTTTTCCTYAGCTGTGAGCTCTGTTCATCTGCAATTGCTACTATCACCTTGTAGTAAAACAAATAATAGTTCTGAAATGAAATTAATACATTAGTACAAACTTCTGCAGGACAGAGAATACTGTAGATATTCCACTGCCCCACAGTGCTTCACAGCCCCTTTTTTTGCCATAGTACATAACTATGAGAAGAAAACCCATAGGATATTTAACACACTGTGGAAAATGGACAAAACTTGGAAAAATAATGAATTCCTCCAAAAATATAATTCAAGAATTTAATCATACACTCCTGGTTGTAGTGCTTATAAGTTTTGGAGTACATTAGGCAATTTGGTAATGTTAGAAGGTTACCTAAACAGAGTTGCAATCTATCATTTGACTCTACATCTCCTCTGTATAGATATTTTTACAGTATAAAGTAAAACTTAAAATGCAGAAATCACTTTAAAGCTCATGCTGTCCCAGGCKCTCTGCTATCTTCGACAAAACTCTGTTGAAATGCATGTATTTTGAGAATTAGTGTTCCGTGGCCCCTCTCCCTGTTCCTGAATTACACGGCTCTTCTTGAGGTTGACATTGTATCTTCTCTTAGTTGTAAGGCGAGGACTGCAGCTCCATGCAATGTATCTACATATCTAAATCCAAGGAACTTCCTTGAAGAAACAAATTATCTACTTTAGTCCACGCAAAAGCATGTAAGTTGTAATCAATTGTTTTTAAAAATCAGAAATGGAAACAGCAGAAACATTTAGAAAAATGAGCACTATCTTGGATTGACTGTCTTACATAAACTGGCAGTTGGACTGCTGTTGAGAGAAAATGAAGAAAAATGGGATAAAAATTAGCAAACAGCCAGAAAGACACATGCAATAATAGCAGGAGGGAGCAGAGAGAGGGATGGATTTTTGCAAAAGATATGTGGAAGGAGAATTACGATTCAAAAAAATCCTCTTTCCCTCTTCTTGGGAAAACAATACCCTGTGAACTAAAGGCTGTTGCTAAGGGCATAATTCTGATATAAAGGTGATATATAATTCTGAAAACTGCTCAGCACTAAAGAAACTGAAACTGCTTTGCAAAAAGCCAGGCGAAACCAGCTCTCTCAGGCCAATGCCTGCCCAAAGCCATGGTGCAGGCTGACGGCCACCTCCTGGTGGCTCAGCATGCAAACGACACTTACCTGCTGTTTTCCAACCCGAGTTCCTCCCCCTGCAAGAGCACACAGCATGTAAGGATCCAAGCAGATCCTTCCTTTCCATCTTTATTCAAAGCTCAGACATTACCTTTGATACAACTGGTTACTCTTCCGACAAAATTTTGCTTACTATCTGATTTTTTTTTTAACTGAATTTCATAGTGTATGCAACTGAATATATATGTATATCATACAATCACACATTAACATTTCCCAGACAGAATCTTCCAATTGTTTTCACTGCGTTCAATAAAAATGAGAATTTAGTCAGACAGGGAAAAATGGCACCACTAAAAACTTTATTTAAAAAATAAAGAAAAAATAAAGACCAATTTTTTTTGAGTGAAAACTGTCTAAGTATTTTTAAGGGACATTACCTTCATTTATTTCAATTTGTTTCATGGAAGTTTAYTGCAATCATTAGTCGCTGTTAGGACACAGCTTGCAGAGTACTTTTAGAACTATAGTGCCCAGATCTATGACTATATTAAAAACAAAAATAAGAACAACAGAAGATTATTAAGCATCTATGACAGTTCTTTCTGAACAGTCAGGTTGAAACGTCTGTCTGAAACTGGAGTCCYATGTTACAGTAGTCAGGAAGGACTAAATCTCTTTCATTTAAAATGCATTTGTCAAGTAGCTATTCAATTWATTCCAGCCACTTACAATAGTTTTWTAGTCACAAATAAACCATATAGTTTAGATCCAACCAACGGTGAAGAAGAAAAGTCATGGCTGAAGATAGGACAAGAAAGTAAGTGGCAACTTGCTGTGAACTTCTTCCTACATTCCCAACAAACATCCGTTTCCTTTTCGTTATTGCTAGCAAGTCACATGCACTTAATAGAGTAGGCAATTCTCTAGCTSCTAATCCCAACTAACAGTTCACTTGAGTCACATACACACAGTTGTTCCTGATCATGACACCTGTATCTACAGGGTCAATTTACATCACCTAATAGCTAAGGCTTTTGCCTATTTAAGCACACATTTCTGCAAGTATTTCTGCAAGTATATCCAAATTACCAGACAATACAGAAAGACAGACAGCAAAATCACGGTGAAAAACAGTTTGTGCACGTTCTCTCACCCGTGAGGTTTATGAAAATTTTGGGTTTTTTTTTTTTACATAAGAGTTTTATATACAGAGTTTGGAAAATAGATGATACATGACAAAAAAGACAGGATTAAGATCTCCCTGAAACAGGGAGAGGTATAAAAGAGACCACCTCTCCATTCCAAACACACACACACAAACACACACAATGAAGGAAGAAATATACAGGTGTTTTGTGATCTCAAAATCAGGTGTGATTTAAGTGTAAGAAAATTAAAGTCCAATTTTAACTCAATTCATACCCAAAATTCCCAACATTCTCTCCCTTCTCCGCACCTCCCAAAAAGCACTGTAGCACGTTACATCCATAATAAATTAATTGTAGGGTCTTTTTGTACAATTATATTTTTACAATTTCTGTGTTAGAGAAATGCATTTTGGAGATGTGTCCTAACTTTACTTTTAATAGTGAAATACATATTTCAGAAAAGCTGAAAGCATATGCAACTAAAGCTTATCTGAAAAGGGGAAAAAAAAACCCAAAACTTGAATTTCTCTGTCAKATCCCTTACTTGCCTCACACTATCTAGCAAGTAACAAAAGAATACACCCMCCAAAAAACAGCAAGCAACAAATTAAGGTACACTAAAATGACTAAATTTAATTTGTTGCTTCCACTTCATGTATATATTTTTGTTCTTATGAATAAACACACACATTATATAAAATATTAAACATTTCCATTTGTCCAGTCATTCACAACCATCATGTGTAAGAAAAATGCTGTTTGGCTGTGCAGCAGCAAATTAAAATTTTCTGGTACCAAAGATACCCTTAGAATTCATTCTGCCCTTCGCTACAGTGAGCTAGTAAAAAAATTTTTTTTCATGTCATTTCATCAATAATGCTACACATTGCTGCATCTTTGTCTAAAACTTGATCTCTCTTGCAGCCAGAGCGCTCCCTCTGTTTTTCACTCTGTCCAAGGCAGCAGTTGCCATCGTCAACATCCAKGGGCTCTGCTTTCACTCTGAGCCCTCCCTCAGAATGAGGCAGATCGTCCGGCAAAGAGGCCAGGCAGTTCTGAATCATCTCTACAACTCGCTCCAGGTGCTTCTGAAATCGCTCTGCTGTTTCCAAACGCTGACGTTTCTGCACCTCCATCATGACCCTCAGCGTCTCCCTCGCTTGGTGAGGGCGATACTCATTTATAAGGTGATGGACATGAACAAAAAGCAGTTTTAAGTCTTCCAGTTTCTCTTCTCGCTTTATGCTCCCTGGACTCCTTATCAAGATATCCAAGAGGTCCAAGAAGTTTACCAGTATAGACATATTAAGTTTTCTTAACTCCTTCTTGTGATCAAACTGTATTGGATGCAATCGCTCAATACCTTGGCTTTCCAACGGCCGAATAATCAGGTCATCACACTGGAACTGGTTACCAAACATCATGTAACTGTCCTTCACAGGYGGAGGCGGCTTCGGGGCCAGACCCTTGCGGATATTTTCATCCGTATATTCTTTTATATATTGCATGGGCGGCGGAGGTAGAGCACTCACTTGCTGAGGTTCACCCATTTTGCGTGATGAAATCACCTAGGGAACGGCCCAAGAAACACACATTAACGACACACACAGCAAGGGAAGCACTGCGGAAAAGAGGAGACCCGGAGCAGGAACCCTCGGAGCTCGGTACCTCCTGGACACCATCATGAGCTCCCTGGAAGCGCACGAAGGGTCCGGAACCACCACACGAGCAGGGACCCAGCGCCTAGGCGGGGACAACAGCCGGCCCGGAGACACCCGAGAAGGGCCGCGGGGAGATAGGAGGCCCATGGGCACTGCCAGGAGGCTGACGAGGCAGGGGAAGAAGCGCCGGACAAGGGGGAAGAGAGCGGGGCCAGCGACGGATGGCACCCGGGGAGCCCCAACCTGCCACTCACCTGCCCGCCGCTCCCCTTGGCACCGCCGCCTGCACCCACTTCCGGCAAACCGCTCCCGCCCCCTCGCGCCCCCCCTCTCATTGGCTGCATCGCGCTCTCATTGGTCAACCGGAACGCCGCTCAGAAGCTCGGCCCACTCAGTGCGCTGCTTCCGCCGGAGGGGCGGTGCCACTCGGCGAGCGCGTCATGGCGGGGGCTGTGGAGACGGCGCCGCGCGTGTTGTCTCTGCCTTGTTGTGGCGGCTGCTCCCGCTGAGCGGCGCCCTCCGCAGGCGCCACCTGCCCTGCGGTGTCCGCGGGCAGCGTAGCCGGCACCGSGGCCGCGCTGCCCTCCCTCGCCCGGCAGAGTTGGGTGGCAGCCATGGCGAGGCCGAGTCACCTCACAGGGGGCGGCAGCGGAGCGAAGCGGCGTCCTCGAGGGGTCTGTCCCCTCCGCTCTGTCCCGCGTTGTCTCGTCCTCGGCAGAGGGCAGCAACGAGCTGGGAGCGGGACCCGCCGTGCCAAGCGGGGCCTTGGGCCGGGCGCTTAGAGCGTCGCTTCACGAAATCAGTGTTTTGAAATAATGAAATAAAATATAAAATAAAAATGTTTGGATTKAGTGGTAAACRCTAGATGATTTCTAGAGGKCCCTTCCAACCTTAACCATCCTGTTAGTACCGCAAGTATTGCGCCTCCTGCTAATTATTTACAAACCATTTGGAAGAAGAAAGAAAAAAAAACTAACTTTGAGAATAGTTGAGTTTATTTGGCTAGAAAAGCTGAAAACCATTCACAGCTCTCATTTGACGTGCTGCAAATCACACAACCCCTTTCTGATCTGAGGCTTTTTGAACAACGAGTGCAAATCCCACTGCAAAATAAACCGGCCTATTTTAATGTGTAAGCGGGACAGATTCGGGGGGGGGRAACCGACGTTTGTTCTCAGAGGACTGAGTGACAAGCGCGATAAACCACCGTGCTCGGTGACACCGTCAGGAAGGACCGTGGTCTGTAAACCTGCTCAAGATGCTTCTGCCGCTATTAAGTTTCTATTTTTTTATTATGTTGCTGATGGCTTGTTATTTGTTGCTGTTATGGTGTTGCATTATGTTGCATAGGTTCTTACCTGCTCCGTATGTAAAGGTTTGTCCTTCTGATTGTGTTCTCCTTCCTCTCACAGTTTGGTTTTGCCAGCGTAATTACTATTTTGTATTTATCCATACATGTGTATTTATCCATATATGTATCCGTACAGTTTTCAGACTGCCAGGCTGATGCCAACATAAGCGATATTTTCACATTCTCTGCCTCAATACCAAAGGTTTTACTTAAGAAGTGAGACAGAGGTCCTTACACTGCGCATTTTGAGGTGCCCAAAGATGTGAATTAATCTAGTGTTCTTTTCAGAAACACATCCATAGTGACTCTGAAATGTCACAAGCACTGAACAGTATAAGCACTGAATGGATTGTTCAGTCTCAGCAGGTTGCGTACAGAAAGTGCTTATTCTTYACACATAAATTTCTTAATGAGAAGCCATGTGGGCAACAAAGCRCCGAAGAAATAGGACAGGATAAGGTAGTTTAGCCATTCTGTTTTTAATTTTCAGCATTTCCCCACCAACACTGTATCCCTCTGACATATAGATTTCAAGATAAATATTGTATGCTTTAACTTCTTTTGACAATCACAATTTTAAAAATGAGTAGGTTAATGAGGATTAAAATGTTGCAAGCCATTCCCATTTTTGTACCACAGTTATAGATCCCATGATGTCCAGAGATTGAAGAAATGCTTTAGCTTAGGCATTGAGCTCGGTCTCTGGTAGTCTCCCCTGCCATGGACTTGCTTGGGGACATGGACAAATCATTCCGACTCTCCTGATTAAACTACAAGGCCTGTCAGGGTCAGCAGGAAGACTTAAGAGTCATTCAATCTTCATCAATGTTCAATTAGAATACTACTCCACTCCTTTAGCTAGTGATATTTTCTGTTTCGAATATGAGCAGCTTAGAGAAGAAAATCTTGTGCTATCACACAGARGGATCCTAGATGGCTTATCACTTTTTCTACATGGTGGAGGTTTCTAGACACTATTTCAATACACACAAAGAATCCTTTTCAAGAAGGGAAAATAGCCCAGGATGGGGATACAGTATGTGCCAGTGCATAGAAAGATGGAGCTGAGAACATGGTTTGCACATGCAGAGCAAGGGTGTTATTTCACACCCTGTGTTAGACCCTTGTGTATTAGCTACAACTGAGCTACTAAATAGCTGGCTGCTTTTGAAAGGGGAGCTCTTACTCCCTTACCTCTCTTCCCCACTATTTCCTTCTTCTTTCTTCTCTCCTTTCTTCTCTTGTCCTCCTTCCAGCACTCTTCGAGCACAGAGTCAACTCACAGTGCAATCAAGTGAACGTCAGTGTTGCTTTTTAAGCAAGTGATGAGAGCACAGGGGCAAAGGTAGGGGACATGATGACAGGAATGACTCTCTGTGGCAGCAACTTACTACTCTGTCTCACACCATCTTGTGACATCATACCCTGAAAGGCAGAAAAGGGATAAAAAGCACCGCCTGCAGTGTGAGAAAGCCCATCGGGAGATACTGAGGTGCTTTTGGTTTTATTGGACTTTCCAGACTGATCACACATTCTTGTAACAGAAGCTGAACTTGATGCTCTGCTGCCTGGTACTGTAAACTGTGCAGCAAAGCCCTAAAACACTTTGGCTTCAAAAAAGAGGAGACAGTGGGCAACCGAAAACTTGTTTTTTTCACATGATCTCTGTGATCTTCTTGAGTCATTTTCCCAGTCTCTATGTAGTGGCCAAGACATAGGAGGTAAAAAGTCAATTAATGAATGAAGAAAAAAATGTTTCAGTCTCATGTTTAGTAGCAAATGGGTGATTCGCAGAAAGAACATGCACGACCCTTTCCAAAGTATGGGGAGCTGCTAACATTTATTTTTACAATGCTGCCACATGAGAAAAGAAAAGGGCTGGTGGGTGTCTTGCACAGCACTCCACGGTTTGCCTTCTGCTATGTTTCAGGGTTTTTTTTGGAAATAAGCATACTGTATGCTGTCCAGTACAAGCTCATAACTGATACTGCAGCTATTCCTAAAACACAGAATTACTGTAGCATCTCCACACTGTAGGGGTGAACCTGGAAAGTCCCCCAGCAGGAACTGAACCAGTCAGTGACATAAATACATAAGTTGCCTCAAAGCCCCAGGACATTTTTTTTTTTTTTTTTTGGCATTAGTTAAATTTATTTAGTTATACTCTATACTAATTTTAGGCATATTGGCGTGTCTCATTAGCAGGCACTTCTTTGTTAATTCAGCAACAATGTGTACAGTATGTGCCACTGGAGTGTGCTAAGTTTTCTTTGCTGCATTTTGAAGCCAAATACTGTGCAAGCACAGGCAATACACACCCCATCTTTGTGCCCAGTCTTAGGAGAGCTCTGTGTTTTTTTGTGCGTTTGAAATTATTTCTTTCCTCTGGATCTCTACTGCAGTCTAAATAGCAAATAAAAGTAAAGTCAGGTCTTTTTTTTCTTTTCCAAAGTATTCAGAAAAATAACCCTGAAATGAAATCCCGTTCAAGTCTCTTGTTCAGTTTAGATAAGTGTCGCATCTTGCAGCCTAGTTAAGCAGTGGGCTCAGGAATTTCCTTTTTTGGTGATTGTCACAGGTTTTCTTGCAGGATATATCAGGGAGGAGGAGAAGATAAAGGTGGGGTGTCTGTTAGGGTTGAAGGGGACTTAAGAGATCTTCATGCCATCTGCTGTAGTTAATTCCCGTCTCCCAGTCTCCTGCTGTGGCTTTAGGAATTAATGAATTTGTAATTCAGTGTTGTGCTGGCTTTTTTTGTCCGACTCCTCAGACTAAAATATCAAATGCACTGCATTATTGTGCTGAATAATACAGGAGGGAAGTTCAATGTTTCTCTCCTGCAAATATGAGGGCACGTCACTCTTCAGCCCACGTGAGAGTTGAACTGCTTTTTGTAAGGCAAAAACTAGAGGTATCTGAACAGGTTCAAAGCTCAGCACAGAATGTGGACTGTATTCAGCCACAGAGCAGCTATTTCACTGCTCGTTAATAAACTGACACAGACCACATATCAGTACAATCTTATCAATGATCTTTCCTATACTCATACTAATGTTTTTGGACGTGACTCCCTACATGGTTATTAAACCAGACATTAATGTTGGATCTTAACATGGTTACAAATCTGTGGTAACTATCTACTCTAGCTTGTAAATGAAAATGGTTCCAAAAATATGTCTGCATGGAATGAAGAAGTACTCCTTATCCTGCCATAGGCAACCAGGGTAACGTCAAACAAATCATATTGCCAGAATAAACTGCGGGATTTGCAGCACTGCATTTTGCCAGCAGTGCAAGTAACGTCTTTGTCTTCAGAAGGAAACAGCAAAGCAGAGCAACCATGATGGCCAGCACTAATAAAAAAGAGATGGAAACAATCCCCAGTTTCAGCGCTATTCTGCTCCTCTCCCACCCTCCCCCCAAAAAAAGTTTGTTTTCTTTAAAATTGATGTTATGTTGTCTAAAAGAGAACAGCTGAGCAAGGGATTATTCGTACCTACATCACTGAAGAACTTGTTCTATCCCTATGCAAGTGCACCAGAATAAATAAAACATGTTCTTTATGTTACTGCCAAGACTGGTGAGTCCGGGAATAACTTGCTTCAGGCCTTCAAATCATGGGTGATTCACTATATCCTCCTAGCAGATGCCCAGAACAAGGCACCTACTTCCCCAAGGCTTCAAAACCATTCACAGGACAATCTTGGTTCTGGTTTTACAAGAGCAGCTCTAAAGGCGTAGGACCTAGAGGGAAGCTAGATTCCCCATAAGATGGGGCTGATTGTTTGCATTTCCTACAGCTTTCTGTCTTATTCTTTGAATACACTGGAGACGTATTTCTTGCGATGGTAACAAACTGCAGGAGAAGCAAGACATCCGAGTAACCTCAACAGAGATTTTTAGATTCTTTAAAAGAAAGCTAATTAGCAAAATGGATTGAAGAGCGCAAGCTTGGAAATTGAACGATGATCGTGATCTCGTGAAAAGAGGAGCTGGCACCCTGAGAGCAAATATGGCCCAAATGCTGCACATGGTAGAGGTCTACAGGTAGTTTTATGAGAGTGAAAATGTACTTGCTGCCTTCTGGTCTTCCGGTCTGTTTTTTCTTTTTCTTTTTTTTTTCTTTTTTCTTTTTTTTTTTTTTTTTACAAAAACAAAACCTGTCTATATTTAACTATAAATTTCTCTGCCGCCTTCAGGACATAAGCCTAGGTATCAGGGCAGGATGTGCGGGTGGGGAGATTTCCACAGTCTGCTGTAATAGAAGTGTGAACCGCATAATCTAGTAAATCCCCTAAGAAAAATCCAATCCCTAAAACAACAATTTTCAGAGCAGAAATGGAGCAATTTGCAGGAGGTAGCAAGGGATGAAAAAAGGTGATTAAGAGAAAAAAAAAAAAAAGAAAAAAAAAAGAAAAAAGGAGCTAACTGAGGCCACAGATCACGAGAATATCTTGATTTGTGACCTCAACTTGGCAAGCAGAAAGGAGTATTTAAATGCATGCAGCAGCTCAAAAGGAAACCTGAAAAATTACACTCTTCTGTTTCAAACATTTTCATTTGCCCTTGCATATAGATGGAAATGGGTCAACAGATACATGCTGAGCAGGCTTTAGAAAAGTGCTTAAGCAGAGAAGATGTAGGACCTCTAAAAATCTGTCAGGCTTGTCCCATCATTGTTAGGGCTGGATTTACAGAGGGATTAAGATACTGAGGACAATTATATTTAATTCCTTTCTTTGAAGTTTATAGAATTGCTGTACCACAAATTATAACACGGTGCAAATAGCCCTGAGCAAAACGAGTGTGTTCATAGATTCAGTGCATGACTGCACTGACATACGAACTCATATTTCAGAGTGGGTAACTACGTTAGAGAGATGTTCCAGCTAACCTAACGTGTCCTGTCTGAAGCCTTTCAGAAAGGCTGTAAAATTTATATAGAGAGATGTACAGACTTGGCTATACTGCCTCCAGATCTGGAGCCAATTTAGTCACAGATAAACTGGCTATTTTTAGCTATCCTACTCTCCTATAGAAGGGCCCTGAAGCCACTGTTTAAAAGGATAATCTGTTAGTCACCCTGGTGCATTATGAGATGTGATTTAGGCCTGCAATTCATGTCTTGAAAGCAGCAAAGAATTATATTACAAAATTAAGATTACACCGTGATCTTTGAAATAAAATTACATTCAAATACACATAAGTAGGTCATTCTCTTATAGATGTATAATTATATTAAAGTGTAATTTTTAGAATTTTTTTTCTTTATATGCATGTCAACATAGCCTTATAATTATTAGACTTACAAAGTATTGTTCCTCTGTCCTTGGCTTGGTGTACTGAAATACTGGAATGTTTAGTGCACAATTTTTTTGAGATTAAAAAGGAAAATTAGCATGACTAGATAGATCTGTGTCAAGATCTGATACAAAAATACACTAGTCCCTACCTTTCTCCTCAATTCAACATGTCAGGAGTTACCAGTTATATCTTGGCTGCAACACCATCAGCATTAATTCACTATGGAAAACTCCCCACAGGTAATCTCACCTTCTAAATCCTAGTAATTTTGACAGGATTATCAACTTCTTTATCTCTTAAAGTCAACATTTGTGATTATTTTATTACAACTTTCTGCCTTTTCTTTTCCTATATGTGCGTTATATCAAATCTGTGACATTTCTTTGGCAGCAGCTCAGCCTGTCCAGTGTTTCCACACCTGGAGCTGAATCACTCCAGGTTCTTGGTCCTTGATTCTGTCTTGTCTTGACTCTCCTGCATTGCATCACATCATACCGTGTTTGCACCATATAGTCAAGTGTATTTGCCAGGCCCTATGATGGAACATTTGRTCAAATCGCTCCCCTTTCATATTTTTCCACTAACTCCTTATCTCTTATCGTATGAAGAAATCAAGCTGTCTTCATTACTTTCAAAGAATTACTTAGCTTGTCCCTTCTACATACCACCCTTGATGAATCTCTTCTCTCCCCCCACATCCTCTGGTCTCCAGCAACATTGCTAARACCTGCATGTTGGTTTTGACCTTGCTTTCTCTTTTTCTGCAGSAGTGCAATGTCACATCCTTGATTTCTTCTTTATATTCAATTTTCTGAGAAGACAGCATGACAATCAGTGCTAAGAGTCTGTCAACTTTCTTAGCATAAACTACTAAAACTTTTCAGAAAGTCCTTAGTACGTAACAGTCAATGCAAAAACCAGAATAGAAGGAATAACAAAGTCCTACATAAGTGCTCATAGCTGAAAACACAATAGYAATAAAATTATGAAGTTGGTTACAAGTGAAATCCATTGTCTTTTTTTTTGGATTTTGTACTGCTAGCACAATAAATTCCCATTGAGTTTATATGGGCATTCTACAGCTTGTGTCACAGTTTTGTAGTTRCAGGAAGAGAATCTCTGAACACAAGTTAAACCAGTATATTCTCAAGCATGCRAAAAGTTATGTGCACACAAAAGTAGACCTAAGCAAGTTCTAGAAGATTCTGAATTGTTGTTATTTACAAATAGCACATTATCAGAACAATCAGAGCAGATGCTGAATTTGCCATACAYGAGCACTGCATAAGGCATGTATGTCTTGTAAAGAACTTGGTAATTTAGCCCAAGAAATGATCCTAGTCTTCAAATAGACATGAAATCCCCCTTGGCAGGGGTGATGAATTTTCAGGGTATCACAGACTTGCGTCATTTTTCTTCTTCAACCACAAGGGTTCCTTGGAACTCAATCACTGTACCAAGAAATGAAACATAGCTTCTCTGGTCTTACACATAACATTTCAATATATATTGCATCTCTTCTTCTGCAAGACCACCACAGAGATAAACGCAGGGATCAACTACACAAGAGCTTCTCTTTATCCCTGTTCTACAGTCCTGGATTGCTTTAGCAAGTTCTCTTTCAGATGTGCACTGAAAACACTAACTATAAATTGTATTCTTAGGGAAATATAAGGTCCCAATGGCTTTGAACACGGCTTATAAGGAGCTTATGAGAATCTCTGGAACATTCTGCAAAAGCAAATGCTCAATATAACATAAAGCAGCAMGGAAGGGATACCTGGTTCTTTGAGCAGGACAACCCATATATCCTAGTAAGGAATACTGTTCCCAGGTCTGTGCCCCCAAACTGCCCTRTAAAATCTAAGTCTTCATTTAAAGAGTTTGCAGACCTTGCTTTTTTGTTAGTTTGTTTTTCCCCTCAAGGGCTGTATATAAAATAATGAGCTATCTTCTTTGGAACCTGAAAACAGTTTTAAAAATACATCAGAAAGAGGGAGCTATCTCCTTAAATTCTAATGTTGTGTTAAAATATGTAGAAAAATAGGCTGTGTAGAAAGCTAGCACTGGTAGATGATTTAAAGTAAAATAATTTTCAGAAACTCAAAGTTAATGATAATTCTTATCTTACATCTCACATATTCCAGCAGACTCCATGTCTCTGTTCCCCAACAGCAACAAAAATATATCACTGATAAAATAATACACAAAAAATTAAAACTGGAGGAACTGAGAMAAATGAGTTGCATAGCTGCATTTGTTCTAAAAGAAAATCTTGGATCTTGTCTACATCCACAGAGTTATTTCGTGCCTGTGTTTCCTGGAACATTCAACCCTGGGCTARTTAGAATGTCTCTGAAGAAGTCAGCCCTTGGTAAACAGCAAACAATGATAASAAGTTAGTTATCAGTTATTATAACCATTTGTTATCAGTTTAAATATATAACTACTGCAAATATTTATTCTTCCTTATAAAATGGAAATATTGCAAATTATTTTTATATATGTGGTGGGTTTAATTGCCTTGAACTGCTTTTTGCCTTTGTTTACCATATTAGGAACTTGCATTTTATGTAAGAGACTTCCTCAAAAYATCTTTTCCTTTAAAAAGAAATATGGATGTGTGACCTACTTCTAAGGGGAAAGATGCTTGTCYTGTACATGCAAATTCAGTGTATGCATTTGTAAATGTATTTACTAGATGGACAAGCAGGAGGCAGATGCTTTATCATGCCACACCTCTTCATTAAKCCTTGATCATTGACTCACATCTGTGGCATCTCCTGAAGTGTTATTTTTTCCACAACATTTACCTTGGAGTACATTTCAGCATGCACTGTTCGGTTTATGACTTCAGAGAGGATGTGGTTATGGTTTGACAGAAAGGAAGCTTTGCTGCAGATATGAAGATAAAGCTCAAAGCACCTACGCTGCCTTATGAACACCTTTTTTGTTAAAAAAATTAACTGCCTTCTTGGTTCTCTGTCTTGGACGGGTGCTCAGTGCCTGGGGCAGGCATCCCGTGTCCTGGAAGAGAGCTACTCTTGGCTCAGCAATGAATAACTGTGTGCTCCTGGAGGAACAGCTCATCAAAAAATCCCAGCAGAAGAGAAGGACGTCTCCCTCCAACTTCAAAGTGCGCTTCTTTGTCTTAACCCAGTCCAAGCTGGCATACTATGAACATCGCCACGGGGTAGGTCAGCCATTTTCTCTCTCACAATACAGTAGCTGGAGGAAGGATGAACGCTCTGCTAGGTGTTACTAACTTAATATTTCTGGTCCTTGTTACAGCATCATTCACTRAAAATTGCAAAGCGATCAAAGAGCTCATTCAAAGCTACTGGGCAATGGGCATCTGGTGTAGAATAAGACCTAGCCAGTCTATAGGAAGGATCTAATTTTGTTGTAGGAATTTACAACAGGTTACCAGGACCGATAGATGTAACAGCCAAGCAGGTCTACACCTGGCAGTCCACGCTGGTTCGGGAGTGACCGGATCTGGCCTATTGCTGCGTTACGGACCCTAATTACATCTGGCAGGAAATCAGCTGCAGATCTTTACTTTCTCATCCTTTTCTTTAGGGCAACAAATTGGTGGTGGGTAGGTGTTATATTTATAAATAAATTCAACTGCTGTGCTTAGCAGTTCTAGTCTTCAGATCTAGCTTAAAAAGGAATGTGGTGATGAGATACATGCTCAGACAAGTTGTTGTTTCTCCCAGCATTCATTTCTCTAATTTGCTAAATATGAAGAAAATTAGGAGTCAATCTACATACCCCATTGTGCTTAGAATTCTAGTGAAGTAAAAATAATTCCYCTCTTCCTATATTTAGCGAGAAGTTTTCTAGGCCTCATTAGATAGTCGTAAAACATACTGTTTGTTCTCCAGTAATCAATGAACATGCTGTTAATCCAATAWGTTTTAAGTGATGCTACCTTAAACAAACCAGTTTTGGGGACCATGTTGCCTTGCTGTCTGGGTTTGGCAACTTGAGATGATAGGGTGTAGCTCACAGATGCAGAAAATTCATTTAGAACTGAAACCAACACGGAAAATAAACAATAATGTGCCCTTGTTTCGCGTTACTGCCCAGTTGAGGTTGGATGTGCTTTAAGTGTTATGTTCATAATTATTTGCAAGTTACTTCTCTCAAATATGCTCAACAAATGTTGTAATTACTTTATTTTATAGATGGTTCTTTTCTATACTTCCATATTTAAATAGGAAACATTTATCGCTGCCTATATTGTCGCTATTTGGTCTCAGATTCTCTGTGACTGTTATCCAGACAGATTCTTTTCTTTTCTTTTTTTTTTTTTTTTTTTTTAAAGATTTTGTATTCTAACTATTCCACTTGATTACGCTGGGTAACATATTCAAGAACATCTAAATTCAGCTGTAAGTATCTAGAAGAATCTTAACTAATGCTTTTTGGTACTTTCTGAATCTTGATGATTTGAACGGAATTCAACATTTATCTTGCCTAAGTACTTTTGAGAAATTGAATAAGTGTCTGCCTGCATCTTTAGACACTTAAGTGGTTTGGAAAATGTGACTCAGTGGCTTTCAGTGGGGCACAGATTTCATAAGTTACTTGACTATCTTTTTGTAAATTTTATCCCCTAGTATTCCTAAATGTCACTTAGACCATGGTGGGTCACCTTCAAAGTGCTCGTTATAAATGTCTTAAAAGCATTCAAAGGCAAATAGCTACACATTCACAATCTCAGTTCATGGTGAATAACAGCTGTCTATATGCATATATATTTATATAGGTTAGAAGCTTCTGAAACTTTGATCTCTAAAATCAGACTATAGAGCACCAAATCTTTAGGTGATTTAAAATGCTCTAAGTATAGAGGCATCAAAACAAGGCTATGCAAAGTTGGATCAGATGACGAGTCGGTATACTACTCTATCTTATATTTTATCTATTATAAACTTACACACACTACATATAGACAGATATATTCTAGTTCCATATGTATGTATCTTTGCATTGTGGATAGACTGTGCATCTATCTATAATTAGAGGGCTGATTTTCCGTGAAAAA
The DNA here is from genome assembly GCA_003342815.1 of Eudromia elegans. Taxonomy (NCBI): domain Eukaryota; kingdom Metazoa; phylum Chordata; class Aves; order Tinamiformes; family Tinamidae; genus Eudromia; species Eudromia elegans. The sequence continues at coordinate 1,317,473 of PTEX01000016.1, read as the reverse complement.
CTATCAAAATCCTGCAGTTGCAATAACAGAAGAACTTAGTACCAAATGGGGAAAACACTGTCTCATTAAATGCTAACAGAACCAATCTCCAGCCTCTTCAGTAAAGTTCCCCCAAACATATCATCGTGTCAGGCCTCCACATAATCACATCAGCCCTGCTCTGGAGAGGAAAGCTTAAGGCATGCCATGTTATTGCCCTCATGCCTCGTGCTAAGGACTGAGTGAATCCTCAGTACCTGTGTACACAGCCGTGGGGCCAGGGATAGGCAAATTGCAGCGTTTAACGGAGGCCCATCCTAGTGAAAGAAGCTGGACCAAGGAGYATTTTCAGGCACGGGAATTAATGGTGTGTACCAGGACTGCTCCTGCACAATGCCTGGCACAGGTTGGCTCTGCTCAGACAGTTTGGGGGGATGGCAGAGGCCATGGACTGCTGCCATGAGGCCACCTGCATGAGGCCACCCCACTCGGGAGGCTAGAGGGACCAAGTGCCACTGGCATTGTTTGCTCTGTGCTCACTGGACTCAAGGACAGGAACGCTCCCTGCACCAAGCAAAGGGGGCCTTTTAGGCTTTTAAATTATGTTTTCTCCGAGAAAAATCTCTGAAGATGTTTGCTATAAGATTTCAGAGGGCTTCTTCAAGACCATCTTAACTTAGTCCAAGCTGTGTCAGTAACATTCAGACAAAAGAATTACCTAAGGGCTTAACRGTTTGCAAAGTCCTATAGAATTCAATGGGGTGGCTTAAAGTAAAGCCAAAGCTCATGTGTTAAGCACAGGCTGAGATGTTTTGCCCTTATTGAGACCTTGGTGATTTATAAGGTTTGACATCTAGTCCCTTTCTCGGTATTTTGACATGATGGGTATAAAAGGATCTTTACGAGTTCAGTTGTAGAAGTCTATAGCAAGAAAATAAATAGGCCAAAGGAAAATACAGGATAATTCTGTAAATCATATGCAAAGCTAATCATAAMGGCAAATTTTTGAAATAACTGTCATGTCATTTTCTTTTCTGTTGTAACAGCACATAGCTAGAAAGAAAGCTCTATTCATGTCATGGGCCAACACACAATGGCCATTAATGCTAATGAAAAGTATTTACATATCTCATTAGGAGAATGAGTCCCCCAAAACTGACAACAATAAGAAGCTATGTCTTCTTGAATTCATTACACAGTGCACAATGCATGGCTGTCTTCGCATAAAGCACATGTGTTCAGCCCCCATCTTTACTGAAATACATCAGACGTGCCTTTATAATAACATGCAMATTGCTTCCATGAGCAGAAATTCCTAGTTTGTAGGGTCTAATTTTATATCTATTCTGCACAAAAGTAAATAAGCACATGGGAGTAATTATTTTAACTCTTTCAATGAGTTTGATCCTCATCATAATAACCTATAATGCAGACCCTTGYGTGATACTCCCAGGGTCCCAGTACATTGCATTACTACAAAAGAAGCAGACAAGTGAATCCCTTTGGCAGTGATCTCTGGGACACRCTTTCAAGTGTACTTGGCCTTAACACGTTACCTAGACCCTGTTGACCTAATGGCTTGTGATCTATGGTAAATCCAYGAAAACTAACAGACGGGAGAGCGAAAAGAGTTAATTTGCAGGTCAGATGCTAAGCTCATGTATGGTCTTTAGAATGTCATGCAAGCCACGTCTACCTGGATGAGGACAGACAGAAATGAGCTGCTCTGCTTAGAATTCAAGCCAGCTGTCATCTGAAAGTGCCCAGATGTCTGAGGCTGACGCCACACTTCAGTAACTGGGCTGCTGTCCTCTAGGATGGTCCCACAGCAGAGCTGCTATGCGCTGGACTGGAGTTGAAGCTGCTCGTTCAGGGGCTGCTGCAAACTGCAGTGATGTTTGGATCTGTCTGTACCATCCATGGAGAGGTATTCCATGTCCCTATGCCACAGGTTCTCCCTTCAGATATACACATCTTTGTAATGCCTTGTCTGATAGGCAGATTCTAAGAAGATGTATTTAAGGACTGYAAAACTACACCTAATATCTAGTTTTCAAAGAAAGCAATGAAAGGAGTGCAGAAGAAAAAAAAAGAAAAAAGTTTGAATTTCCTCTTCTTTTACATCAGTACTATTCTTCTGCTGATCAGACACTCAAGAGGTCAAGTAGCACAAGTCAACCCTGGGCTGGGTTCCTTCACTCAGATCTTTGACACTCGGATATAAAGAAGGTACTTCAGTGTGTCTCAAAATTTGCTTTCAGTCTCTTTTTCTAGGAGACCAACAGACTAAACTTGTCTGAAAAGGCTTTTATCAGCATCAAAAAAAAAAGTTTCAGCTACTAAGCCCGCTTGGAAACAAAGAATTGTTTGGAAACCCTGCAGGAAGGTTATGGTTACAATTTTTCCCTGCATTTATTCTGTTTTAGGCTCTTATAATTCTGAAGACCAAGCAACACTGCAAGGCTGGAGGAGTGAATAGTGAACTATGAATCAAGGAGYGAATCAAGCCAACTCTTGGCTTGATGTATAAAGCTTGAGGTCCAGGAATACAGTGTACCACCATTGATTTTTCCAGTCTTTTAAAATAATTATTAAATATGGTGGTTTTATATGATTTTGATAGAAATGTAGTATTTGTTTCCATCAGATAAAGATCTGGCTCATAGGCTTTATAAGGGATGGAGGAGTAATTTCTCTTCCAGACATATTACCCTGTGAAACTGAGAATTTAACTGAGTAAAGTCATTTAAAAAGGAGATTGTTTTCATGGAATAGGCTTTGTCTAAAAACAGTACTGGCTTTAGTAAACAAGATTAGATACTGAAATTAGTTGTTGGAAGTGAAATTGCATGGGATCTACCTGATAGCACACCAACAATGTGTCCTTTCTTTTTCATTTAAGTTGTAGGACAGAATAGTCATAATAGGCATGTGAACCATGGGATTTATATATCAGATATAACAGGATAACTGGAAGAATTACAACATAGCACAAGAGTCAGARTTCTGTGGAAAATCCCAGTAATATCAATTATCACCTCTTTATACTTTTCCTCTGGAAAGTTTGGTATTGGCAAGAGATGCAAAATCCCATAAAGCTTTCTTTTAAAATTGAAATTGCTTAATTTAAATTTCTAATTCCTTTTTAAGACTTGATTGGTTCATTTCTTATAAACTTAAAGCTATATTTGTCCCTAATAGAAGAGAGAACACTCGAAATACTGAACAATGTTAGTGTTAGGGCAAGATTCCTATCAACCTAGTTATCAGCAGTCCTTGATATCCAAACTATTACGATAAAAACAGGATATGCTGCARTGTTAAGGGCAGAAAATAAGTGCATCAACACAATGTTCAAGGAGGTTCAAGTCTTTCAGTTATTAGAAAAATATTTCAGCCGGAGAATTATCATTAAAAGTAAGTCCTTCTTGTTAAGTGATCTCTAAGTTCATAGTTATCATGTGCTCTGTTATTGTCCATTGCTACCCTGCAGCCAACATTTGGCTATGAGAGACCAGCAGTCTATGTCGATATTAAACAGGAGACTATGCCATAGTGTAGCCATAAGCAGAATTTGGGTAGCCCAGGAAATCCAGAGATTCCTTTCCAGATTACACCAGAGGTTCAGCAAGGCCTGAAGAGAATAACGCCAGAAAGACAGTAAAGTGTCAGTAATGAAAAAAGATGATGTTCACTATAAATTGCAGTTTCTGCTACTGGAAGGTTGCTTTATCTTTCACAAAGGTAGTGCTTAAGGTTGATATTGATCTGTCTGTAAGGGGAAAAGCATGTCTGTTGGAGCTGTCTGTTCACTGACCCACTTATTTTCTACCAGTGGTTAGAGGCTGCTTTTCTTTCTCAAAAGCTATGGATTCACATCCTCCTTCCAGCCACTCCAATAACGTTTTGTTAGCCAAAGTACAGCTTTAACGCTGCATGGATATGGCAAATATTTCTTATGGAGTTACAAGCAGGAACATAAGAGAAAATGATAGCAGCTCTCTATAAAGTTCCTGTATTAATCCTAGAGCTTAATTTAAGCACACAGGAATATAAAAATGCTTGCCTTAGATCACACGAAAGATCCATGAACCAAGTGGCCTGTCTCCAGGAGCAATCAGTCTCTGTTGTTTAGAGTAAAAGCACAAAAATAGGTTCAAGTGTTTTTCTAAAGGCCGAGAGGAAATATCATGAAGGATAAACATATAAAACATATAAACGAGCTGTTTTTTTCCTTTCTGTGTTCAGAGACAGCTGTAGGAGAGAAAGACACCTCAACTTTATATAATTTATCAATCATTTTGAAGTCAACTCAAATTACTCTGAAGACAAGCATTTCTATGTTTTTTTATTATTATTATTATTATTATTATTTCATTTCAGCCTAAGTGTATTTCTTTCTGGCTACCTTGAGAATGGGCACTGTCCTAGGAACACCACATGCCATTTTGCAGCTGTGAGCGTGCAGCTTTCCTGTGCATAGCTGGGGATTATTTCAAGTTTGGTTATTGTGCTCTTAATAGCAACAATGTAAATTTTTCCCCTTCTCAAGGCATCCACCCCCTGTGCACATTCAGTCACGACTGTGGGCTCTGGTAACACAGGAAGCATTTCTCATTTTATTTCTGTTCACTTTTGGCCTTAATCAGCTGAATGAACAGGTTTTCTGCTTTTTTCTGTCCTATTGCTCCCACCAGCAATGAAGCTGTTTCTGAGAAGCACCAGGGCTGCACAGGCATCACTGAAGATACAAATCAGGCTCCACGGTCTCTATGGCAGTGACAACATACACGAAGGTTGAAAAAAATATGGAGATTGCAGGTTGAATTTACAGCACTGCCACTCAGTGACCCCATTTTCAGGCATGAAAATACAACTTGCTGAAAGCCAGAGAAAAGCAGCACAGATGGAAACTGTATTTCCAACCTTTGGATGGAGAATTGGCTCTCATGAAAGGAWTTCTAGAAAGGCACCTATGAAGTCCTGTCTTCATTCAAGCACTGCCCTGCACAGCTGCATTCCCTCTGCTCCCTGAAACCAGCTCATRCACATCCCAAGCTCATACTGACCCCTCAATTATACCAGAATGCAAAGGTACCACAGATTAGAAATTGGTGGGATAAAGTTGCAGGTGACTTGTAATATGGTACAGTTAATGGTATTGCTAATTTACCATTTCTGCAAACAGTTACCTGTGAATAGTAAGCATTGTGCATGGGTCTAGAGACYGTTCAGTCTGCACAGAGGAGCCTTTCCGAGGAGATGTTGCGTGTCCACAGGAGATGTTGAAGGCCCAGCTGCTGTTGCAAGCAGAGTAGTCTCTCATTGCCACTTTAAAATGCTCTCACGTGCAGGCAAGCACCTCTTTGCACTTACATACACTTCATTCCAGTGTTGTGCCAAAGTTGGAGCTTTTTTATATTTTTTTTTCTCCTCTGTCTGTTCCTGAGGTCTTATGTGCAATGCTTTAAAAGATTAAGTTGCTTTGGTTGCACCACGACCAGCCCACAGTGTAAGAAATCCTCAAATCAACTGTCTCTGCCCAGCCTGCACAGCAGGGGGAAGAGAGGCAGGTGATGAGGGATAAATGGGTCAGGCGCAGGCAAAGACCCTTAATTACTCAGCTATCTAAGTGGTTAATTAAGAATACTTCTCTTGACTCAAGATGACAAGTGAAAACAGTGAATAAAATTCAGCTTGAATTCTTGCAAAGAAAACCTACAAATTCTTGCAAAGAAAACCCCAAAAGAATGTCATTAAAGGCTTGTACTCACGGAAATGTTTTTGTGGTTGAGCTTACAGGGGATTGGAATTTCCTACCTCTATCCACAGCATCTATAAATTAGTCTTCCCCTTACCTGCCTACTGAAGTAAAGTAGCTGCAAGTGGGGGCTCCATGGGTATAGAGGGCCAAGCATGGGCCACCCTGGCCACCACTGTGGTCTCTGACCAAGTGACTCTTCACCAGGCCCCTTTGGTAATTAACCTTTTCAGCTGCTCCGCACRTGGATTCATTGTGCAACTTGCTGAAAGCTTCTGTGAAATGCTCCCGTGTGTCACCAAAGTCCCCGTTCCGCAGTGTGTGTGAGGCTTGCACCTTTGAACACGCAGCTTTGCAGCAAGACTGTGTTCTTGGGTCACTTTGTAATATAATGCAGTGTGGTTGAAGCTTGAAGCCCTCGCCGAGGTTCGTGGTGCCTATGAGCCTTTAACACCCAGATCTGGTGCAGCACATTTGATACACTGGGAACAAAAATAGCAAGTGTTAGCCAGAATACAACCTATTCCCGCCGGCTGCACGGCCCCATATATTGCAAGATCCTGATATATGTGAACCCYGAGCATACCAAACCTCAGCCAAGAAGCAGCCTCACAGCACAGTCTCCTCTGTAGCTGCTGCTGAGGAGCGGGGCTGTGCTGACCCTGCAGGCAGCTTGAGCCGGCACTGGGAGCTGGCCGAGAGCAGTTGGTTGTGTCGCAGGCCAAGCTGCCATGGGCTAGGCTGGTAGCAATGCAGTGGAAGTAGCGAGGAAGGACTACCCATTTTGACACGAATGTGTGTCTAAGGGAATGGTCCTTAGACCATTGTGAACATTTAGYTTTTGCTATAGGCACAAACTGAAGRGTAAATCAGGGAAGGAGATGCTGGAGTGATGTGGTGAGAGGAGGTGGAATACCGAGGGCAGCAATGCACTGGTCTGTGTGCAAGGCCGTTAGGTGTCATTGCTGGAATTGCCTTTTTGCAAATATAATGAACCAAAAGGAATAAAAAAGGTGCACTGATCTGCAATGCTCTATACATGGGGCTCTATATGCCCCATCTAAGCTGGGGAAGGAGCAAGCCCTGGGTATCTTTTCACAAACATTAGAGTAAGAACACTGATGAGTTTATGACAAACCAGCTAAAACAAAGGCGGTTGCAGGAGAGACAAAAGATGTCTCCAACCTAATTATACTGTAGGCAACTGGAAACAGCAAATGGAAAGCTGTCAGCATGTTTTGTCTAGCCCTCTTAGGAAGAAGTCTCTGAGGTTTTGGGAGTTCATTTTTAAGAGGCATTTCCCCTCCAGTCCCTTCTAAGTGGCTCAGTTGCTTTTGTTAGATTAAAGTGCAGCCAGGCATCCCAGGGATATGTTTAGCTTCCAGCCCAGATCCTCAGTAATGCGTGGTTTCTGAGTGGTAATTCCAGTTGTTTGCGCTGCTGCAGGACTGTAATTGCCATCTATCAACCATGTCCCATCTGCTGCGGATCTTCCACGGGATGCACAGGTGGTGGGATGAAGTTGTGCTGAAACATGAGATTATGAAGGGCTTCCTCTGTTGAAGTTAGGTYGTTTGAAGGAGCAGAGTAGGTGATGAGAGCAGTAGGAAGGCTGCATAAAGCTTCTTGTGAAAGCCAGACTCTGTCTTTCAGCAGAGCCTGGAAAGGTATCAACAAAAAATAGTCTGAAGTAACAGAGCAGAACAACATCGATTCCCCCAAGGCCTCCAAGGAGGCATCCATGTGGTTAAGGCCTGGGACTTCAAAGTAGTAAGAGGAAGGAGGGGTCACTGTCAGCAAAATTGCAGGTTTTTACAGAAAATAAATGGCTTGGAGTCTCMTGGAAAGGGCAGAAATCCCAAGGGTCGAACAAATCAAAGAGGAGTGTGTGGAGAAGAGACAAAGGAGGCACGATCTGGAAGGAAGGAGGGGATAAGCAAGACTGAGGGAAAACAGATGGAGAAAACGAGGTGAAGTAAGGCCTCCTGAGGCTTGGCACTATTCATGCTAGTTAAATGGTATTTAAATTTAGAGGTACTTTGGGTTTTATTGATAAAAAAAGTCCAGCTTCACCTGAGATAGCTCTAGGTGGGTTTCTTCTATAGGAGGTAGTCCTGGCAGTGAATTCAGAGGCATTCGTTGAACTGCTGGATGGCCATAACATACACAGGAGAGCCCAGTAGGGTAATGTGTGCCAAAGTTGTAATAATTTGCCTCTCTTTCTTGAAGTCCAAGTATGCAAAGGCAAAATACTTAGATGATTGCACCAGAATAAGGTCTGAGGGCCCTTTTGACTTCTCTGTTTTGAGGCTGTTTGACTCCTCACTGTGGCAAACCTCACCTTCTGTGACCACTGCCATCATCTGCTTCCTGTATTAGCCTGTATTAGGCTAAATTTAGCCTGTACTAGGCTAAATTTGTTAATGAAAGGCAGCAGGAAGGCAGAGAGCCGAGAATGCCATGCCAAGGGGCAGGCGTGGAGGTGGGAGCAGGTGGAGGGAAAGCTTCCTTTTGGATGGCCTTGTGGATGGCTCGTGTTAGGGTAACAGAGCTGCAGGTCCACAGAAGCAATGGGAGCAAGAAGGGCAGGAAGGAGACGGGAGGATGAGCAACATGTAGGTTTGGGYTGTGGGACAGTAAGGAGATGGCCAAAGTCTTGATATGGCTCTGAATGTTAACCTGTGAAGAGTATAAAAAGGTGTCCAAAGTTCTCCCATTGACAGTAGCCTGTGTTGGGAAAATAAGGGGCTTTGTTGCAATGAAGGGACTCTTAAGTATCACAGTTTTCTGTCATGTTGTCACAAAGCTGAGCAAGGAGAGAGTTTCGATGTTCAATTCCTCCTGAAAACAAAAAAGAATCAAAACAGGAAACCAGTTTGTGTCTGAGGAGCAAGTGCCTCTGYAGCAAATCCTTCACGCAGCTGTGCTAGATGCTGAGCATGAGCCCAACGCCAGCCTACTGCACATTGGCATCTTCATACGTCTTGAAAACGCCTTGTAGGACTTGCTCATGAGCTGCTGGGTGATGATTCAGTAGGCAYGAGGGTATGCTGAGGGCAGGAATAGTGGTGCCAGGTTTCTAGAATGCCTGTTGTTTTCTCGACTTCTGACTGACTTTACTGTTATCTGGCTATCTGATGTTGGATAAAAAATAATTCTGCAGAGGGCTTTTCTACTCCAGTAAACTTATTTTGCAGGCACTTTTTAAATGAAATTATTTATTTCAAAATTTCCTATTATTTTTGTAGCCCAGACAGGTGAAAACCAGAGAAATGTGTTTTTTTCTTGGAAAAAAAATAGATGCAGTAAGAATGTTACATTCTAATAAAATGCTTAGTGTTTCGAAAGCCTAACTACCCAATATTTTTAAAAAGTACAATATTTACTGTTCTATAGCTTGTCAGTGTGAAACAGGAATACTAATAAACTCAGAGTTTCACGGAAATAGTTCTCTTTCATTAAAAGGCGTTTTGTTGGGAGAAGAAGAATTTCAACCAGATGTTTTGACAGGTTCTCTAAAACCAATGTGTTGAGATGGAATATAAGTATGTGCAATATAAGTATGTTCAATCCATATAGATCTGTGGTATATCAGAATGATTCTTTATAGTTTTAAGTGTCTTATATGATCAATTAAATTGCTTCTGCTCCATTGAAATCATGAAAAATCTCTTAGGGACATGACTGGCTTAGCTAACTACATGTGTAATACAGAATCATTAGCCTTAACTAAGTGCTTTTCTTCTTTCTTTTAGAAAAAAAGAACATTGAAGGGTTATGTTGAACTTTCCAGGATTAAATGTGTGGAAATTGTGAAAAGTGACATCATTATTCCCTGTCAGTATAAATATCCTTTTCAGGTGAGTCTGTTTCTTGACCGTAATGTTGACCACTTTATTTTGCAGWTCAGGAGAATTCTCTCTCTCTGACATCAGGGAGTAGCAACAAGTAAAGGAAAATCAGAACTGAGATTTGAAATTAATTGAAAAATCAGAGACTGAATGTTATCACAAGTTCTGTAAATTCTTATACTTATTGGAAAGGATCATTAAATTTTCTAGTCTTGTCCCAAGTTTAACAAAATTTTCAGCTGTCCCACATGAGCTTCTCATCACTGAGCCCAGTAACTTATGTTCAGAAAAGCACATCTTTCACAGGAGCTTTGGCCAAGTTACCTATTTCACTGTGAAATAAAATACATTTAGTGGCCTTTAGTTCAGAAAGTGGTGAATGGGACATACGAAGGAGACTGGTCCTGAAATGAACAGGGAAGATTTTTAGTGGTGAGATTGCTTAAAAGACAAGAATTGGATAGTGGTAGCTACAGATGTGGAAACACGTTTTCTAGTCTACTATTGCCATAAAAACAGAAATGTGATCTCACATTCTCTTCTCACACCAAAACGCAGATTTCTTAAGTGAAGATACAATTATGAAGAAAGAAATGTTCGGATCTGTTTGTTCTGTGTCTTYATTTTTCAATGTAGCCATAATGCTTTTAGRAGAAARATAAATAAATAAATAAAGCTATTTATTTATTATAAATAAATAAACAGTAACAACTGACCAGCTGTGATGGACAGAGCTCCACCAAGGTCAAGGGAACCGTGCCTGCCTATGGCTTGTCTGATTTTTGTCCTGGAGTYAATTTAGTGGTATTTTGTAGGAAGATATTATCTATTTTTAAAATACCTCAGCTGCACTAGCTGTAAATCTTCTGTGGAGCCACCAAAGTACAGGCTGTAACAGAAGAACGTTTTTATTTCCTGTGTGTGGCACCTCTGGCAAGTCAGCCCCTTGCAGAGTAGAATGAAATGGGTGATTTCGTGCATTCATGCATGCCCGTGATGTGGCCAATACCTTTTGGAGATTTGATTATTGCAGGTTTCAAAATCCACCTTGGATTCTCAAAACATTATAGMCTAAAAGTAAGAGCAGCATTAATACTGCTATAACACTATCAACAGCAGTGGCTTTAAAGGAGTGGCAATTATTCCTCTCTTCTACTTTTTCTAAGAGGGATGATTTATCCCTCTATAGCAAGCAAAGCTCTTGAGTCACATGGTTGTCTGTGTCTGCCTGCAAGGGCTTCAGKCCAAAAGATAGCAAATATTTCCTGTTCTTTAGCTGATAATCATCAGCTAATCATAGATTGCCCCATCTATGCTTCTTGAGGGACTTTAAAAAACAGCTGCTTTCCTGCAGAAACGGCTGTTTAAAGACAGTGGCCAAAATTTCTTAATGCATCTGGGCATCTGATCACAAATGAGTTAAATTATTGAGATATGTATTGGAAGAGAAATACAGATTATGTATTGTATTGAATTTTAGACACAAATGTAGTCATMCAGTTAAATTTCTGAGTCATTTTGGTTCTTGTGATGATGTTTACTCCCTGGTGTGAAACTTCAAAATGTTCTATGTTTCTCTTCCTACGTTTGTTCATTATTAAGGACAACTTTACGAAAATAGCATTTTGATTGCTCATTGTTCATATGCTCTAGCCTCCTATTTCTCCTCTACAATCCTACCTAGGTTGAAAGCTATTAAAAAGTCCAAAGAAAATCCTTAGCAATCCACATAGCCATTTGGAAGGTCCTTTCACTCAAATTTGAGAGCCAAATTTAGCTTCTCCTGCGTCAGAGTGAACCCCAAGCAACTCTCTGGGGACTAAGAAACAGTTGCTGTTTTGCCAGTGATGCTTTGGAATAATAAGCTGCAATCAGGAAGTAATRGGCTGAATTCTCTGCTGATTAAAATTGCTACATCTCAGTTGATTTCAGTAGTATTTCTTAACGGCATAAAGTTAATCTAAAATAGTGTTTGTTTAGAACCCACTCTCGATCAAGRTTTCCACTCAGTTTTAAATAACAAAAATTCACCAAGGTTATGAGATACTTCTGGACAGAGCTAGCTTATTACACTTGCCCGTATTGTCACTTTGCCCATTAATTTCTTGGTTGGCAGGCTACTAGCTATTTCTTTACGCTTTTTCTTTCCTAAGGCTCACTTTCTTCTTTGCTTCTACCTACAGATTGTCCATGATAACCACATACTCTATGTGTTTGCACCCAATCGTGAGAGCTGTCAGAGATGGGTCTTTACTCTGAAGGAAGGTAATAAAACTTTAGTGCCATCTCATTGATGAAGTTACTTATTCAAAGACTAGTTTCTCAACAGCTAATCATGCAGAGAAAATGCACGGACTGAGGAGTCAATGTCTTATATCTGAGCACGCAAATGATGATCAGAATGCTGTTATGAAATCCAGTATGTTTGCAAATCTTGTTGGTATCTATTTTCATTGCAAATCTTGTGGGCATATTGGAACKATGAAATTCTCTCTTTTCATCTTTTAGTATGTTCCTATAAATCGAGATTTTCTTATTCAGGAACATATGAGGGGTTTTTTTATTCAGCTAAGTATTTAATATAAAATAATTCTTATTGTATATTAAGTAATTAGTGTTTATATTAAATAATACTGTTTTGTTGAAGTTTTTTTTTTCAATTCTAATTAATAGACTCTTTGTTTAGTTGACCAYCTTCTTAGAGAATTATGATTATTAAGAAACATTTTTGTGGGTAGCTTTCGTTTCCTGTTCACCTCTTGAATCACACTGTGGTTCATTACAATGGTTCTGAAGTGAAGGTACAATAGCTAACCACTGCTTGCAAAGTGAAGCACTTGACACGAGGAAGGTGTTATTCAGTTACATGAAAATTGCACCAGCTTCCCTTTATGGCTTTCTCCTGTTTCATAACAAGCTGGTATATTATTCATTCTGAAAATGTTTTGCCTGATGAAGTTCCTGCACTTTTGTGACCGTTTAGTTTCTCCCTGGAGTGCAGCTTTTCCAAGTTTCTGGAGGCTGTCCTTCCTTTGAATGACTTGARGAGTCTCTTGAAACAGGTGAACAGGAACTTCTTTTCTCATTTTAGGGGAATGATTACTATAGAGAGAGAACCTGTAYTTCAAAAATGGGACTTTTATTTGCTCATACAGACATCCAAGATTGGCATTCACATGTTTAAAATTTGTTTAGAGCCAGCGAATGCCAGCTTGGGCAGCGCCTCTCAAAAGCCAAGTCAATCAGCGCATGTCTGTGTCACATATATACATACTGAAGTCTGCTATAAGAACCATCAGTACATAGCGTACCAGGACTACTTCTGTGTTTTTTCATGTTTAACAACTTAAACAGAGAGTTGCTTTGGCAGGATTCTSTTCTCCCACTGAGCTCCATGAGCATCAGGCAGGCTGTTCCTCCACACGGATGATGATTTCGTTCCTTTCAGGAGAAAGGAGAACACTAACAGTGGGAGCTGAAAGTATTCACCAAAGCCTGTCTTGAGAAGRAAAAGAAGCTTCTTTACATCGCAGATTATTTCCATCCAGTTCYACATGTCTCTTTCAGAGCTGATGTCAATGCAAATAAATCCATTTTCTTCCTCTCTTTTTTCCCTCTTAACATTTTTCAGAAACCAGAAACAACAACAGTTTGGTTCAAAAGTATCATCCAAATTTTTGGTTGGATGGGAAGTGGAGATGCTGTGCTCAGACAGAGAAGATGGCAGCTGGCTGTGTAGAATATGATCCCACCCGAAATGGTATGGGATTTTGAGCATCCTAACCTTGAAAATATTTAAACCTTGAAAATATKTATTCTAATAAATAATTCTATTATTCAATCACTTTTTACCTAGGACTTTTTTACCTGGCATTTGGTTGATTCCTTGGGTAAATTGTACCTCAGTTTCCATGTTGTGTGACTGATAGACACTGTGTAGGTTCCAACTATTGGCATAATTTTGGCAACTTCATGCCAAAAACACAGAGGGCCAAGACCTGCTATTCATGATTTTTGTCACCTTTATCAAATAATCTGATAGTTTTCCCTTGGTTTTGTCCAGGTCTACTTCAACTTAACTTTATGTTTTTATTACAGCTTCAAAGAAACCTCTTCCTCCCACTCCTGAAGATAACTGGGTGAGTGCAGTGAAGCACGAGAAGCTTTCCAYGTGTCCTGTGTGTTTAACTAGCAGTGATGGAAATATCCTCATTTACGTTCACCATGGTTCACTGACCGGGAATATCATGTGTGATGACATTGGTGACATTCCCTGGGTTTTTCTCCTTCATAAGCTATAAGTTAGCAGCATCTTTTTTTTTTTCTTTGTTTTGTTTTTTACAAAAAGTGAGGTAGGGCTCCCCAAAAGTGAGACAGGTTTCAAGATGTTTGGTTCTTTCTATTCATAGGAAGGGAAGCATGGGTGGATATGAAAATAGTATTCAAATCTGCAAAAGCTGCTATGAAAAGCAACAGAGTAAGTGGTTTCCAAAGGCTTGCATAATAACAAGRGAGTAGTAAGGTGGTAGTTGCTGCAGGATGCCCTAGTGTAGGGCCAGTTGGGCATTAGGACAGAGGCTTTTAAGAAAAGTTTAGGAAATGCTTGTGAGGRATAGTTCAAAGGCAGTGACACCCTAAGCCTGAGATAAGTAGTTAACTATTTTCTGTGTAGTACAAATCTCCACATGAAACTTATAGTTCAGTAATGCTACAAATTCTTGGGTGGCCAGTATGCCCCACTAGGCGTTCTGAGGTGATTTTCTAATGCTGAGGCTTTAGAAACCATCAGAAAGGGTAATGTAATATCTTTTTAGAGATTATCTGTTGATTCAATAYGATCTGCTTTGTTCTTAATTTGTGCAGAAGTTGTTGCTAGACCCAAAGGATGCCTTAGTCTTGGCCATATATGACTATGAAGCCCAGAATCCACAGGAGCTGACATTACAGTATAATGAGGAATATTATGTGATTGATAACTCTGAGGAACATTGGTGGCTGATTCAAGATAAAAATGGGTAAGTCTCTTTTTCACAAAGAATTTAGAAACCTTTTCTAAATCCAGCTTGAACTTTCATTAAAATACAGGCTGGACTTTAGTATGATATATGTGAAATACCTTCTGACAGATGGAGAAAATGGAAGGCAGCTAACAAAAAGAGTGATGGAGGGGCTCTTCCTTTTGATGCTGTTGCTATCCAAGCAGCTGAAGAAAAGGAAACAGAAAGTTAATTTTAAAAAGAATGGCCCTTAGTTCAGGCTGGCAYTCTCTCTTGCATGTGTAGTGAAAAAGAAATTGTAGGATCTTCAACATGAATAGTGAGAAAGAACCCCAAATGTACATCAATTCTCCTCTTTATCCAGCCTGAGGAGGATATCCAACGCTGCATCTCCTTACAAATACAGTTCCTAATCTAAGGGTATTTAGAAGTGCAATCAGTTGTTTCCTTTTCCCAGCAACCCAACTAAATATATAATAACCAACAYTTGTATCATGCAAAGAGCAAGACTTCTGGCAGGCAAAATCTTTCAGAGCTGACTCCCACAGATGCAGAGAAAATCCTGTCTACCTGGTGCACTCACTGCTTGCATTTTAACAGGCATGAAGGCTATGTGCCAAGCAGCTACCTGGTGGAAAAATCACCTGACAATCTGCAAATATATGAGTAAGTTTTGCCTACACTTTTCTTGTACCTCTAAAAGCCCTAGATTTGTTACAGAAGCTACAAGCTTCCAAACTCCTTACCCTACATTCGCTGTTGTCTTTAACACGTAGGACCTCAATCCAAAGGCTTTTCAGTTGCAATTTTAACAGCCTGGAAGTGCTGACTTGGAATCTTTTCATGTTTTCAGGTGGTACAATAAGAATATGAACAGAAGCAAAGCAGAAATGCTCCTCAGGGATGAGGTAAACCAGTGTTACGTGCGGGTCAGATGGGTAATAATAAATAATTAATGGCAAATGGGGAAGGACTGTGAGGGCTGCTTTGTGTAAGGGAGAGTTGAGCGCTGGGTTCCTGCTGGGCTGCTGTCATTGTCTCTCCTTCGCGTGTGATGCACGATAAAGGACTAGCAGGAATGCGAATGCTGGCAAACCCTCCTCACCTCCGCACGAGCTGCGTGTGGGCCGTCCGTTGTGCCACCTTTCTTCAGTCAAACACACCCAAAACCAGGGGCTGATGGAAAATACTGCTTCAGAACACTGTGTCAACAAAAAATGTGTATTTAGTTCATCTCTTCGGTCTCTGCAGGAGGCCGGAAAATGGCAGGAGCTGAAAAACTAACCAGCTTATTCTGAAATATTTTGGGTGAAAGCTAAAAGGAGGGGTTTGATTGTTTGTTTTTTAATTGTGTGTGTATGTTCATGAGAGAATGTGTTTTTAATTCTTCAGTAGAACCAGAGTTTCCCAGTGAAGAGTGTAATGAAAATAAAAAGAGTATACCTTTTGTTGAAATCTTCCACAGGAATGCAAGCTCATTTTTTAAACTAGCTCTTAAACTAAAAGAACAGGAGCTCTAAATAAAGTATTTCTTCTTAGAACAATATTTTTTTTTTATGGAAATAAATGTTTTTTGAGTGGCTTTAATCATTCYTGTTGTGCAAGCAACCCTGTGTCTCTCCTGCTTGTGCTTTGAAGCAGCGAGAAACAATGCAGCTTATAAAGACCATGGTCACATGCAGCATTAGAGGAGTGGCCTGATTCATTTGCCTGTTAGGATTTTCCTAGGACATGCCATGTCTGCCAGGGAGACAACTCCTAAAGTCCTCACTATTTTTAAYACACTTTAACTGCAGCATCCAGACACCCTCTTTAGTGCTTCTCTGTGCTTCTATGAAAGGACAAGATCTTGTCAAAGTTTTTTCCAATTTCTGAGGTGTTTATAATGATCTTTCATACTGACGTCTAATAAATTACAGGCTCTTTCTGTAGCTTTTCTCTTGGTGGAAGAGTCRGGAGCTTGCCTCTCTACTTGGTTGCCCATTTTCATGAAGCTTGTGTGAGCTTAGTATCACCAAGTGTGCTGTCAAGAAAGCTTGAAATCGATCAGGAGATTGAAAATTTGTAGGGCAGATACTTAGAGGGTCAGAGAGACACACACTCATGTGTACCCACACCCACACACACTCAGCATGCTCATGTAAGTCTCATTTCCTCAGGAAACTAAGCTAAAAATATGTGGCACCCAAGAGAGACAATCTGGGTGTACCTGTAGCTTCTGGGCTATGCATGGAAAGGTGAAACCTCTGCCAATGAGCTGCTAACCTATATATATACTTTTTCCAACATGTTTAGCACATCTTCATGACAGAGCAATAGACAGGGCTAAGATGAGCAGAGCTGTGGCAGCCTTGTGCTTTTTTTCTTTTCCATTATGWCTCTAACCAATTTTCTACACTTTGCTCCTGTTGCAGGGTAAGGAAGGTGCCTTCATGGTGAGAGATTCGAGGCAGCCTGGCATGTACACAGTCTCTGTTTTCACCAAAGCATTAAGGTACAGCTGAGCTCAACAGCTTTTTGCATCAATTACATCAATGAAACGACTTCTCTGAGAGTTTAATCTCTGTAGTTGTTTTGGCATTATAAAGAGAGAGCAGAAGGCTAATGAAAATGATGTGCATTTCCAAAAAAAGCAGAAGAGTTGGCTGACATTCAGAAAGCATCTTGTTAAAGACTCCACTTCTCTCTGCATCTAACTTTTTGCCCATAAATAGTCCCTTAGACATTATTGGGGTAATACTTGTGATGAAGTTGTCCCCATGGCTAAAATATTTGTAGGATCAGCATGGACTTTAAGCTGGCCTAATGCATAAGGTGCATAGGTTCATAATATAGCACGAGTGAAAGGGGTTTTGTGATGGTGCAGAAAGTTTTGTTTCAGAAAGCGCCAGTAGAGAACCGTAGTACTCAGCTTGCTCTTATCTGGAAATCTCAGCCTTTCTAGAGATGAGACCATCTATGAGCAAGAGAGAGAAGACACAAGCACACTGCTTTCATTAGCAATGGTAGCTCACTCATTACCTCTCTCCCATTCTTTCCACATACGGAAGGTCTTCCTTGGGTGCGTTCCCTTTGTCSTCACAGTTCCTATCTTTTTACTGCAAACAGTTTTCCTTAAACAAAACTCCATCTTTTTCAGCACAGACAACAATCCCGTTATAAAGCATTATCATATCAATGAGACAAATGAATTTCCCAAGAGATATTACTTGGCAGAAAAGCATGTGTTTGACTGTATCCCTGACCTCATCAACTACCATCAGCACAATGCAGCAGGTGAGTGAAGGCTGCAGTGACCCAGGGAGATGCCGTTTTACCACACAGCCAGGTGACTTTGTTTTGAGTGAAAATAAGGCCCTCAAGTCTCCTACCCTTACACCAAAATACTAAATGGCACCTCATTTTCTTTCACTTATCCTGGCATTTGGATGATAGGAAAAYGATCATCCTGGCTGTGCTCCTAGCACTGCACCTTCATTCGGATGGGTCTTTCTTTATAAGATGGGCTGGGAGCCTTGCAGATGTGATGCTGTGATGACTTTTGCTCTGAGGAGTTCATAGAGTTGTGTCAGTGTCCCAGCCCTACAGTTCCAAAGTRCCGAGGGAATCCTTGGGCTTCCAGAATATCCTACAAGTAACATATCCTATAGCAATTTGGCATCTCATAAGAACGAATAGAGACTCAGGGCTCATACTTGGTACAAGAGTAAAAGTGAGAAATAAGTTGAAACTAGCTAGAATTGGCTTCCTTTGAGTAGGCAGGAAATCGCAGTCTGAATAGAGGTTCAGCTGCCCTCAAGTGGAGCTGAGAACTCAATACAATAAATCTGATTCCAGYATTCAGCCTACCTTACAGAGTAATAACAATTTCACTTCCATGACAGTGACAATAACTGGAATCCATCTCTAACTCTGTTATTCAGGGCTCGTTACTCGTTTGCGGTATGCTGTCTGCTCCTGGAGAAAAAAGGCCCCAATCACAGCAGGGCTGAGCTATGGTAAGCAGTTACTCTTTTTACCATATGGGGATCACATTTCTCTCTGGTTAGCTGGATAATGCTAAATATTAATGGTACTGGTGAATATTAATGTCACTATCCCAGCAGTACAGAGATTTTCTCAAGTTGTCACATGGAACCATTCCCTAAATTATCATCTCTGTCCTACTGTTGATGACTGAATAAGCTGATCCTGCAAGGTCCTGAATGTCTCGAGGGAAATGCTAAGCACTCTTGGGTCTCATTAAAGTCAGTAATAGATACAGGAAAGAAAGCTAAACAAAGGGGCTGGAAGCAAGGGCCCAGCTCAGCCTGCAGAAAAGGAAAGATGTTTGYAACAGTGTCTACTTGGCTACAGAATTTGACAGGTATTGTCTTTATTGTAATTTTTGGAATCATCCAGGAACTCAAAAGCAGGCTGTGCTTAATAGTTCAGGTATACATGGTAGAAAAAAATCCTCCTTGAAGAACTGAATAGGCAATACAAATGGGGAAAGAAAGGAGGAAGTTTTATCCCTCTCCTTGAGCATGAATTGGAACATGGACTGGTTAAATGAGCTGCTAATGGTCAGACAGACAATGTGAGGCAGAACCAGAGAGCCCCAGTTTGCTTCAGTGCTTAATCCACGAGAACTTTTTCTTTGACATTTTGCTGATAGATACTTTCTTCCTTTGATCAACAGGAAAATTGGTCATAAATCCCTGTGAGCTCACCTTTGTGCAGGAAATCGGCAGTGGGCAGTTTGGGGTGGTCCACCTTGGCTATTTGCTGGACAAGACAAAGGTAGCCATAAAGACCATTCGTGAAGGAGCAATGTCTGAAGAAGACTTCATTGAAGAAGCTAAACTCATGATGTGAGTAGCAGCTTCACCCATAAAGGAGGTCTCTGTAGGATTCGCAAGATAGAACCAAAGTACTGTGATAACAATCCACAATCTGAGCAGAGAACTTTATCCTGGATTATCTACTGTTTATCTATAAAGTATAATGAAAGACCTGAGAGTTCTGGTGGTTACAAGGGAGGACAATTCAAGTGTAGATGGACTACTGTGTGTACAACTCTATCAGTATCCAGAATCTCTCTTTTCTTCCAGATCTCTCCTTTTCTGTAAGGCAAATTTCTTGGTGGTGTCTTCTGGAGACAGAAGTGGTTTTGTCAAAAATRATTGGATGAAGAAATTTCCTAAAAGTTGAGGCAAATGTTAATTAAAAAACATAGTTAGTAATGTTTTAGGTTTTGCACAACTTAAAATATYTTTCTTTRGTTTTATTACCTTTATTTGCTTGTTTTTTATTTCTSYYTCTTCAAAATAGTAATAAATGGATWTTTGCTTGATTGGATTATTTTCYRTGCAGAAAAATCTTCTGGTGASTATTACTATTGAGACAGGGTGATATTTAGTGTCAAACTAGATTGAAATTAGATTTGGTCTACACAGTTTCTCTAGTTTGCCTTTGTGGTTGGCCTCTGYGCAGAGAGGAGTGCCGCAGGGTAGCAAAGCAGTTGTCATATAACAAACGTCCTGTGAGAGCAGAAGGACTGAGCTGATTCCAGCCTGCTTTTTCCACCTTCCTYCCACTTCCTACAGGAAACTGTCTCATCCCAAACTAGTCCAGCTTTATGGCGTGTGCTTTGAGAACGCTCCGATATGCCTGGTGTTTGAGTTCATGGAGCACGGCTGCTTGTCGGATTACCTCAGGAGCCAGCGGGGCAGTTTTGCAAAAGAAACYCTCCTGGGCATGTGCCAAGACGTGTGTGAAGGAATGGCTTATCTGGAACAAAATTCAGTCATCCACAGAGACCTGGTAGGTCTGCCCGCATGGACTTGTCCTCTGCTCTGGCTGGGCTTTTCCCTGTGCTTTCTCCCTACCCTACTTTCAGTGTTCAGACTTTTCCTTCCTAAGTATTGATAGAGGAKCCAGAATCTCCTCTTGTTGCAGAAGCAACAACAATGCTAAAGGAAAATAAAAAGGCATCCTCTGGAGTGCCTGCCAATCTATTTCCCTTCATAGTGCTGGGGAAAGGAGGACCTAAAGTTCACCTTTTTTGCTGAGAGGACTCTCTTTCTGAAGGCTCCAGCTCCCAGGGATTAGCTTCTCTTCATGCCTAAAGTCAGTGAAGATGCCAAAAAGACCAAAGCCTCCAGCAGGTGCTGTTCTTACACATGCACAAACATGCATTGCTGATACAATCCTTTTAATTAAGCGGAGGTTCTAACGGCCAAACACAGACCTCTACAATACATAATTCATTGCTTTTTGCAACCTGGATAGCTGCTGTCTCGTGTTCAGTCGAATGGCATCAGTCACTGCTGCGATTTTCTCAGGGGAGCCAGGACTGTGTCTAATTGTGGACATTTTAGTTTCTTTGTCTGCCCCTTGTGGACAAAAATGGCCTGCAGGTGAGACTCATGGCTGGATGCTTTCCTGGCAACAGGAACACACTGAGTGTAAAATGCATAGACAGCATGAGAACTTCAAGTTCTTACCCTCTTCACGTGCTGCAACATCACTTTTATTCTCCTGTTTTTAAGCACTGTTGGGTCTATGAAAAGAGAGGTGACAGGGTGACTCTAATAATCTTTTAGCACTGCCCTTTTGCCTTTGTGCCTTCTTGCAGGCTGCTCGGAACTGCCTGGTGGGGGAATCACATGTGGTCAAAGTGTCGGACTTTGGGATGTCAAGGTAAGGCTGCAGAGGCTGCACACACTTCCTGCAAGGCTCTAACCTGGACTGGGGTTCACTCAGCATACTCCCTTMTATTCCCCTTCCAGGTTTGTCCTTGATGATCAATATACCAGCTCCACAGGTACCAAGTTTCCAGTCAARTGGTCTGCACCAGAGGTTTTCTCTTACAGCAACTATAGCACCAAATCTGATGTATGGTCGTTCGGTAAGAATCTCTAGTTAAAATATATATATATATATAAACCCCAAAAAACACAGAGGAGCCCAGGGGTTCAATCTTTAAGTAAGATCTCCCAAACTGTACAATAACAAATAGCACTTTCTGGCTCTTGCTGATATGGAGGAAGTGTCTAAGAAAAGTTTGGAGAGTTACTGCTTCCGTTACATAGGTTACATAAAGAAAGGAAAGAAGAGGCATTTATGCAGTCCATCTCCCTGCATGTCAGTCCCAGGCTGTAAAGCTCTGTTCATACTAACTGTAGTTCAAAGTTTGCTCTGCTGACTCCATTTATCTTTTGTCAGTCTGAAAATATTATTCCACTGCACACACTTTTTCTCACCTAATTTCCTGCTCCCTTTTGCATCATTTCATGTTTATTCTTTTGTCTCCCTTCTGGACCCTCATAGATAAGAAAGCTGTTGTATTTTTCCCCCCAAAGTCACTGGCTCTGTAGATAACAAAGGCTATTCCCCAGCCTGTTGATCTGGCGCGCGGACGTCTCTGGCCTCTGTCCAAACAGCATGCAAATATCGCTGCTGCAGAATGAATCATCGCAGTGTGCTGTGCACAGCACACAGTCAATGGGGCGCCACTCAGCTCCGGGCCTAGCAGTAAATAATGCAGGATTAGAACCTTTGCTAGCCTGTACATGTGCATTTTGTGCTTCCCTCTCACTTTACTGTGCTCCACCATGCATTCGATGCGCTCTGAGCTGATGGGTTTTTGTGGCAGATTATTAGCATTGCAGCAGGAGCCGGGGACTCGGCTCCTTTGAGAACCCAATCCAGACATGCATCAGAGAGCACGATTTCTCTATGCCCTCTGGCACGCTGAGGAGTCTGTCAGCACTTATCACATAATAACAAGGGAGGACATTAGCCAGTGGAGCTAGCTATGACACCTTACAGGGAAGAGGTTGTGACACAGAAAGAAACGCTACTTTGGTAAGAATGTTCATCTCTTTCACCAATCCTAAATTGGCCTGTGCAGTAATATAAGTGATAATTTTCATTAGGGCTCCTTTAAGACCCAAATGCCTCCAAATCGCAGGCTTAGTTTGATTTTTGGTCAAGCCAAGCTGGAGGGAGTTGGCACTTTCCARTTGCAGGCCTGAAGGAGGCACCTGAGGATTGTTTGCACTGCTCAGGCCTTCCTCGTGGATTTGCAGGCACAAGGTGCTGTACCTCTGTCTGTCTGATTATCTCCCCATTCAGTGGGGTTTGCATAAGAGGATTCCCTGTCATGTCATGGGCTCATGACTCTGGGAATCTTTCTGCTCTGCTGCTCTGCAGCCCATTCATCTCCCCTGCCAGGGCTGAATTCCTGCTGTGCCCATGAGACAAAACTGGGTGTGAGAAATTCCCAATGCTAGAGGGAATATGACTGTTTTCCTTATTCTACAATACAGCCAATATATCTGGTGAAGAACACTAGTCTATGCATCTTGCTAGTTTAAAAAAAATAGCTAAAAGGTGGTCATTATTTAGCATATCTGACCATGGGCTTACACGTCTGTATTTCAGATTATTCTATCTGCCTTTCTCTCTGTTCTAATATGACAACGAATACAGTTTACCAAGACAGTAACCAGATCTATTATCAGCACAAACACCTTGTATTCATGCCTCTCAGATAGCCAACTGCAACGTGTTTAGAGTCATTTTGTCTTTGTCTGTTTCTCTTCCACCACACTAGATAACAGCATGAGTTTCTCTGCTACTGTGAACAGGAATCATAACAAATTATTTGAGTGTTATAAAACGAAAAAGTATGTGATGTAACCCTTTTGAAATTCCACTGTGATTGCACACAAATTTATCTGAGTGGAACACACAACCTGGTATTTTTGCAGATGAGGATTTCCAGTACTGAGGCTAAAATGACTAACAAAAATGAAATATTTCATATTGCTTTTATGCTTTCCTGTCTTGCCAGACACAAGCAAATTCTGCTTTAGGAAAGACTGTTGGCATGAATGTCAGTGACTTCTCTTTTATATAATTAAGTAGAAGCAAAAATAGATAAACTTCATCAGGGACAAAAAAGCGAGGTCTCTTTTCCTCATCGCACATCTGGATGGAATACAGTCACTAGTGTTGTTTCTTCTTCACATGAGAAGAAGAAAGAGGGAGCTTCTGGGAGAAGACAAACAGCACACTGATTTCTGACACATAGTGCTCTTAGACTGCATTTGGCTCAATGTGGGAAAGAAGTTCCTGTTGTGCTAGAATCTGCCATAAGGCAGAGAGAAGCCAAACTTGGACTTGACTTCCACACAGTTTAGTGGTGGATAGAGATTTTCACTGGCATCACCTGACTGTATGGCTGTGCAAGGGACTGCTTTTTTGGACGTGCTGTCAGAATGAAGGTGAAAAAGGTTTTTCCAAGGAACAGACATCAGCAGTGAGCTGCACAGAAGAGTGAGTGGAAACTGGCTGTGGGCCTGTTGAGGATTTTCTGCTTGCATTTTTGTTATTATTTTCATTGTTTATTTGCTTTAGGAGTGCTGATGTGGGAGGTCTTCAGTGAAGGTAAAATCCCTTATGAGAATCGCACCAATGGAGAAGTGGTGGAAGAAATCAACGCAGGTTTCCGGCTCTACAAACCCAAGTTGGCCTCCAAGGCCATTTATGAGGTCATGAACCACTGCTGGAGCATGGTTAGTATTTTGATGGGAAAGGCCTGATTCTCAAACACAAGAGCTGTCTACCCCATGTCTTTTAGGGGAAGAGGGCATACATTTCATACGTGATCACAAGGTAAAATCCTGGAGGTGAGGCAATTTTCAGCTTTCATCTGAGTTAGGAAGCTGAGGTAAACTCTAGTTCTTTGCCTTTTATTTAACCTGCTGTCTCTATAGACTGTTTTCCTTTCACCAAGAAGCCTATGCAGTTCACCTAACTCAAGTTAATTCAACAATTTTCTTCCTAAGTAAGCTTCATATTTGTGGGGCTCAGCTTTGATGCAGATTGTATTAATGAGAGCTAACTCATTACAAGGTGCTTAGTGTCTACTAGGCAAAATTCACTGCTGCTAGAAAAGAAACATTGCACACATGAAAACTCATTCTTCCATTGGCATTTTCTCTGTAAGAGTGGATTTTACTTTTGATAATACTCTGATTTTTCACATCGTTTTTCTTCCTAATCTTATTATTCCTCTCAAGCTGACATTAATATTCTCTCWCTCTCTTCTGCACAGAGGAAAGACGACCGGCCTTCCTTTTCTCTTCTGCTCTATCAACTGAGTGAAATCTCTGAGTTTGATCATGACAATGGCCACTAAGTGAAGCTAACAGAGTCCTGAGAGGACAAATGGTTGGATTTTCCCCAAAAAAAAGCATTAAGAGGAATCATCTCACTGTAGACATTCACTGTGTTCCTGGGACAGCAGGAGAGGAGAGAGGTCCTTAATTGCAGACTGACCAAATATCCTCATGTCTTCCAGAGAGCAGACATGCAGAGACTTTTGGTTTGGCCAGGAATATGGTAGCAAATCATACAGCTGTTCAGGACGGGTTCCTGAATCACACAGTCCTGCAAGTCCACTTCTCATGATAATAGCATCTCAAATCTAAGATATCTAACATTGCTATAGCAGTCTAGAGAACTCCCAAATGAAGGCCTGCCTTAGGGAAAAAAAAAAAGAAAGTAACAAAAGTCTTCAAATGAGGAGGACCAATGAAACATTTCTGTGGCTGTCTAATTCAGAGTGGGCTGGACCTGAAAGCTCTTAACAGAAATAAGCTCTTAACGTAATTCCCTTGTGTCTCCTGGAACACAATGGAACAGGCTGGATATAGTCATTGCATTTTTGATGTTGATATTCCAAGATGGCTTTGTTCTTCTTTTGGATGATTTTCTAAGAACTGTGGTATAACAAGAACAGGATGCTGGTACTGTGTGAGCTGAAGGGGTATGTGCATGTGTGTTTGTAATGAAAGGAGATAAAAAGCAAAGCATGCGAGAGTCTTGAAATATTCTCAAGTCTTATCTAGCGACTCTAATGTAAATGGGGACAATCTTGATAAGAAGAGGTCAAAGCCAAAAGTTTTTATCATATTTTTCTTCATTCTTTCACCATCAGAAGATAAAATTACCAAGGTCTTTGGACTGAGTGTGGGGTGAGTCAACAGTGCAGAGCGCTGTGGTCCAGGGGGAGACTGGATCCCACGATCTGATTATCTGATATCTAAAATGCACAGGAAGAAACCTCTTCTTGAACCAGTGTGTTTGGAAGGAAAGAGCCAGAGTGCTCCAGAAGGATTGCGACAAGACTGAAACATTGCAGACTCTGTGCTCAGCACTCCAGTGGTGACAAGAAATGCTTTTTTTCCACTCCAGCAAGTAAGGTTGGAGTGTTCACAAGGTAAAGCCTTCTCACTGTCTTCGGGGAACAAATTGTTGAATCCTCTAGGGACTGTTACAATTCCAAAAAGAAGTCCTACATGGAGTGGACTGGCTGTGTACTTCATGCTGAGTTCTAGATTGCAAGGCAGCAAGGTGCAGACAGTATCTCCCGCTACTTCAGTTAAAATTGACATCTTTTACTGCAAGACAGAGGCGCTTTTTTTGCCATAATTGATCTCAAAACAAAAGTCTGAGTGTTAGTGTCCTGCAGAACTTGTAGATGGGATCAGGACTTTCCATAGACCGCTAAGGAGAACTGGAGAAGTGGATTGGTGCATACGGGTGTGTATATTTGTCTGTGGTGTTCCTCTGTTTGGGCAAGCTAGGACATGAGTAAACCTTATGTGACAGCAGTTTACAAAAACTTTGAGTTGCAGCTTTCCAGCAACAGGTTTTGATATTATTACAGAAGCTGGGTTCAGAGACTTTTGCCAACAAAAATGGAACAAGGAAATACTGTAATCCCATGATCTCACTTATCCTGTGTCAAACTGTTTCTTCATAGAAGGAGGTTTTACAGCTGGTATTTTTCAGACCCATGGTTCTAGGTGGATTTTTGTGAGCCAGAATATCTTTTCAAGTGTATGAATATGGGCAAGGCACTTGTTCGTGTCTTATATGTCTTCCTACTTGGCTTTAATTTCACATTATTTTCTTTGTTTTACTTATACGAATATCATCCAGACCAGTTCTCCTAAGCAAGCTGAATGCCATCATTCAGACTAGACATGGATCATGCTGAAGCACAGGGTGAGAAAGCTGCCTTCAGGTCAGCACTGCTGCCAAAAATATCGTGATAGTCTGAACCAATAAGTGGAATATGCACCTATAAACAGGTTTTTAATTCGTGCCTACAGTGGACATAAGCCGAGTTGCTGTTTATACCCTGCATCCTTTTGTCTTGAGTTAACCTGTTGCTATGTTCCTGTGGTGCTAAAGTTTGCATTTAGCCAGTTCAGTAGCCCTACACATGTCACTGCACATTACAACTAGACTGGAGGACCCTTGTCCAAAGCCTCCGTTTTTTCCCCCAGTCCAGGTTGAGCTTAGAGAATCTGTATAACCTCTGGAGTAGCGTAAATAGTTCTCCCCTGTGTGCAGGCACCCTCGAGGTGCCTCACAAAGGCAAGCTTCTGGCATGCTACCCTCTCTGCCTTGTAGGAATCTGCTAGCCCTGAGAAAGCTGCTATGAAGCAGCAGCAATATTGCTTTGCTATGCAGAGTTTTGGAGGCTATATTTATGTTCAGATGAGGTAAATGTCATATTTATTAGCTAGTTACTATTGCACAAGATAATATTGTTAGGGCTTATGTTCAGATCTTCTTTTGTAGAAATTTCTATGTAAACAGTACGTACTTCAAAAACAATAAATTGCCTTGTCCCCACTGTGGCTTTCGCTATGTATTACCATATGTGTCATGGCTATAAATTCTTTGGATCTGTGTAAATTGGGGACAATAATATCTGAATGCTCCAAAACAATGTTTATCTGCTAATATTTTCAAGATACTTGAAGAAGCTTAAAACAATGGGGCGATATTGTGGCAAATGCATGATACTAACACACTCTCAATAGTCTCCTCCCACCTTGGCAGTCCCCAGCACCCCTGGCAAGCAGCGGGTTTGGTGCTGCCAGCCCCCTGAAAGGTGAGCTCAGGTGGTCGGAGGTCGCTGTTCCTGGTTCTGCACAGAGTGGAAAATTAAAATAATATCATGATGGTCACAGAAATCTCATCACTGTTAGCCTGGCTGATAATGGGAATGAGTTAAAATCATATATATATATATATATATTTTCACAACAGTTTTCACTGCCACAATTTTCTTGAAATGACCTCCTTTTACCCAAGGCCTCAGAGTAATATTAGCTGTTAATCTCTTGGATCTCCAGGAGGAATGCTAACTTACTGAATCTTTCTGACAAGCAACAGATAGTAAAAAGAGGAACCATGGCTGCAAAATGTTCCAGCTAGAGCTGAAGCAGAAAAATGCTACACGGGGGAAGGAGGAAGGTTCTGATCATAGAATTGCTATTAATAATTCCTTTCAGGTGTGGTGCTATTTGAACTGAAGACAGTTTTGAAGAGTTCTTTGGAGTTTGCAGACCCAGGCTGTCATGGACAACAGAGCAGCAGATTGCAGTAAGCAATTGGCAGGAGTTATTGAATCCTGGAAAGGTCCAGCTCTAGTCCATTTTTAGCAGAGATGATGCATAGGAAAGAGGCCATGGCAAAATATACCTAGACATGCACTGGGCTTTCAACAGTCCTTGGATATCCACTGAAGCCTGTTTAACAGGGAGCAGCATCCAAACCCATGAGTGCAGCAGCACAGAGAATGAAAGCCCTTTGCAAGGTTTGCATCAGTCGCCATGCAGAGATGTTACTCTGGAGGTTATAGGAGGTCCAGTTCACATTTCACACTAGATCTGAGCAGCTCTTTTGGAGCTTTAAAAAGAAGCACGAGCACAAGACTTGGAAGCTTTTCCCTGAAAAAAAACCACCAAATGCCAAACGCTAAAGAGGATCTTTGGGATGTAGTAGTGCTGACTCAGAAGAGGCTTGGAGCCCTGGGCAAAGGCATTGTCCTCTGCTTGTCGTCCCTTCCACGCTCAGCGAGCCGAGGCTTGATGTATACTATGGGAGCAGGGCTGTCATTAACGCAGTGTGAAAGACGAGCCCGGCCACGGCACAAGCGCCGCACTGAGCGGGGCCGGCCCGCTCGGCGCCCCGGCGGCAGCAAGATGGGGGGGCGCGGTGCTGCCGCTCAGCGCCTCGCCGCGTCCCCCCCGCGCTCCCCGGGGGCTGCGAGAGCCGCCCGCGGCATCCGCATCCCCGTCCGCATCCCGCCTCCCATCTTTCTCCGCTCGCAAATCGCCCTTTTTTTTGCCGGCCATTCGGGCAAACCGCGTCCCCGCGCAGGGTGGCGGCGCAGCCCGGGCCGCGGAGCCGCGCATCCCCCGCGCATCCCCCGCGCATCCCCCGCGCATCCCCCGCGCATCCCCCGCGCATCCCCCGCGCATCCCCCGCGCATCCCCCGCGCTGCCCGGGGGAGGAGCCGCCCGCGCCGCTCCAGCCCCTTCCCGCGGCGGGCGCCGGGGCTCCCCCCGCCGCCGCCGTGCGCAGGGGCCGGCGGAGAGGCGCGGAAGTGCCCGCGCTGCAGCCATTTCCTGCTCTTTGTGCGCGCGGAGCGGCGCGGAGCGGCAGGTGAGCGGCGCCGCGGCGGGGGCTGCGCTGCGCGGGGGCTGCGCGGGGGCTGCGCGGCGCGGGGCAGGTGGAGGCCGGCGGCGGGGGCTGCGCGGAGGCCTCCGATGCTTCCAGCCACCTGCAGTGAGGAGCCTCCCTGCAGCGCGGCGGGGGAAGGACCCCAAATCGCCTCCCCGCGTCACCCCACGGAGGAGGGCGACGAGCCCCGGGCCAGGATGTGCCGCAGGCCCCAGTGCTGGCGGCGATGGCAGCGCCGGGCTTGGAGCAGTGCTCTGTGTGCAATGGCAGYGCTGTGGTCGGAGCGATGCTCCGCGGGCGATGGCAGCACCCGCATTGTAGCGATGCTCCGTGGGCACCAGCAGCGCCGGCATCGGAGCGGTGCTCCGGCAGAAGGGATGGGGTGGAGGGGACGGATTGGGGTGGAGGGGATGGAGGAGTGGCGGATGCGCCGAGCGGAGGAGCGAGAGGTGGCCGCGGCTGGCGGCCGGTGTGCCCGTCATCATCAGTAGCGTTTAAAAATGGTGTCCCTGAGGGAGGCGAGGGAGGAGGAAGCAAGGAGCTCCGCGCCGAGCCGGGGAGCGACGGCCCYGGCTCTGGGGGATTCGAGGCCCTCGCAGGTTTCTCGAGGTTTGTGCCGTGGCCTCGGCTCGAGTCGACAAACGCTCTGCGCTGYGGGCGCTCCGTTCTCCGCACGCGTGAGGCCATCTGTGATGGAGACGTGCCCCGGTAGCGCTTCTTTGTATTGAACTTTCAAACCAAGGAGCTTGGCAGCCAGTTCACGGGTGGCAGCCACATCCCACCTGGAGAGGAACAGCATCCCGGCAGGAAATTTCCATGGGCTTAAGCAATCAGAAAGGCACAAGGAGAAGAGACTAAAAAGACACAGTAACTGCTCTGGGCTGCTTGGTTTTGGAACGGGGAGGGCGTCTGGGGGTCCTGCTGAGTAAGAGGATACTGCTGCAGGGAGCAGAGCTTGTCCCTCTTTGCCATCTGCTCCTCTCCGTGTGGGGGTTTCCAACGGCGGCTTCTGGCTCACGGAGACCTCACCGGATTGTGTCCGGGCGCTAACGCACCAGAGCCCCGGCTCAGGCGGCCCCGCGCACAGACCGAAAGGAAAAGCACGCTGGTGTTTGGCACCGTGACCGCTGTCGGAGGTGACTGTTGTGGGAGGTTAGTCACCGTGCTGRGCGAGCAGACCCACGCTTGGATGTCCATCACACTTCTTCTTTTCCCGTGTGATTAATTTTTATTAATAAAACCCAAGCAACCTGGAAAAAGCTTCCATTTTCTGACCCGGGTTTCTTGAGCAAACCAGGCCGTGCTGAGCTTGTAATAATAATTTTATTTACAAACAATTATMATCTCTGTAAGGAAAAGGGAGGGTTTTTTTTTTTTCAATATTTGGCCAACTATTACCAATGCTGTCTTTGTATGATTTATTTTTCCAAGTGCTTTAATGGTCAGCAATGGTGATTGCTTGTAAACTTGCTCTGAATTTCTCAACCATATTGGAGATGTAGCTCCCTGTGACAGCTCTTGGCCCTCGTTCATTGGCACCAGGAAAATTTGATGAAGCCACTCTACAAGAAAAAAAAAATCCCAAATAATCCTGTTGACGAGAAGGAAGATGACAYGAATGTCTGGAACTTGGCCTCGGGGGCATGGTAGAAAATGCAGAACAGAGATAGAGCAAAACGCCTTYGGGAGCTGTGCAGTTCGGCTTCCTTTTTTAATGAGAAGGATAATTTTGTGGCTGTTAACATCGGTGCCTGAGCAAGGTGGGAGCCCGGTTCTGCCAGCCGGGTTCATCCCGGCTGTATTAGCTCGTGCCAGGAGCCTCCTGTCTGTTGTGCTGGCCGCTGTTACTGCTTCTCCCAGTGCGTGGGGAGTGAGGGGAGACGTGCCCTAAAACACAGGGGGCTTCAAGCCTGTGCTTCTTAGGCAAGGGTCAAACTAAGCTTTTGCACCCTGCAGTTGTTCTTCTTGGCTAAAAGTCCGTTACTGGTCAGGAATATGCCCTTCTCCGGGGAGGCATGTGTACCAGACATGCTCCAATTAAGTGACTTTCCCAGATTTCCGAGGGACTTGGCAGCATAGCTGGAAAAGAAGGTGCCCAGCATGTGACCAGGAGACATTTGTCCTTTTCCTCTGTTTTGCCATCTCTCCCACTACTCATCCTGACTTGCTGCAGGGTCTCACCCCATGCCTGCCAGTGCTTGGATGCTGTGCTGTTAACAGTCTCTAGGGCAATTGCTGTCATGTTCCTGCTCGGCTCCCCCATGGATCTCTTCCATAAAGGCAGGCAAGCTGCAGAACTGAAATAACCTGTGCTGCTTCCCTGCAGCTCTCTGCTGCACGGCTTCGAAGGCAACTGCACCTGCATGCAAGGGTTCATTATGGCTCTGAATTTAAAATCCCTCCTGAGTTCCCCCAAGCGGCTCTCATGAGTGAAGACTTCTTTACTCATCTAAGTGCATGGCTGTGAAGAGGCTGAGGTTGCAGAGATGCTGCTGCGCAAGCGTTTAAGGGTGAAAGGCAGGACCTGCCTCGTGATCTCAAGGTCACTGTGTAACCTCACTCTGAAAGCCTTCCCATGCCATCTACTAAATCTGGCCCCAAGGCTGTTCTTGGGACAGATTCACCATATGGGAACTCTTAATTTCAGCCTCCCGTCCCAGTGGTGGGACGGTGCCATCCATGGGGATCCCACCAGCAGCCTGCAAGTGGGATGGAGAGTGACGTGAGCTTGTGCTTGCTCCAGAGCTGCTCTGTCAGTGTGGAGGTGGCTGGTGAGCAGCTCATGGCTTGTGCTTCTAGTCCTTTAGGCCTGGGATTGTTATGTCAGGTGAAACTCTGCCTGGTTTTTGCTTTTCTGAATGGTGACACGTGGGAGGATTTTGCCCCACTGTCCATAAGTTGAGATTGCTGGTTGGGTGCTGGCCCATGCAATAYGGAGCATCACCCTCTGGCTGCATGTGGGCAGCACTGGTACGAATGCATCTCCTTCTCTTGCTGTGCCAAGGAACCCCCATCCCTTCTGACAGTCATTCTGGGGCTCTGTTGTCTGTGGCCTTTGAGGACGAGACCTGGCTCTGGTGGAAAGGGAAAATGCACCATTCTCTAAGCCACCTTTTGGGTGCTGCAGAAGAAAAAGGCTCTCGCTAGGATGGTATTAGGACCTGCCTGGCTCGTGTTCAGCACTTCTGCTGAAATACACGGTGCCGAAGGGCCTTTTGCTTCTCTGAGCTTTGCAGTGAATACTCATCGGTTCAAGCCACAAATSTCGTGTGTTTTTTCCCTCTGCACCCCGGTGCTCATGCTTGGCTTGGAAGTGACAACAYGGGATGGGTTGTGCCACCGCGACAGCACCTTGCCTCCGCTTTGGGCTTCCGTTTCTAGGCGTTATTCGTGCRCTCTGCCTCTCTTCCTGCGTGCGACGGCAGCGTCTTTGGGGCAGAGACTCTCCTGCGCCCAGGCGCTTCTGAGCACAGCAGGGCCCTGTGCTGCATCCAGCAACGTGTCCCCAGCGTGGCACTGGTAGCAGCATTAACGAGAAGAGCCTTCGGTTACAGCAGAATTGCCAGCCACTTGCACAAGTGGCCTTGGAGAAAAATGATGAAGGAGTCCAAGCGAACAGCCACAGTCCTCAGTTGTGGGACATGGAGGGGTTTCACCTCCCTGAGATATTTAGGCAAGTGCAAGTACCAAAGGAGCTGCTTTGGGCACCCAGAGGAAAGTCTTGAGGGTGCTGGAGGACGATGGTGCAAAGCAGGAGGTGACCCCAGAAGGTCCCTGGCCGGGGCTGGCTGAGCCGCGGGTGCAGAGTGGCACTCGCTGAGGCAGCAGGAAGCCGCTGCCGACTGCAGCACGCTGGTTTGTAATGGCCGGTTTTGACAGTTGCTCTAATTTGTGCCAGGAAGCAATTTTAGCACAAGGGGATGGAGGAGGAAGCAGAAATTTGAGCAAGCAGGGAAGGGGATGCTTGAGGTTTTCCTTCCCCCGGCRCTTGCTTCACGCTCCGGAGAGCAACCGTGCGGTTCCGGAGCTGCCCGGGACCTCGCGGCGGCAGCAGGACAGGACCGGCCGGGCCCGCGTGTGTTCCCACTGCACAATGGTGGCCAAGGCCACAGGGACGGGCACGGCCATTGCTTCCCACCGTGTGGGGTGGCTCGGGATGACGTGCTGCGTGTCTGCCCTCGGCTGCACTCCTGCCATGTGCACGTGTGTGTGTCTATGGACGGGCCAACAGCCTCGTTCATCCGTGCTGTCACAGTGCTGCGTGTGAAAGTCAAACATATCCTGGGATATGGCGGAAAATAAAATGAAATACAAGGAAAATAGAAAAAGGACCCAAGGGAGTAAGCAGTGATGGATCATCAAGATAATCAGGTGAACAGGAGCCCCTACGGAGCAGCTGTGGCCTAAGGGGGTTGCAGCAAATATGAGTGAGCAGGGAGGCTGTGTTGGGTTTGTGTGGTCACCACTGTCATCTTGTGCCTGGCCATGGTGTCTGCTCTTCAGCAAAAAATAGTTGCAAAATTGGTTCAAGCTCCCAGAAAAGCCAAAGAGATGATTGAAAGTTTGGTGAATACCCTTTGCAAGAAGGCAATCAAAGAGCCCAATCTGCTTGGTGTAGTAAAGGAGAAGGTTGCAGGGTGGTTACTCTGAAATCTCCAAGTATCTTGATGGAGTCTGTGGTAATAAAGAGCTTTACTGTCTTGCAGGCAACACTGAAAGAATCCCTGTGGCTCACATCTGAAACCTTTGACTACAAAAAATGTGCACTTTTTTTTCTTCAAGGGGAGGGCTTTGCAAGTTGAACATGTCACTGTTTAAAGCTAGTTCTCTGTCACTGCAAATGCTTAAATTCACGTGGGCAGTTTTCTAGGAGACGAACTCCAGGTCAGCCACAGCTCTTGCACACGGATTAGGGATTAACTCGGGAAGCCCTGTGGCTCTGGTTACACAAGAGCTCTGTGGGCATGAGAGCAGCCGTCCCCCTGTGCTCGCGCGCTCACTGCCGAGGTGAGGAGCGGAAGGAACAGGAACAGGGTCATGCAGGTTTCTGTCCCGTGTTTCCCACCAGCTGCTTTGCACGGGTGCCCAGCACAGAGGTAAGCACTGGGATGACCTTTAGAAACATTGCACTTCATGATTACGGCTGGATATTCACTGCCATCAGCAGCTCCGTGGCAGGCCAGGACCGGGAGCCCACCGGGTCTGTGGCAGAAGCAGGGTACGATAGAAGGAAAAGGGCTTTTTGCTTTGTTCTGTTTTGTTTTCTAACGTCAGCTTCCTTTTTGCTGCTCCCGCCACCACAGCCCAGCCGTGCAGAACTCGATGCTTTCCAGTTCACCTCGCAGAACGTGACTTGCTGTTTACGGTTTCCAGGGTCATTCCACGTGCTTGAGAAGGAGACCATGTGAGTGTCAGCACTGGCTATACTTTTCTAACCACGCTGCTTCTAGACATGATTTTAATCGCATGGCCTTGCATTTTGCAGTGTACACTTCTCTGCAGCATCCAGTTGTTCTGCCTCTGAAGTAGTTTTGCATGGAGTTAAGCAACAAAGGGCACAGGAGGGCAGCTGGATCTGCCTTACTCTGTGTTCAAGCTCTGTAATTGAATTGTAGGAGAGAAGACTTAGAAACTTAGGTTTTTAGGCCAAAAAATTCAACTATTAATAATAATGTCTCCTGCAAAACAGTCATGGCAGTCATTTTTTGACATTTTTCAGTCTTCTGGCTATTGTTTTTCTATTACATCTCCTTTTCCTTTGGATGTAGAGTGGAAACGGAAACGGAACAGCCGGAACCATGACCACGCACGTCACGCTAGAGGATGCCTTGTCCAATGTGGACTTATTGGAGGAGCTGCCTCTGCCAGACCAGCAGCCATGCATCGAGCCACCTCCGTCTTCCATCATGTACCAGGTACCATCCAGCTTCCTCGCAGTAACTCAGGAAAAGCAGAAGAGTGCATTGGGTTTTGAGGACTAATGACAAATATTCCAGGTGCACCATGTTGAAGAGTTGCCAAGTCTCAGTGGGCAACAGCTCACAAGGGAGGGGAGCAGCTAGAATCACTTCTCTGCTCTGAAATGCCACAGATTTAGTTGCAGCTGCACTGACCTAGCAAAGCTTGGCCTAATTCCAGGGCAAGGCTCAAACTGCTGCTTTTGGATCCGCAGTGGGATGCCTCAACTGCTTGGCCACCACACCCTGGCCTATAGACTACACCCAGGGTTAAATATAGTATGGGGTTACTCTCTCTGTCCTGCCACTYCTGTCTTCACAGCTTAGCCACAGCAGTGTATAAATATACCCGTACAGTGATTGCCTTGCCATGTACTCAAGCTTCTGAAGTTACAGTATCTCTTTCACCGGGTCGGACCGTGGACGTGTTYAGTAGCATTAGCATCTCTGCAGGTTATCAGACCCAAAGGCGTTTCTGAACTGTTCAAATGTCAGCTCTCCCTGGAAAATCTTGATATCACTTTAGCCTCTTTCTTCACCAAATAATTTTTACTGTTGGCCTGTGTCCTGTGAGGAGCTCAGGGCCCAGCCTTTTGGCACACTTCCATTTGATGGCCATGATCATCTGCACAGAGTCAAGCCTAGAAACCTAGCCCAAACTGGATCCAGAGATATGAGCCAAGCCTATTTCCACGTCATWCTTAGTTTGTATTTAGCTCTCTCTCCCGATACCCATAAATGCATACGTAGGCTTAGCTTTTATCTCACATATGCTGTCCCTGAGGCACTAGGAAAAACAAACTCGTGGCCATGGCTCTATGCTCCCAGCCTCAGGAGCTGGAGGGTACTGGAGAAATCAGATACTGAGCTGACTGTGCTTCCTGCAATGCTGATGATGGTGCCCAGAGCATCTCTGGGCATCGGAGACTTGTGTGTGTTGTGGCCTGCAATTCACTCAGGGAATCACCAAAGCACCAAGCCACGGGAATGGGCAGCTACAGCAGAGCAGCTGAATTTTTTCCTCCTCTGCCTTGCTTTGCACTTTCCTATTCCCACATCCAAGCAGTTAACTCAGTTTCCAAAACAACTTTTTTCCCCTCAAAATATCTGCTTGCAGGAGCAACACAAGTGCTCATAACATTTGCATGGGATGCTGACATATATTTATRTTTTACAGACATATCTTTCTGTGACCTTTCTTTGTGTTTATTCTTTGCAATTCCTGCTGACAGGATGTGGTCTTCTCATAGCAGCCAGAGGATAAATAGAAATTAATGAAGCTGCATCTCTGTTTCAGTTAATGGACAAATATCTGTAGCATAATCACTAGAGGTTTGCTGTTTTATACAGCCACAATTCCAAATAACCAATCCCCACCTGGCTTACCTTGATTATACAGAGGTTTGTCGATCTTGATTGCTGTGTTTTCACATGTATAAYCCGAAGGATTTCCTCTTACGAAAGTGTGATTCACAGCACTGCACACATGCAAAAAGAAATTTACATCAGACTAGAGATCCCATGATTTCCTGCATCTCCAGTTTTTCATTGCCTGCTCCTGTCTGCAGTTATTTGGGGGTTTTCTGGGAAGACAGGTTGTCTGAAGGGCAAATACACTTATGAAACTCTTTGGGKAAAAGCTCCCATTTGTTCATAGCAAGTGATTAAACTTGCAGTGTTTTAATCCCTATTTCTCTGTTGCACCCACAGGCTAATTTTGACACAAACTTTGAGGACAGAAACGCCTTTGTAACGGGCATCGCCAGGTACATCGAGCAGGCGACCGTGCACTCCAGCATGGTGAGTCCCTGGGGCAGCGCGGTGCCACCGCGGCCACGGGCGTGAGCCCCGYTGCAGCGACGCCTCTGTGTGTGTTTCAGAACGAGATGCTGGAAGAGGGCCACGAGTACGCCGTGATGCTCTACACGTGGAGGAGCTGCTCCCGGGCCATCCCCCAGGTACCTGCTCCCTTCTGAGGACAGCTAGCTAGCTGTGCCTGTACCGTGGGTTGGTTTGGGCTGGAAACAGAAATAAGTGGAGAAGGCAGAAAGATTGGAGGGAGAAAAGCCGMAGTCTTCAAACTGCCCTTCCCTAACAAGAGCCTCAGCTGTGAATCTCAACAGTAAATAACTGTTTAGTAAAAACAGATCTGTACTCCTGCCCTAGCAGATGACACCTGCTCTACACACTCACTTACATGAGAGCTACTGAATACACATGAACTGCTCCATCCCCAACRCACTTGACACATCTCCTCACCTAAGCCATGCCAGTCCCCAGTGAAACAGCTCTATGGGGCTGACTGCCTTAAATATATTCCCTGGTTCCTTCAGGCCCTCCCCTGTTCCCCAAGGCATTCAGGCCTGGTGCATCTGCAGCCCAACTCTACCTGCTTGCTCCTCCCACAGTTGCTAACAGGGCTCAGCTGAGCACTGCTCTGGTCCAGCTCRTTACTTGGGACTGTGCTGTGTTTTGTGACTTGGCTCTTTATCTATTTCTCTGTCCAGAGAACAGATAACATTTCCTTTACTTAAGGCAATGTCATTATTTCTCTGCTAGTGTATGTGAAGGAGCACTTTGATATGTCAGAAAAATTCCTTGAAAGGAAAACATCTGCTTTCCAGCCAGGTCTCCTCTAAATGCCCTTCTTTGCTGATAGACCTTAAAGTCTTGATTTACCTCCAAGTTTTATCAGCATCTTTCTGCAATTGCATCCTCCTCCTCTGCTGCTAGTTCTGTCCTCAGCTGTTTGCAAACCCTTTTCTCTACAGCTTGAATTTTGGTGGCTTCATCCTGCAAACACCTACAGGCATGAGTAAGGTTGCCTACATGGCCCGATGAATTTGTGATTCAGGCTCCAGCTCTAAGCTTGTCT
Organism: Eudromia elegans; assembly: GCA_003342815.1. NCBI lineage: Eukaryota > Metazoa > Chordata > Aves > Tinamiformes > Tinamidae > Eudromia > Eudromia elegans. The sequence goes on along the minus strand of PTEX01000016.1, from coordinate 1,279,512 downwards.
TCTGCAGTGTGAACACATGCTGTACAAGCACGGACTAGCAGCGTGACAGTGACAGGGCAGATACAGTGTGCTTGCATTAACCCTAGTGATAAAAGGATCTGCCCTGCTCCCGGGGACCCATGAAAAGATTTTTCCATGTGGCCGACAGTGCCAGTGTTTGTGATTCCCCAGGACAGGTCAAACCTCAGTTCCCCTCGGGTTATACTCTGCTGATGGTCCTATGAGACCTGGGCAAGGGCAGATTTCTGCCACTGACTGGGTATTTGCTTATCCCCTSTTTATATTTGATGCTGTGCTGCTGTTGCTCCTGTTGGTCTCACTAACAGGAGGCAGGCTGTAGCTGACACTACGGTGTCAGCTTTGGAGCGTTCACAAATATGGAAGATTTGCCCTTGGAATGAGTGTGTCCTCTGCACTTTGCCATGGGGGACTAGGCTACYGCCCCTAACGATGCCTTTTCTAACCCCTACTTCTGCCTGGCAGCTTGGAGCCCCGTTCAGCTACATACAGACCCTGCATACTGCATGAGTAAACATGCTTTTATAGAGCAGGAGCAGAGCTGTGCCTATAGCTAAGTGCGTGAGTCATCCCCATACCATGGAGCCGCTTTCAGCTGCATATTCCTCCTCATCCATATTATCTGACTGCAGTGCAGAATTCCTAGCCAGGATCACTAGATTCCCCACTGCAAAGGTGGGATGAAGACAGTTTTACCGCTGCTCTTGCATCTTCCCACGTGTAAAGACAATGGATTCATCCCCTTGTATACTGTGGACCCACTGCTGGGCTCTCAAGTTACACCAGGCCATGTCAGACCCATCACAGCTTTACGTCAGCAACAGCTGGAGACAAAAAACRCCATGGACAGGAGCAGGAAACATTGCCTGGAACAGTGGGGTTTTGCCTAAAAAWTTGGTAATAGGATTTCTAGGACTCTAAGTCACCATTTGGAAATGAAGTGGGTAGCGATTGAATAAGTCTTTMCTTCTATTTTGCTTCCAAGGACTGTAATATAGAAGGGTCTTATTTCATTGCTGCTATCCACGTACATGTCCAGTGATCCTTAGCAGGTCTGCAATACAACTAGAATTAACCTGCAGGACCGTTGCATATCCATAGCACGGTGCCATGTGCTTTTTTCAACACAAMGTCTTTGAAAAATTTATGACCTAATAAACTAACGTCACCAGACCATGATCGTAAGACCAGACCCTTTTATGTACGCTACTCCAGACAAATGCATCAGAAGAGATTACTTGTCACAGTCAGGCTCATGCCTATTTATAATGCTTGGAGAGAATTTCACATCTGCCAAATAACCCCTTCTCCCATCATCTMTTGCCATGAAAAGAAGCTTCTTCTCAGATCCCTCAGTTGTCCTCAAATGGGTACTAGATGCACTGTGGAATAAACAGAAGATGATGGTCACTGTAAGCCCACAATGGTGTTAGAAACGCTAATGCTGACACAATGATTTGTCTTTGCATTTCAGGTGAAATGTAATGAACAGCCAAACCGAGTGGAGATTTATGAGAAAACAGTGGAAGTCCTGGAGCCAGAAGTCACCAAGCTGATGAAGTTCATGTATTTTCAGGTAAGCACCAAGGAGGGAAGTGGGAACGATTTATTACTTTGGTGTTACCTTATCCAGCCAGTCTGATTTTCTTGGTAGGTCTTTTCCTTGCAGCAGCCAGCAGACACATAAGGTCTGATCAAAGCAAAGTCTGCGCTGCGTGTCCCTTGCCTGGCCCTAAGGTCTTGACTAAASTCTCTGTTCCAGTCAGCAGTGAACACACCTCAGTGCTGAAGTTTGTGGCAGGCCAGAGCCTCCACTGCATAGAGCCAAATGGTGCTACCTGCTGCTGCTTCCCTTCAATGAGCGTTTATTGGTGGATGTGGCCAGCTGTTTTCCTGCTGAAAGTCAGTTTGCTGATTTGTAACACTGCCTTGTTGCAGGCCGGCAGTGGAGAGTGGAGCTGGTGCCTGTGCCCCCATAAGAAAAGCCCTTAAGTTAAATGAAGGCGGCCCTGCGTGGGTGGGGGGTTCCCCCGGGTGCTGTGGCGTTTGCCTGTCACGCTGCCTGCTGAGCAGCTGTGAGCTGGGTGTCCGTCATGCCTCGAGCCGTTGCTGAGCCGGAGATGTCCCCTTCGCAGCGCAAGGCCATCGAGCGGTTCTGCAGCGAGGTGAAGCGCCTGTGCCACGCGGAGAGGAGGAAGGACTTCGTCTCTGAGGCCTATCTCCTGACGCTGGGGAAGTTCATTAACATGTTTGCCGTGCTGGATGAGCTGAAGAACATGAAGTGCAGTGTCAAAAATGATCACTCTGCATACAAAAGGTGAATAGGGGAGAAGCAGCCAGGACGACAAATTCTTTAGTCAGCTGGAGGCGAGGAAATACTGTGTCTGGTTTGCAAGGGAGCATTAACCCTGTAGTGAGATCAGATAGATGTAGAGAGGCTTGAGGTTGGGTTTCCGCTGTGCAGTAGGGTCTCTCTGTGAATTAGGGAAATTGCAGAGCCTCTCTGAGTTTCAGTTCTCTATCTGAGAAATGAAGAAAGGAACAGAGCTTAACTGCAGGGGGGCTTGGAGCTGCTGTCCTGCAGCTGCAGGTGAACCCAAAGCAGCTGGGTGGTGTGAGTCTCACGTTGAGTGAGGAGGCCTTGGTGACGCTGGACTTCTCCCTTCCAGAGCTGCCCAGTTTCTGAGGAAGATGGCAGACCCGCAGTCCATCCAGGAGTCCCAGAACCTCTCCATGTTCTTGGCAAACCACAACCGCATCACACAGGCAGGTCCCTTTGTGCTTCATGTACCGTTCCACCAGTTAGTATTTCCACAGGTAGAGAGAGGCAGTGAACTTGCCAATGCTGAGAGCACTTCTGACCAAGATGTGGCCATAGGCACCTTGTTCATTATGGGTTGTTTCCACTGACTGTGGTGGGCTTTGAATCAGGCTGTATATAACTGTAGCAGTGCCTCCTTATGATGAATCTTTGGAGGTCTCCTTTTGTAAGGACAAGGGTGAAGGTCTAAAAGATGTAAAAAGAGCTCTCAGGGGACATCTTGACTTTTCCATTGTTTTCTAATGGAAATCCATCCAGCCTTGAATGAGGAAGGGATGTGACATGCAGGTGAGGTAGGGAGGACTGAGAGTTAGAGGAGTCTGTCTCTTTGGCTTGTGTATGGACTACAAATGAGACATCAGGACTCTTCACATGCCTCTACCACTCCAAAATCCCTATAGGTTGTGCTAATTAGGTGGAGTACTGCACAGAGACAGGAGACGGTGAGAAAGTCTCTTTCTGAGCTGAACCTTTTATTTTCCTCTCACTTTCTGATGTTTGGCTGAAAGAGACAGCTGTGCTGGAGAAGGAAGATTGTACAATAGGGTCAGTCTTATTAAGAAAAACACACAAAGTATTTACTTTGCCTTTGTTCTGGTCTAGTGAGTTAGGAATCAACTTTATATTCTTCAAAACATGTTCTTCAAATATTTTCCCTTTGGCTCTTGATGTTCCTCTGTCCATGTGTATAATGTGGTCCCTGTTGATGTTTCAGTGTCTGCACCAGCAGCTAGAGGTTATCCCGGGCTATGAGGAGTTGCTAGCTGATATTGTCAACATCTGTGTGGATTACTATGAAAACAAGATGTATCTCACTCCCAGTGAGAAACACATGCTCTTAAAGGTGAGATTCTTTTGTGCTGATGGGGCTGTGTGTTTAAGCAGTTTCTCTTCTGTTTTAGTAAGATGAAGTACCTTCCCAGCACTCTGTTTCTCTTCAGTTTCTTCCCTTTATTCTCTTGAGAGCCCTCAAGATGAACATAACAAAATATCTGCTTGTTTTGTATGTGTGTCCTTCCTGTAAGTCAATTACTTGGCCACCTCTTTCCATAAGGACTTCATTATCACAGTTTGAGTAATCTAAAGATCATTGAAGGATAATGTGGTTATGTTAATATCTATAATGATTTGTACTGAAGTAAAGGAGAAAAAAGAGACATGAGAATATTTTGAATGTTTTTGGTTCTCCTCTAGAAGCAAATATTTTCCTTTTTAGTATGGGTGGGGAAGCTTTGGGGTTGTTTTTATGTGGGAGAAAGGAGGAACAAATTATCAAAGTGTGCATGATATATTATTGCACAGAAAAAAACCAGATCCACCCTCTGTCCTCTCTCTACCTCTGGCTTCCCCCCCATACAACCTTGCAGAAATGTGTGCATTCTATATAGTCTTCTCATCAGTGTCACCTGGCACAGATTCCTGAAATAGTGGTTTCTTGTGCTACGTGAAGGAGAACTTGGCCTGTGTTATTGACTTCACCCTAATAAAACCATTCTGTCTTCTCCAGGTGATGGGATTTGGTCTATACCTGATGGATGGGAATGTCAGCAACATTTACAAATTGGATGCCAAGAAGAGAATCAACCTTAGCAAAATAGACAAATTCTTCAAGGTCAGTCACCTGTCTGGGTGAGGCTGGAGATTACTGTAGACCGATGAATTAGTGACCAGTATCATGTGCACTTGCTACCAAAAACAAATCATGGGAATCATTCACTGTTCCAAAAGACCAAAGCGCCTAGAAATTATCTAGATGGATGATGAGTTGAGTTGTTGTAAATTTGGAGGAGCACAGAGCCACAGCAGGGTTGAGACAACAGATGCTGGACTGTAGTGCCAAGCGAGGCTGTGGGCACAGGAGCAGCACGCAGGGCTGGGTTTGCTCCTTGTGGGAGCTGGGGAGATGATGGGGGCTGAGGGCTCTGTGCTCCTTGCTCAGCAGCTGGCTGCTCTTGCGTGGACTTTCGGGTTTCCTGCTGAAGGGTAAAGGCTGGTGTTGTGGGAGGGCAAGGGATGGTGCATGGAAAGTCTGCTTTGTGGATGAGGGAAGGGTGTGCCAGGCTGGTGGCCTGTTTTAGCTGTGGGTATGTGGGTTTTTAGGCAGGTTGTGGCAGTCTCTTCAGGAGCATCATACTTTCAAGCTACTGGAGATCCTAACTTGATTTGTTGAGGTCCACATGGTTGGTTGTTGCAGTCCCTTTTCCTTGCCCTCACTCTTGAGCTGACATGCCATACCTGGCCAGACAACATTTTCTTCCTCCATAAGTCTGATGTGTCTGAGAGACCAGTCATCATCAGCAGAAAGAGATAGGCTGAGACCTAGCTCACTGTCCCTGCCTTCATGCAGTGCCAACACCTGCTGGTCTGGATTTGCAGACAAGAGTTACATCTCCTTTGTGCTGCCTGCATGCTCAGGTTGAGTCTAGGAGACATCTCAGATTTTGCTCATTTCAGTCCAAGTCATCATGGTGGGATCTGGCAAGGGATAACTGTGTTGGTAGCAAGGAGTAATGGAACAGTGGAGGGATAGCAGAATAACTTCCCAGATGTAGCAGATTTAGTTTTTTATTTAATCTTGCTGAGCATAAGCTTTCCTTTCAGAGTACTTTTGCCAGTGACTTGACCTTGGCAAAGTCCCACTTAGTTAATCTTTCTCCTAAGATGGAAAGACTAGTTTCTATGTTAGCAACGTTTGTTCTCTGTTAGTGGAAGTGGAAAGATGATCGTTTTGGGTGGGTCACAGAGCTGTTCTTCCCCTGCACTTTCTTTCAATAGAGCTGTTCTGCCCTGTCTCTTTACTCAGAGAACTGCTGATGAGTCTGAAAGACTTTGTCAGTGGTAGCAAAAGGGTACAAGATGCCCCTCTGCTTTTTGCAATGACCTGCAGTTTATACATGATGTGCTGGGTCTGTGGGATGAGAGCAGAAAGGTTCTCCTGAGTCAAGAGAGCTGCTTTCAGGAGAGGCTGATGCACCTATTGCTTCATCCATACTCTGAATGACTGGGTACCTGTGTGCAGATATTTGCATCRTTTTCTGGAGACAGCTTTTCAGAGCAAGGCTCAAACTTCTGCTTAGGGAGGAATGGATACCTGCTTTAATGTTGTGGAGGGGAGATAATGAGATGATTGAATACTGCCCAGTCCTTGGAAAGACTACTTAGGCCTGCAGCTCTGCAGAGGAGATCCATCATGCTACTCCTTAAACTCTTAGGAGTTTTCCCTGGTTTGGGTCGGCTGACCTGACTCTTTGCTTCAATTTAAATCAAGCCTTTGCCATAATCTGCAGAATCTGGTCATCTCTGGTGCATCTAAACAGATTTGTTGCAAAGTGCTCCAGGCCATCAGAGAATCAGACAGGTGGAATGTCTTCTACTGCACAGAACTTTTTCCTTTCCAGATTCTTTTCCATTTACACTTTTCCAGCAGCTGCTATGGTCTCAGGTAGCACATCACACCCTCAGATTTCAATAAGAAAAAGATAACTAGGTCTCCTACAATGTCCACTTAATGCCTTCTGATTATATTTCTATGGATTAGCCAGGATTGAGTAGTGAAAATGAACAAAATGTTCATCAAACTATTTATGAAAGCCGCCACTGTGAATTCCTGCTGACAGCATTACAAATTCTCCACTCAAACCAGTCTAAGAAGAGAAGCATGTGATAACAGGATAGTGAATTTGCCACTGTCTTCTGGGAATTTGGGGCCTGGATTTTGGTATGAAGCTGGAACTTCATATTTAACTGCCGAACTGGAGGTCATTCTGGTTTGAGTTTTGTTTACAGCTGAAAGTTTAGTCAAGCTTGAGGTGTGTTTGGTGTGCTTAGAAGTTATTTCCCATCAAAATCCCTTGGAGACGTAAAGGGAGAGTGTACCCATGTTATATGCAAACAGTAATTGCCTGTGTTTATTCACTGGGAAGTTATGTATTATTCTATAGAAGTTATGTGTGGGAAGACACATAGCTAGCAACCCCAGTGCCAAAGTAAAATTAGAGCATGTGGGGAATGATGCTGTGTCTCTCTGGTAGTCCAGGCACCAGAGCAGCTTATGGCGTGACGCTTCTCTCTGAGGTGCACCATAGACCCTCATCACCGGGTCCAGGGCTGCAGAGCACTCTGCAGGGATGACTGCCCTAGCAGAAAAAGCCTTGTGATGTTTTCCAGTCACTTCTAGATGTGAAATGAACCTGCATCCAGTTTTCCAGCTTGCTTTAAAGAGCTCAACACTCTTCGTAGCTTCAGGATGCCATTTCATAGTCCTTGTGATCTCTGTGGCCCAAGCCACGCTCTACCGTGTTTCAACCATCTTTTGTTTTCTTTTCCAGCAGCTGCAGGTGGTTCCTTTATTCGGCGATATGCAGATAGAACTGGCCAGATACATTAAGACCAGTGCTCACTATGAGGAGAACAAATCCAAGTGAGTGCCTGCCGTAATGTCTCTTGGCTTCTGTGTGTGTCCTGGAAGGCTTGGGAGTTGCAACTCTCCCTCTCCGGTGTGCGTGAGGTCCGTGCGCGGCTCCCTGTGTGTGTCCCTGTGGGTGAATCCCTGCGAGCCTCACTGTGCCGTCACCTTTCTGTGCACACATCCGTGTCCCTGCATGGGGAGCTGCGGCCGCCAGCCCCTGCGTGTGCCCGGATCCGAGCAGACGCGGCCCTGTGGACATGGCACCGTGCCCGTGCGTGTGGCCCATGGAGCAAACGCTCGGGCCCTTTTGGGCGTCTGGCTGCGTGCTGGTGGTGTGTGCATGCTCCGGGGCCACGGTGTGTGAGTGTGAGCAGCGTGTCCCTGCTCTGGAGAGATTTTAATCCACATTTTTGACCTGAGGGACAAAATCCTCCAGAGTATGAACACAGCACTGGATCTATTTGTGTAGCAACCAGGTTGTCTCGTCTATCTCTGACACTTCCCAAGCAGGAAGGCTTGGTGAAAAAGGCAGCAGGAATTCGAGCTGAACTGGGGGTCGCATGCACTGGAAATAGGTGAATACTGTGTGAAAAGGGCAGAAATGGAGTCTTAATTCAGTAGTGGTGTAGCTGTGTCAAGTAGTGCTCTGCAATCTGGAATCCAAGTCAGTATGTTGCTCCTTTCAGATGATTTTGCAGGCGTTGATTCAGATCACACCCCTCGTGTATGAAACCCCACTTGTCCTTGTAGTTGTCAGTTATTGCTGGAAGAAYTGGTTTCAGGTTTGGAGTCTTGGAATAGCATTTGAAACTGCACAGGACACATGAGCAAAGCGTGTCTGAGCTGTGGCTGGCTGGAGTCACTAGTCTTAGCCTAGTGACCCCAGCAAGTGAGGAAGCACCTGTAGGACCACACCACGCCATGGGTGGTTCTCACCATCGTTTCAGAGAAGCAGTCTACCAGCTGTCCCTTCATCTGCGTAGCAAATAACATCCTCTCTCATCGCTTCACTTCTCCTCGCTCCTGTTTTGCTTGGGAGGATCCTCCTTTTCTGYTCGCTGAGCGGCTCAGCCAGGAAGAGCCCTCCCCTGCCCTCCTGCAAGCCGGTTGAAAAGTGCCAAATAATTTTTCATGAGAATATTTGAAAATAACATGGCAAAACTTCCCCAGAAAGTTTTAAATTAAAATATTTCCCCAAATTTGAATTTAATACATGTTTTTAGAAACTCATTTTTAAAAGAAAGACTGTTCTAAAAGTTATATTTTTGTCCTAAATAATTTCCAAAAGAAAAGCACATTTCAACAAAACATGCGTCRGCTCCATTCATATTCTTCATCTCCAAACCAAGATAGTTTGTGAGCTGTTTATCTCTTCAGAGTTGTAATGTTTGTCTTGAAATCCGTCTACCCCGTTTCTTTGCTGTACCTTACTAACAGATGTTTCTTCCCCACTCACTTTCCCAGCGAATTGCATGGGACTAGCACCACTAACCCTTCCAAGGTGGTTCCATATGATCCCCACTTCTTACTAATGTTCTGTTTTTGTCACTTTCTTTCCTTCCCTACCTCCATGAACACCGGAATTAATTGGTAATTTTTCTTGCATGACATTTTGTTTCTGCACCGTGGACTAGATTGTGTGTGGCAGGGAGGGCTGGTGCAGCCTTGGCCATTCCTGTGACCTGCCGATTGTCTGGTGGGAGCACAGGACACTGAAACGGGTAAGAGTTGAGTGATGGGACTGAGGGAGGCTGGATTTCGTGAAGGATAATGTTGTCCGGCTTTTCCAGGAACTTCTGCCGCAAATATTGGCAGCAGCAACTTCACACTGTAGGACTACGGTTCTTGTCGTGGGAGGCAGATTTCTCACCTCCTTTTCGTACATCCAGTCTAGCTCAGAAGAGTATATATTTTAAAATGGCAAATTATTTAAGGGAAAAAGAAAAAGCAAGGTCTGAGTATTTGAAACCATTTTGAAGACAAAATAAAACAAGAGAGTCCCACTGGCAGATTTTTGTTTGCATGAAGCAGATTGGTGAAGCTGTTCTGGATCTACACCTGTGGCTATGAAAGAACTGGGAAAGAGGAGGTGTTAAATTAAAGACCTGATTTGYACTTGTTCTCACCACTTCTTCAGATGACTATACCACCAGACAGGAGTGTTGCCTTCCTTCTTAAGGCCCCATTATGCTGCCGTGCTGTACATGTGGCTCAATGCAAATGCAAGTGTGATGTCTGTGTGTTGTTTACACTCAGGGTTGTTTGCTGAGCTGAGCTGGTAATGTGAGCCAGAACAACAACAACAAAAGAAGAGTGGGAGTTTCACCCTTGCTGTCCTTTGCAGTCCTTTCCTGCTCCAGAAGGAAGCATGACCCAGGCCTTGCAGGCCCCTAGGAATGAGATCTAAGGGGACATTTATCCTTAGGTTTACTAGAAAGGATCCAAGTGATGCTGAGGCTCTGCTGTTTGTTCTCCTTCCATGAAAACTTGCCAGGTAGTGGACTGGGAAATAGCCACCTCTGTCCATGACAAGTAGGTGAACCTGATATGGAGAGTAACCCTCCGGGTTGACCAAGGAGAAATGTTCTGGCAGAAAGGTGAGGTGAGCATCCCTGTAACGTTGTGCGAGACCATATCTGGAACACCTTGCACACATCTGCTTTGTCTGATAAACAAGTGCGATGAGAGAGAGGATACAGGCTGCACATAGTTGTCCTGAGCGTGACATGTTTTGAGAGTGCTGAGGTGAAGGGGGCAGTTGAGCACAAGGTTTTGTCCCTGAGGGTGTCTGAGCAGAGCCGCTTGTCCCATCCCTGAAAACCATTGCTTTTCTGCCCAGGTGGACGTGCACTCAGAGCAGCATAAGTCCCCAATACAACATTTGTGAGCAGATGGTCCAGATCCGAGATGACCACATCCGCTTCATCTCGGAGCTCGCTCGCTACAGCAACAGTGAGGTAAGTTCAGTGAAAATCTGGATAGATTAGGCTGGAAGAGGACAAGTCCAGTGGGACTATAGTTTGCCAAAGACATAGGCAATGAGGAGAGAAAGACACAAGTGGAACAAACTGCTGCTTGAGAATGCAATAAAAAGCAAGTTATGTAAAGCCCCTGCAGGTGCAAGATCATGTGGACTGGAAGATCTACTGCAAAAGTTTTTCTCTATGGTCACAGCTGAATTAAAATAAGATAAAGAAATACCATTGCAACTAAAGCTTGTTATCAGTCAGATGGGAGAACACCTGTGGCTTTGCGAATGGATCTTTTCTATTACGCTGAAATATGAGTCAGGGCTTGGGAGGAAAGTTCAAAAGGGAAGCTCTGTTCTTGTCATTTATTGAATATCTGAGCCCTTTCTGATGTGATTGTGACCGTTTTTGAAATTGTGTCATCCTTATTCATCATTGCTATTTTAATGAATTATTATAGTATTCAGCCCTTTTATTGTGGCATTTTTATGCTGTAAAAGGTTCTCAAGGGCTTTATTACCACCAGACCATCACRGAGGAATCCATAGGAAAAGAGAATGAAGAAATTGGTTATTTGCTCTAAGGTTAAAAGTCAGACTCCTTTTTTTTATAGGAATTAAGTTGTCTGCTTGGGTAACAAGAGTCTTGCCAAGTTATGCCCCTTTTCCTGAGAGAGACTAYGTGCACTGGCCAGTTTTACCTTGATCACATGGAATTCATTCCAGCTGGTATTCAAGAGCAAGACCCGTCACAGCCCTTTGCTCACTGTGTCTGGAAGCCTTTGCAGTGAGCTGCTGAGTCCTGCCATGACGTTATGTGGTGCTTTCCAGGTGGTCACTGGCTCAGGACTGGACAGCCAGAAATCGGATGAGGAATACAGGGAGCTCTTTGACCTTGCGTTACGGGGACTGCAGCTGCTGTCCAAGTGGAGTGCCCATGTCATGGAAGTGGTGAGTCCATCAAAATAGGTAACATCCCGATTTTCACCAGTGAGCATCAACATTTTAACACTGTGTTCAAMAAAAGAATGTGGAAAGGTGGGCTTGGTTTGATACCACCAACTTTAAGCCTTTAACAAACATGCTAAAATCAGGCATCTAATCATAGACTYTCTACCAAATGGAAGAAGAGGGCTTGATCTGTCATGCTCTAGAGCTGAACCATCCTTTCCTCCCACTCATGTTAGAGGGAGATTCAATGACTGTTCTCTTAAATKAACATCTCATGTACTGAAAGTTGGATGGGATTAGCCTGGGTCTTGAATGACTAAAACTATAATTCAAATGATGACAGATTTTTTTAATTTGGGAAGTTTTGCCACATCTCAGCATAGTCTATGAATGTCAAGAGCCCAGTGTGACTGTCAGACTGCAAGTAACCCAAACCAGCATTTTGGTACAGCAGTAATAAAGTCAGAAGGAAGCCCATATTCGGATCCCAAAGGGATGCCAGACAACATTAGCAATGTCCAAGGAGTATTTGCTGGTGTAGTGCCCTTCTCAATCCTTCCAGTTCTGCTTTTTATTCATTGTGATATTAACTCTCCATTTTTCAGTACTCTTGGAAGCTGGTTCATCCCACAGATAAGTTCTGTAACAAAGATTGCCCAGGAACAGCAGAAGAGTATGAGAGAGCCACCCGGTACAACTACACGAGTGARGAGAAGTTTGCTTTTGTGGAAGTAGGTGCCAACTGCTGCCTTGTTCTGTACTGTTGTAACTGAGAATGTGGCATGGAGATAAAGTTTCATGTACTTTGCCACAAACTACCCAGATTACTTGGATAAGGCACAAAGTGTCAGATTTTTAAAGCTGTTTTTGAAGTTTTTGGACTACAATCTTCAAAGGTTTTCTGTTAGCTGCTCTTCATAGGTGTCCACCAGCAGCTGAGAAGAAGTTCATGCTTTTGAAAATCGCTGATTAAATTCTCCCTAACTTCCAAAGTGGAAATTACAGTCCTTCCTTTATCCAGGTTTTGCACTCACCCAGGCAGCCAATGTTCTTGTTAAGAGTGTGAAGGGACCAGCATGAGGGGGGCTCTGGGCAGAGCACGTTCCTGACAAATTGTAACTTAAAGTTTTGACTCAGCATGAAAAATACTAGGAACGGGTAAGAACCAGTAAGTGCTATTTTCCCGTCCAAGAAGAGGAAAGGGTTTCTCACCTTGCTCAGCAGGTTGCTACTCCCTGTGGGCCGTAAGCAACCAGAATTAAGGGGAAAATTAAGTCCTTATGAGTTCCTGCTGGGATAGAAGCACGGTGCCAGTGTGTGACGAGAGCACTAGCATCTCTCTTCCTGATCCTGCTCTTCTGTGCTCTATTTATGTGCTGGTGAAAGACAGAAGTGAATCCCTATGTTGTCTTAATACCTTTGTATTAATCCCCAAGTGGATTTCAGGGTCCTCACAAAAGAAGGCATCTAGGTTCTCAGAGAATTGTGCTATGGAGGAAGGTCCAGAGTGATGCTTGGGTGCTCTGCAAGCAGAACAGATCCTCAGGTAGTCTCTAAGACCAGCTGACTCTCAATCTAGCTGCCCATGGGCAGTGGGAATAGTCCATTGAGCCTGCTTGTGGGAGACCATCATATATGCATTCTTCTTTCTAGTCTGAAGCGGTTTGAACATTGCCTTATTTTTGTGGCTTACTCCCTCCTGGGAATTATCATTGCCCTAATTCCACTAAGCAGTACTGTACGTAGAAAACTGTTGCCTGCATACTGATAAATGCCTGTGCAAGCCATGTAGCTGCGCATATGTGTTGAACACATGCAATTAGCTAAACATTATCAGCCTTGCATATTATTAAAGATACSAAGAAACCAGGAGTAGAAACAGCTTGCAGGAAGGTGATGGTTGCAATGCCATCCCCAGCTTGTCATGAGCTGTAAAGCAGCTGACATCAAAAACAAATTAGTCACCCAATTACTGTATCTAAGGTACTCCCGTAGAATTATTTTAACACAGGAAAAATAGGAATACAGGGGTTTTTTTCTTTTAAATTTTTACTTCAGGTAATTGCCATGATCAAAGGTCTGCAAGTGTTGATGGGCCGCATGGAGAGTGTTTTTAACCAAGCCATCCGTAACACTATCTACGCAGCCCTGCAGGACTTTGCCCAGGTAACCCTGCGAGAGCCACTGAGGCAGGCAGTCAGGAAGAAAAAGAACGTCCTGATCAGGTCAGTCTGTCGTTCTTAAATGTAACGCAAAGCAGGTGTATTTACTGGTATAATGCATTTGTACTCTATAAGTGCACAGCCCTGAGTTCAGCTAAGTCTGACTCTGCACAGCCAGAACTACCTGTACTCATAGTATACAATYAACCAATATACCTTGGCCAGGTACCTTTCCAAAGTAACCTTTTGGGGTGATTTCCCAAATAAGACTGTATATCCCTACGTCAAATAGTTTCCTTCACGTACGGGCACTGTTGTGGATATTTCCCCTTGGACTAAAAGCAAGTTTGAGCACAACTTTCCATTCTTTCCCACCCATTTCAGTGTCCTTCAGGCAATTCGAAAGACAATCTGTGACTGGGAGGGTGGTCGAGAGCCTCCAAATGATCCTTGCCTGAGAGGTGAGAAGGATCCCAAAGGTGGATTTGATATAAAAGTCCCACGGCGAGCAGTAGGACCATCAAGTACCCAGGTATGTAAATCTGCATCTCCTGCACAGGGTATTTAGGGCCTTAGAATCATGTAAAAGTTGCCTATCCCGTGGGTTAGCAGCTGTTTCCATGGTTTCTTTCACAAAGTCTTCACTCATGTTTTATGTGGTAAGTGTTAATTTGATGCCTATTTTGTTGTGTAGTTTCCTCCTTTTTTAAAGGGTGCAATTATTTCTAGTGTGTGGTGATGCATCACTAMAGAGCAGTAACTGCATGTTCCCTTCCTTCCAAAGCTCTACATGGTGCGGACCATGCTGGAATCCCTCATAGCAGACAAGAGTGGCTCAAAGAAGACGCTGAGGAGCAGCTTGGATGGACCAATAGTCCTGGCCATTGAGGAGTTCCACAAGCAGTCCTTCTTCTTCACCCACCTGCTCAACATCAGTGGTRAGACTGTGGCACAGGGAGGCTTGAATCCAAATCTTGCGTGCACAGGGCGGCAAAGGTAGATYATCTTTGCTCCTCTCAGACCTATGCAGGAGATCTTCCTTTATTTTTCCAAATGATCTATTTCTGCCTGGTGTGGACATGTTTGTAGATAGATAACAGGCATTATGTGAATGTGAATCAGTCAGTGTTGATTGGCAAAATGATGGAAAAAATGCCACAGATAGTAGTTTAATTTCTAGGACTGGAGCTTTGTTTCTGCCCTAGTCAAACTTCTGAGCCACTGGGCACTGAAGCCAGAGTGGCTTCAGACAGGCCACAGAACTTCTCTTCCTGGAGTTATGTTGCAAAAGGAGCAGTCTCCTGTTTCTTTTTTATTGCAAAGTGCTGAGACAGCATGGACATGGTCTGAGTTTAAAAATGCTGATATCCTGAAAGCTGGTTCACATCCAAAACCAATTCAATACGAGGCAGGAGGAGCTGCATTCAATACGAGGCAGGAGGAGCTGCCTCTTGCAAGGGGTCCGTCCTTGCCCATGCCATGGGTGGTAACGTGTGCCCCCTCCCGCTGGGGGGATGTCCTCTGTGCTTCCAGAAGCGCTGCAGCAGTGCTGCGACCTGTCCCAGCTCTGGTTCCGGGAATTCTTCCTCGAGCTGACCATGGGCCGCCGCATCCAGTTTCCCATCGAGATGTCCATGCCTTGGATCCTTACGGACCATATTCTGGAAACCAAAGAGCCCTCCATGATGGAGTAAGAGCTGGTGGGACTGTGATGGATATGTGTATTAGCTTAGGCTTAGGATTTTGTCTTGCAGAACAGCAGTGGAAAGTATTAGGCCAGGGGAAAACAACTTCTTTGAGGCAGCCAGTGGGCAGAAACACGTGTTTTTTATCATAAACCAACAGTTGACACATATGCACATAACTTAGTGATACTTTCATCTTCCTACATTAGCTGGATAGCCTCTACAAGCAAAAAGCTGTGGGCCCGGGCAGGGGTATCTAAACACCTTTATTTCCTATATGCAAAAGAAAGAACAGGCCTTCATTAAGCAAGTGACAGCACGAATCTAGATCAGTWAGAGCTGCTTCCAACAATGCTGACCTAGGAAACAGAAAGGAGGATTCAAGGGACTGGAGTAAGTGGAAGGGGGAGAAAGCAAAGAATATCCATTTTTTGCCATCTTCTCTGCTTCAGAGCAAGTCATGTGCAGTGGCTGGCATGCTCCTACCTTAAATTAAGAGATAATCTGTCTTCTCCTCAGGTATGTACTGTACCCCCTGGACCTCTATAATGACAGCGCATATTATGCCTTGACTAAGTTCAARAAGCAGTTCCTATATGATGAAATTGAAGCTGAGGTAAGTACTCTACATGTTTACGCCATGGCAAGTGAGCTTCCTGGCTTTATATTGTCCTGTTTGACAGCCCAGCGCTTCAGGGAATTAACTACAGATGTGGGGCGGGGGGTGGAAGGTAATATTCTGAAAAGTTTTCAAAAGATCACAAATGTCCTGCTGATTAAGGGCTTCAGCTTAGACCTACCCATGGGGACCCAGTGGAAGCTGTCAGACACTGGGAGCAGGGAAGGGTTGTTCTGACAGGCAGAGATATAGAGCTCAGTAGTACTGGTCTTGCAAGAAGCGTAGGAAGCACGTGCTCTATATTGGTGACACCCTCATGATGTCTCTTATTTTCTCTCCCCCAGGTGAATTTGTGTTTTGATCAATTTGTATACAAGCTGGCAGATCAGATCTTTGCCTATTATAAAGCCATGGCTGGCAGGTAGGAGAACTTGACTGCTGCTAATGAGTGAGGATATTGCTGCATTCAAATTACAGTTAAGCTAAAGGTTCCCCTTGGGGAGTAGCTGGTGCATGCAGATATAACAAAACAGTTCATCTCTGTTCATTCGGCAGTCTGCAAGGGATATTTTCTGTAGATCACGTATGGCATTAGAGAAGAAAAATGTTCCAGCAGTAGATTTTCAAAAAGAGACCATACCCATGGAAATGTCCCAGGAGCTGATATCTTTTGGCATAATCTCGTATCTTTTTTTTAATGTTTTATCTGTAAAAGCTAAGGATGTTAGATTACAGCATGGCAGTCCACAGATMACAACTCCGGTTTTGTGCTGTAGTAGTGAAGGCATAGGTGCTAGAGTGTGTGAAAATTCCTGGCACCAAGGGCAAGATGAAAAGAAGGATGAAAGCAAATCTGGAAAAGATCCAGAGAAAAGCTTTGGAGGCTTGGTTCTGTTTTCCTGACACTGCTTCCATTTTTCAGTGTTTTGCTGGATAAACGTTTCCGGGCTGAGTGTAAGAATTACGGAGTGATTATTCCATATCCACCATCCAACCGCTATGAGACACTACTCAAGCAGAGGCACGTCCAGGTACAGTGCAAACAGTAATTTTACATATTCAAAGCTATTGGTCTCTCTTCTTGTTGGCTTCAAACATCAGCACCAGGCMGCGTCCTAATGCCGAGTTCAATCCAGACTGATGTTGCAATGAGGATGATTTCACTTGTTTCTGGCACACTATACACAGGAGGACCTAGTGGCTGAGGGGAAAGTGAGTTATGCTCCACATTTCCCTCACCTTTCTCTTTGGGAATGGCAAAACCAGAAGGGAGTCTGCATCACCATTTTCCTGCTTAGGCAGACTTGTATGCTTAGTTTTAATTTGTGTCTATTGAAAGTTTTTCTGCATCTGCATTTAACATGCAAATATCTTTTCTTCTTTTCACAGTTGCTAGGTCGATCAATTGACCTAAATAGGCTTATAACTCAGCGTATCTCAGCYGCAATGTACAAATCATTAGACCAAGCCATTAGCCGCTTTGAGAGCGAGGATCTAACATCTATAGTGGTAAGCACCATGATTAACTTAAAGGAGGGTATGAATAAAGAGGTTAATGCACTGCGATTTATATAGAGTCAGATAACTTCTGCTCAAAGAGAGTCCTTTTACAGTAGGGTGGTCGTATATTCTCCTTTATCCTAAATCTCTAATATTTACCCCTCTGTAATTGCATTATTATTATACCATGAAGTAAATTATAAGGTGACAGTAAGTAGTTGGATTTTGCAAAGSTCACATAGTAGCATCCTGTGACCTGGGAGGAGATCCTGCTTTAATTCCCCTTGCTGGATGCAAGTGACTGAGACATTGCTTGTTGTTGTCTCTGTGTGCAGAATTTGCTGCCTTTGATACATTACAGGAGCATCAGAGTCAAGTAGTGTAAAATTACCAGTTTCCACTTTCCAGGGCTTCCGATGTGAAAGCCAGCCAGTGCTCAGTGGGGAACAAATTAATTTTGCTGCTTGTGGGCTTAGGAKATTCTGGACCAGGATCCTGTTGAGTAGAAGTGCAATTGGCCTTGACCACAGAGTTAAACTGATCTCTTAAGCATTTGCTACATCCTCACCTGGTATCAAAGTTCTGTCACACATGGAATTTTCTGTGTGGGTATAGATATAAAAATAATTCCCCAGGCAATTAAATCAACTGTTTTTGTTGTCATCTCGGTAACACGTTGCTGCTGTGTGTGCTGCAGGAGCTGGAGTGGCTCTTGGAAATAAACCGCCTGACTCACAGGTTGCTCTGCAAGCACATGACTTTGGACAGCTTTGATGCCATGTTCCGAGAGGCCAACCACAACGTCTCCGCGCCCTATGGGCGCATCACTCTCCACGTCTTCTGGGAGCTCAACTTTGACTTTCTACCCAACTACTGCTACAATGGATCCACCAACAGGTGAGAGGGGAAAAGCGAGGCAAGGGGCAGCTGGAGACCTTATGTTTCATTCAGAAACACTAAACCTGCCACACAAAATTTGTGTACGTTGCAGTGACATTTTCATTTCCTATGGGATACAGCAGTGGCAGTGAGAATGACACTAAAGTCCTTCCCGCCTCCAGCTCCCCTTTGCCTGAATTAGTGTGATTTTAATAGTTGTGACTCAGCATCAGAGCTGCAGTGGTCACTAGCATAAATGTTTGTTGCCTCCTGCAACTGTGAAGAAACAAAACCTTTCACAGATTCATTGTGGCCTTATTATAAGTTGATGTGTTTCACATCCCTGGCAAATTGGGGCAGGAGCTTGCATATAAATTCATGTGACTCAGGTGATGAAAGAAACTCATTMGATCATGCTAATTAACCTGCAAATGCAGATCGTCCCAGCACTGTACCAAACTCAGTTAATGAGGTATGGTCTGTTTTCCTTCCCTTCTGCCATGCCTGATGCAGGTTTGTGAGGACTGCAATCCCATTCACACAAGAGCCCCAGCGGGACAAGCCAGCCAACGTTCAGCCCTACTACCTCTACGGATCCAAGGTCAGTAAATGAACCACAGCAATCAGTAGGGATGGATGCTGGAAGCATTTATTTAGGAAGAAGGAAACACATGAACTGCTTCATTAAGGCAGCAGCAGATGCAAATGCACRTGGTCRCACTGCTGTGTGAAACCAAAAGGCATGYAACAGGCAGCTTCAGTGTGGCTTTGCTTTTGCTTTCCATGTTCTTCTCCTTAAGAACTAGTGTCAGGGTGAGCTAACACCACTCTGCTTGCTGTTGGCACTGACACCAAGTTTTAATCTTTCTGTATGTGCAGARAGCAGAAAGTTGGAGCTGTAGAGTAGTGCTCTTCCCAGAGGAAGGTGCCCCTTCCAGAAACCAATTTGCAGCTTAAAATGAGAATTGCTAAGCTATTTGTTTGCAGATATAGTCTATTAATATTGACAACAAGCTCTTTTTTAAGACTACAACAATGGTTTATACAAGATTCTATGGGGTCTTAGGACACTAATGAAGTATGAAGTAACTTGAGTGGGGTTTGTTTCTTGTGGATGTAGCTTGTTGAGTCTGAAGTAAATCTACAGCAGTGATACTGTTAAGATAATGACAATAGAGTCAGCTTAGTCTGTCCATTCTCAATTATTTGCCTTGGATTTTTTTTTCAATTCCCTCAGTAAATGAGAATATTTTTGCACTTTGACAAAAATCTTTCTCCTTGTGGCTAGCTGTGTTGGAACACAATCCAACTTGTGTTCTACACTGGGACAAATATCCTCCATGGTCACATGGACAGTTGTGTTGGCAAGAGCTGGAAAAGAGCAGCATGAACCAAACTGCTAAGCAGGTGGTCCCTTTATCTGTCTGTCACTGAAGGCCATGCTGTGGCAAGATGGCCCTTTTATCATCACTGTTTTTATAGGGAAAAAAGCACTGAGGGTACCTATATGGACTCTCCCTCCTGAAGCTGGGACTCCTCACTAGAACAGTTGTCATGGGGACTTCCAGAAGCTCCTCCTTTAGTCCATTATTCAGAGGCCCCTGGAGTGAACTGCTCTGTTCACCCACGTCTCCTTCCGAGTGGGTGTCATAGTGCTTCAGCCTTGAAGCCCTGTGGCACCGTGCAGACCAGAACTGCAGGCAGCCATAGATCAAGACAGCTATAAAGCAAAGAAGCAACAGGCTGCTCACCATCCACATGGAGGTGGTAGGTTCATGCTTAGAGCCACCAAAACCCCCCTGGGTTTTATCTGGAGTATGGAAGGTGGTGCAATGATTGCTGGAGGGGTAAGAGTTCTTGCATGTGATGCAGAGGATGTAGACGGTGGATGGAGTGAGTCTGTGGAGGATGAGAGAGCTGAGGGAGTGGGGAACTCGCTCCTCACGGTGGAAATTCTGGCGTAAATAGCCAGCGAAGACGCTGTTCCAGTTGGGTCGGTACATGACATGGTAGAAGTTCTCCGGACAGGGGTGGTTTGTGGCCCAGGAGACTGTGGCAGTGGTGTAAGTGATGTTGTGGACTTCGATGTTCATCATGGCCCTGAAACCAGAAGCARGGAGAGGCTGAGTATCTTACTTCATGTACAGGCTCAGTCAAATGCCACTGAAATCAAAGAAATCTTTCYGCTTTAGTGGCCCTTAGATTGGACCTGTATGGGCTTCAGAAACACGGCAGCTGCTAAAACGAACAAGATGTTGGAAATGTCATCAATTTCTTTGCACAGTCTTTGTGAATGCCCCTTCAAACAAAAAAGCATTTTGAGAACAGTCAATTATTTCAGATGTTTGCAGATGGAAAGCTTCCTGGCAAGTGTCTTCACATTTTTTAGCAAACTTCAGAAACTAAGTCCTTTGCTACCCTCTGTGATGTTATCAGAAGGATACCATGGCCCTGAGAAACATCTGCTTGGAAACCTCCCCATTTCACTACAGACACGTAAGCCCACAAAGAGGATGTGGGAATAAAACTGAGCTGCAGAGGTGCCTGTCATGCTTAGCATTTTCATTTCTAGTACTSGTACTTCCATAATTTCCATATCTAGAAGCTCACACTTTTTACTGTTTTTCTTTTTCTCTTTTTTTCTTTTCTGTCAATACAGTCACCCTTTTCTGAATGTGGGATATGAATTTCCARTTGCAGACTGAAAGTAATGGTAGGAGGCAGGAGGGAGCTGGGAACTGCTCTCCTTCTCTCTTGCAAGAAATGTGGAGGCTCCCAACTCCAKGAATGATTATTTCACTAGTCCAAGCAGTTGCTGCATTTTTCAGTATCTAGTTTGTTGCTTTATRAAGTGTCAATTCTTTCTGTTCTTACAGCATCTCATGCTGTTATATCATGATCTTAGTTATGAATTTTGAAGACTGGTGAAATGTCAATACATTTAGAAGAACAAAAATATAAATAATAAAGCTCTCCTCTAGAAAAGCAAGAGGTGTGGAGACCACTGATGAATTACTGTTTAGCAACAGCTACAAATTATTTTAGTGCATCACTCCTTTAGATCCCTGAGACAGGCTCTGCAGAGCTGACTTCTCCATCCCAGCTGAGTGCTTTGAGCAGAGCCTGCACACAATAGTTGCTCTCCTGTTAATTCCATCAAAAATGAGTTCTTTTTCTTTTCTTCTGCTGTACCTTAATGTAACAAATTGTCCTTTAATTCATTCAGGAAGCATCTCATCTTTAAGATTGTTTTAACTGTTCTTCTTAGATGGAGACCGAAGCCCCCGTCCCCCATCACTAAGCAGTCGCAGAGCCCCGGCGAGCTGCTTACCTGCCCTCCCAGGTGCGCACGAGCAGCGCGACGTGCCGGCGGGTGGCAGCGCCCTCCCCTCCTGCCGCCGCTCGGGTCCCTCCCGTCTCCGCTCAGTCCTTGCCGGCTCAGTCCTTCCCAGCGCGCTGCCTCCTCTTATACCCGTCCCGGCTCCGTCATCGCTCGCCATGGCAACCACGAGGGAAYGCAGCGAGCATCCTCAAGTGATTGGGGAGCGCTAGCCCTAAAAGCTTGTGCCTGGCGCTGAGGATGAAAAAACAAGTGGGATAGTTTTGGTTTTGAGCTTGTTTGGGCTTTTTTTTTTCACAGCTGGAGAGGAGCACTCGGAGTGGTGCAGAGCCAGCACTTGCTGCCCTTCTCCTAAGCAATTTTGCTGCACTCTGTGCACTGCGGTCCTTAGTGGCAGTTGAAGAGAAGGGCTTGTCGAGGCAAAGGGGGTCCCTCGCAGCTCTGGAGCCACTGCTGTGTTGTGTATCAATGGCCTGTCCCGCAGGTGCTTGTCTTCAGTGTTAGGATTCCTTGTACATTTAAACTACTGCTTTAAACTAAATGCCATGGGCAGTAGATTTTCATCTCTGGTGCTGCAGCAATGTCTGTCAGGTGKTTTTTYTTGTTGTTGTTGTTTTTCCCCCCAAAGCTGTGTGATAGGAGTAGCAATTGTGTTCTGCAGCGTTCTGAGAGTTGGGTTCTGCAACGTGATCGGGTCTGCAGGAGCGAACGCCTGTCTTGCTGCACTAATGTTGTTCAGATCAGTATTCATAGTTGCTTCAGAATTAAATTTTGGGTGTTGACAAATAACATTTGTCACAGGAACAGATGGAAATGAAAAATTAAGTTTTCCAAACTAAAAAGAAAACCAGGGAGAGCTGGAGGAGACCAGCTGACAGTCCTTCAGCCTGTCTCCACAAAGTGGTCAATACCAGTGGTCCAAAGGCAGCCAAAACACAACCTTTCCATGTGGTTAGGATCACCAGCTCCCAAAATCAAGCTTGCTGACAAAGAKCTTGCAGTAGGAAGTGTTGGGTTGGGAGGGCTTATGCCCCAACCATGTAACCTCTTCCACCGGTGTGTTTTCTCCAGTATGTGTCCAGGTGAAACTGTGTAAGGTCATGTGCTAAAGTTTCAGAAAATGTCACCTCCATTGGAGGATGACCTCCAGATGGAGTGATGACCTCCATCTGACGCTTAAAATGGTGTCCATTCAGCTTGACAACAAACCGGTCCACACTGGGGCTGGGCATGAGATTCTCCTCTCCCAGGCCCCATGCCGAAACCAGGGCAGCTCCAGGCTGCTCTGGCACTGCTACTGCTCTGCAAGCAGAGCCAGCTGTGGCCACAGMAACCCTGCCTGGGCCCGTTCACCCCTTACAGCAGCTGCACCGGGCTGGAAACCGCACGTTTCTTTGAGCTCCTCGAGAGTGCCCGGCAGAAACAGCCATTTTCTGCCTTTCAGCCACTTAAAAAACACAGCAGGTTGCCAAGTCTCCTACAGAGCAGCTGTAAAATTACCAGCAACCCACTGCTTTCTGCTTGTTAACCACTTCTTAGCTCTGAAAACATGCTACGTTGAGCTTGGTGTGCGTATTTTCATGCCCGTTCCTGTTTCTCTTGGCAGTGTCTGGCTCAAGGTCATGCCAGRCTTGTTGGAAATCACTAATTCCTTTGCATGGGTGAATCTGCCCACTCGTTTTTAATGACCAGGTGGATGTAACCTGGGGACGGGGTGCATGGGCCTGCAGGTGCTGCGGTCGGGCAGGTTGGTGCTGGCAGCGGCTGTCACAGGCTGCAGACCGCTCCCCATGCACTGGCGCTGCCAGGACAGCAGTGGAGTCACCTTAAATCAGGGTCTGAGCTACGCCGGGAGCTTTACACTGCTGTTAGAAAAGGTGCTGTGCAAAAGGGCAGTTTTGGTCAGCTCTGACCCCCGAAAGTCTGCMGCGGGTGCAGCGAGGCAGTATAGAAATGTGCCTTTTGTATTGGCCAGRTCCAGGCTGTCCCAGCAAGGGGACRTGGRTTTTCCTTGTGTGATGGCCGAGCAGCAGGATCATGCTGCTGAGCATGGAGAGAGCCTTACAGGGAGGTGTCTAGCTGGTTTCAGAAGCGAGCAGGAGCTATTTGGGCTGTTTGCCCTAACTTTAGCTTAGAGCCTTCCCCTTTGGTCAGARCTGTGTGTCACCTTTTCACACCATTACTAGCTGTAGGTTCCCCTGAGACTCTRGTCTAGTCTGGCTGTGAGTAAGTCCTTTGTTTGTCTCCGAGTGTGTTCCTCCTTAGTTCCTGTTTTTTGAAGAGGAGGTTGGCACTGGCAGTATTATCTATCCATGTCTCATCCTTAGGTGAGCTCAAAAAGGTCAGTTTGGGCTCCAACAGCCAGTAATGGCTTGGAAGTGCCAACTGTGTTTCTCTTTTATTGCATTCGTTGCTGACTGTCCCTGAAAGTCTCACTAATTCCTAAAGCTCAGCAGGGCCATTCCTAGTATTCTAACAAGTATAAAAGTGCTAGGATCTACCAGAGACCTGAGCACAGGGCAGGTACTTGCTGTTTCTCTTTGCACTGTGGTGCATCGGGAGCTTTGCCCGGCACTGCAGATCCCAACCTGTCTGCCCTCCCAGCCTCCTAGCCCTAAAACCTGCTGGTTTGGCCCCAAACCAAAGGTGGGGCAAACCTCCGCGGTGCCTCTGACAACTGCTGCTCCTCAGAATAGCAAAATGCCGGCGGGGGGCGGCCAGGACAGAGGTTTAGCTGCCCGGGGATGGGTGCAGGCTGGTCCTGCCACACATGGCACCCGGACCCACCTCTCTGATGGAGCTGTCAGGCCGGGGGAGTGAGCAGTGCGGTACAGCCAGCCTGCGTGTTCAGCTGTTTCATCTTAAAATACACCCTGGTGTCACTTTTACATCCTACAGTCTTTATCCCAAGCTGTGTATCTCACCCTTAAATGGAGCTATATTTTAATTGCTCACAGACAGAGTATTATTATTATCCGCACGCCTGTTGTTAAGGCATTCGGGGCTCTGCRGAGAGCTTCGTGGAGCCTACCTCATCTTGCAGACAGGCGAGGATGAATCATCCTGCTTGTCTGCAGCCCGTGCATGTCCTAAAACGTGCCCGTGCTCGTCAGCCTTATCGCTGGGACCCTCGTGCTAAGGAAAGGTCAGCTTCAGCTCTGCTCTCTGGCTCTGCCATCCCACAGTGAGGCCACGTGTGCGAGGACCGTGAGCACTGGGGAACTGGGAGATTATCCACCCATATCAGCCCCATCATGGGGGAAGCCTSACTGGCTCCTTGCCTGGGAGGTGATGTCCCATCTCCAGGGACCACTGCATGTGCAAGAACTATCTCCTTGCCATGGAGTGTGGAGGAGAAGGGGGTTTCCATAAGAGAGGATGCATTTGTGGGACCTCCAAAAAGGGAACGTGAGCCCCCAGGGTGTTACCTGCCCTATCTGAGAGGGAACTGGAATAYGATGCCTGTATGTGCCAAGCAGCCCATGGAGAGGCATGGAAGCAACATGCTCCTTGGTGTTTCCTTGATCACCCGTGTAGAAACAGGAGTTCTGTGGGCTCCACGTTGCARGAATGATATCCTGCAAAAGCTACARCAATGCAACGCTGCTGTAACACAGCTCTTAGGGCCGTGACAGTTCCTTGGCTTGGATCTGGGCTGATAGTATCAGAGCAGYTGRGCAATAATTAGAGGCTGGGTGTCACCTGGTGTTTAAATAGACRCGCTTTTGACAACATAAATTACTGCTGTTTTYCACTCATGTAAGCGTGTGTATCTCTTGGCTTTGGATTAGCCTCTGATAGACAGACTTTTCAAGAGACTTGGATGTCTAAAGATGCAAATAGAAACAAGTGCAATATTCAAAAGCAATCGTCTTAAATGGAGTTGGTGTCCAAAGAGCATTTGAAAGTGCCACATAGTTTCAAYCTGCCTAAATATTTTTTAAACTCCYRCCCTTACTTTCTTCAGGCCCTRTTATCTAGTTTTGATGGGACAGAAAGTTCATSCACGTTGTGAATAAGTAAACCATAGAACTTTCAAAGTAGCCTTTCTGTACATACTAGTATCGCAGGCTTTTTTCTTCTACCAGGGCCAGAAAGCCAAAAATGACTTTGCTTTGTAGCTTGTTGAGCATACAAAACGTTAGAGTAAATCTTGAGGGAGCAGGTCAGGATTAGAGGGCAGTGAAAGCGCTCAGACGTGGCGGGCTGTGTCACAAGTGCCACGTGGTGCC
This sequence comes from Eudromia elegans, assembly GCA_003342815.1. Lineage (NCBI taxonomy): Eukaryota > Metazoa > Chordata > Aves > Tinamiformes > Tinamidae > Eudromia > Eudromia elegans. The sequence goes on along the minus strand of PTEX01000016.1, from coordinate 1,253,929 downwards.
TTTGGGATGCAAGACAATTTATTTCCTTATCCTTGTTTAGAAAAGATCTAAGCATGAGCCAAGGGCTTTATCTGCCTCTTGCTGAAAGGGGCGCTGTGTGCCAGAAGCCTTTTCAAGAAAATACTTGATAATGTTTTTTGAAGTTGCAAATGTTATAATTAAAGTTGGGGGGGGGGGGGAAACAGCCTTTCTGGGCAGGATCTGAGTTATGATGTGAACATTTCTATTTCAGAGCCAGGGCTGAGCATCCAGTGTCACAATCAAAGGGATATGCAGTCTTTCACAGATTGCAAATGTCAAATAGCTCTCCCTACTTCTCTTCTTTTCTTTGTGGGCCAGGATCATATTCTAGCATTTTTTGCAGTCACACATGGATGTCTATGGAGTTAAACTGACACAGCGCTTTACAGGACACAAAGGATGTTTTCTCTCTCTTCCAACTGCTCTTACATCCAGATGCTGTAGTTCCTACTTATCTTAAYACTCTTTGTTTGAAGCAAATGCAAATAGAAAGCCTCTATCCTGTTGCTTGTATATAAAGTTTTTAGTTGTAGAAGAGTTGAGGTYTGAAAAGGTAAAGGTCTATTGAACTGAAGTCTTTGATGGAGAATGTATGRGAGAGTAAATTATCTTTGAAATGAAAAGTGGTGTTGGTAAGAAAGTGGAATAAGAAACCTTGTGACATGACAGTCTGTGGAGACTGGATTATTTTTGACTAAGTAGGAAGAAAAGCAATCTCCTGTTTGCCACAAGAAGCAGAAGATATTTATCATGGGAATTATTATTTCTTCTTGTCTTCCTTGAAAGCTACTTGAAATGACAGAACGTAATACTGTGATAAGAAAATTAGTTGCAGTCCCGTAAGTGCTCCTGTCTAATTGTCACTGTGCTTCTGATTTCTCAGCCTCTCAATATTGCCTACAGTCACATCTATAGCTCCTACCGCAACTTTGTTGGACCACCTCATTTCAAGACAATCTGCAGACTTCTTGGCTATCAAGGGATTGCGGTGGTCATGGAAGAGCTGTTGAAGATCGTCAAGAGCCTGGTAATTGTGGTGATGGGAAGACCTCAGTGTGTTGAGAGGTCTTRGTTGGGCAGTCGTCCTGAGCTTTGGATCTTAGTTCAGAGTGTCCATATTTGATTTTTTTTTGTATACCTGAGTTTGTACTGAAACACTTGTATTAATGGTTTTATATTTCTGATAAAGATTCTGATAAAGAATGGGGGTGGAGTGTTTATCATTCAGGAGGAAGCTGTAAAAGCCCTCTAGCTCCATGCACTTAGGCTGAAAGTTATGTTTGGATGAAGCCCAAACTAAGTACATTCTTCTTGAACAAACAGTTAAGGTTGTTTCCTCTCCTGTCCACAAACCACTTGCTTTTAAAACCAGTGTCAGGAGAAACTCTCATTCCAGTTTAATCTCCCTTTCTCTCTAACAGTTACAAGGCACGATCCTGCAATACGTGAAAACGTTGATAGAAGTAATGCCCAAGATATGCCGCTTGCCAAGACATGAGTACGGTTCTCCAGGTGGGTGCTGGAGATAGGTGCATAATGGTTTCAGCAAGAGCTCTCCCACATGTTTGTGCAGCATTTATTTGAGCACGTACCATTAATGAGACAAAGATTGGCACCTGAAATGCTGTTGCAGCCTCCAACCCAAGCAGGCTAAGATTAAAGGCCAGCACAACACAGTAGGGTAGAGAACTGAGGGATATGAACAAAATGCAAAACATTGTAAAATTTCTGATGAACGGCAGATGAGGAGCTTGCATTGATTTTAGGGAAACTTTTAAGGAAACTTGAAGCTCCTGCTGCTTTAGGCTTTTTGACAACTTTTTAAGAGAAGCTTTCTTGMAGAAAATTAGAAATAGGAGCAAAATCTTAGTTTTAATTACTGAGTCTTGGTGCTTTAACAGTCTAATCATGGTGCTGATTGCTTCTTTCAAATCTTTTGCTACTGACAATGAAACATATAGGAAATTTCTCTTTGAACATGGATATGACTGATTAGGGAGTGTCTTTTGATGGCTTATGCTTTRTTTTCAAGATTTTTGCAAGCTTTTGCTTCATGAGTTCATTGTCATCTCTYGAAAGCTTCGACATAGCTGATGCAAAGACTTTTTTTTTCAGGACAACTACAATCTGCAGTTGAGTGGAATAGGGAGATTGTGATGGATGTGYGTGAGCCAGCACAAGGGCATCCTTTACAGCCTTGAATGTTTTTTCCTCCAATTGGGAAATCCAGTGACTTCATATGAAATACTGCAAATTCCCCAAGGGTTAGTGAAAGCAGGATAAGGCACTGCATGACAGTTCCTTCCAGTAGCAATCTCCATCTAGCCACTTAGCAGTCACAGGATAAAATTCATGATTAGGGAAGCAGGAGGCTCTYCTTGTTTTTTATCCAAGTCGTTGAAGAGTGATTTTGCTCTCCCTTCTCTGACTGCCTTTCCTTGTCTTTTAAGGAATCCTGGAGTTTTTCCATCATCAGCTGAAGGACATCATTGAGTACGCAGAGCTGAAGACTGATGTGTTCCAGAGCCTTAGAGAAGTGGGCAATGCCATTCTCTTCTGCCTCCTTATCGAGCAGGCTTTGGTAAGGTGAAACCCCCTGAATCAACAGATCATTCTTGAAATGGCAAGCTCAAGCGTATAAATAGAAGTGGGTTCACAAGCACAAGAGTTTGGAAAATGCTACTTTCTGTCTTTTTATGTTCTCTGGGTCTCTGTGGGGCTGTGTTATTAGGGACCACTCTCACATCCATGGGGAAGATGTGCATTGGCACTGAGTCACTGACATCTGGGATTGCTGAAGGAGAATCTGAATACTGGAAGATCTAGATTTAAATCTTGGACCCAAAGCTATCATCTGGAGCTTATTTCTAGACTGTAAGCTCTTTGGGGCAGGGATCATCGSGTTTTTTTAATACACATTCACAGAGTGAGAATTAGAGTCGAGTCCTAACCTCTGGTTAGTGTTTTGGAATGCCAGTGCAATGAGAATAACTCGTTGGTTACAATGGTCATAACCAGAAAGCAATCTAAAAGGAAGGACATTTCAGAAGAACAGCTGATCCCATCATGTGTCTTGTCTTCACCAAAGACCTCACCAGAATTACAACTCGGCATTGGCTGCTCAAGCTCTCAGTCTCTTAGCTTGAGTGATGCCTTTCTGATTRGGCTCAGTGCCACATAGTGTCTTAGCTTCTATTTTTTTCATGCAACAAATTTATTTCATAGTGACTTTACTTCACAGTTTGACCTATAGCCAACTAAGGAAGAGGGGTTGTTTCAGTTTTTCCAGATTTTCCAGACTTTTTTYCAGAAAATCTGCTGCAGTGTAGGGTGGGATTTCTGAGTAAGACCAGGAAGTTTTGCTCAGAGTAAAACTGAAGAAAGTTCAAAAGCTCTCAGTTTAACTAAGCATAGAGCACGGGGAGCATTGAAAATATCTGCATTTCCTCAAAATGGATATTTCTGCCCATCCTATTACATTGTACCTACAGATAGACAGAGACTTTCAGTTGCTAGTGTGGTACATCAGTCACCGTCAGTAAGCARTAATTGCTGTAAGATTAAAAGACCTGGAGAGATGTATATTACTTAGCAGCTCAGATATGTCTTAGAAAACCACTGGAGTCACAAACTGTATCCTGGCAGTTTGTGCTCCTTTTGTGGCTGTTAGTGCTCTCAGCTGCTGTCGGTGTTGGATTTAATGCTGGATGTACTGCATTTACCTTTTCCATCCCATCTTTTAAGTGAGTACTTAAAGAACGCAGGGTGGTTTCTTTCAGTACTGCTTCATTTGAAGGCTCCTGTCCTAGCAGCTGTACATCAACAGTATGATGATATTTTAAAAYAGCGGAAGGAAAAGAAAAGAAGACTGTGAGAATTTGGGGAACATTTTAGGAAGGCTGTGCAGCAAGTCCCCATGTGTGTGCTTTCCATGCCACCCAAAACTTTCTCTGATCCCTAGCTCTTCCATAGAGAACTCAGTTTAGAATACAAAAGTAGTTYTGCACTCAGCAGGCACAGGTTCTCACTTACTGGCAGATTGTCAGATGCATAGAGCCATCATGTAACAAGATTTTCTCTTTAATGGAGCTCTTACACAGTGAAAGAAATTGCTTTTATGATGCAGTTATCTTCCTAGCTGTCAGTTTAATCTAAGGCTGGTGGTATTTGCTGACAGAAAATGTGATAGTGAAGATTAGTGGTATGTTCCCTTCTACCTCTTCTATTGTTTAAATTTCAGGRATGAAGAGCTGCTTGTGATTAAATTTCTGGGATAGTTTTTACTCTCAGGTTATGGTCCTTGAGGAGGAGATCTATTAATGATGTGACTAATTTGGGRGCAAATAATGGGGGAACACAAGCTACAAATGAAAAAAAAAAGATGCTCACTTTATCAGAGGGAAATAGCAGTGAAAAAATCCTTTCATGTAGAAAGGAAGAGCATTTTGCAAAGAAAGTATCAAAGAGAACAGGCCTGCTCTGGTAGCAAGCACCAGCATCTATCTGCCCATGGAGGGACCCGGGGCTGTTCCTTTCCCTCCAGCACTGTGTCACAAACTGCACTCCCACAAACTCACATACCGGCATCCATGGCTCCAGCACAGCCTCCTGCAGCTCCATGCTATGTTCTGTTCACCACCTCTTGGCTGGAAGATGAGGTATTCACCAGTGCATCCCAAACAGACCCAACCGAGTCATTCCATCTGAYGCCCAAATATCTTTTGCTGCTCTATCATAACCTCCTCTCAAGTATGTCTMAGTCTTTATGGTAAGCTCAGAACTGAAAGCATGTCCTAGAACTAGAGTTTCGTAGGAGCAAACTAATGCCTTGTTGTGATGCAATGCCTCTGTGTTGAAAAGCTTTGGTTTCCCTTGCTGCTGTTTCCCATTGCAGACTTGTATACGATGTATTGTCAGCCATCGCTGCTCAGTCTCCACATTCCTATTTCCAGGTTTCTCTTCCTTGTGCATCTGTGTTTGGGACTATTTTTTCTTTAGTGCATTGGCATRCATACCTTCAGGTGGCATCTCATGATGTTATTGCTCTCTGGACTTCTGTGTTATTCTCCCTAGTGCTAACAACACTGGGAGTATGCTCTGATGGCACTGGCTGTGAMTACTATATGAAGAACCAAATAAGTTTAGGCCAATGTATTACGTTTCTAGTGGTAATAGAACCATCCCCTGGTATATTTGACACACATACAGACAAATTTCCACCTGGGCACTCCCTGAAAAAACAAGAGTAGGATAAAATTGAAATTGCCAGGATGTTTGTTCTTTCTTGTAGTGTTAGTGAATGGGCCAGAAAAAAAAACATGCATAAAGCTCTGGCGTTGTACAAGCAGGAAGTGAACCACTAGAGTTATAGCAAACTCCCTGGCCTAAATTCAGAGTTGTTTCAGTTTTAGTTTCAAACCAGTTTTAGGTTCAAACCATTTGAGTTACTGCTGAACTGGGTTGGATTTGAATGGGTCATTGTATTGTTGCCCAGGCCCCTGAACCATACAAGTCAATCCCTGTAGGCATTTTTAACTTACTTTATCTTTCTTTCTTCCTGCCTCAGTCCCAGGAAGAAGTTTGTGATTTGCTGCATGCTGCTCCTTTCCAAAATATTTTGCCCAGGGTCTACATCAAAGGTAAGAAGCTGAGAAGGAAGCAGTGGGCAGACTCAGAGGTCTCTGTCAAGAAGCTGTTTCTCTCCCATTCCTGCTGAGGACAAGTTCTGGCCCTGCTTTCTTTCTCAAAATAGATATGTGGATATAGTGACTAGTCAGGTGGAAACATGTGCCAACCATGCATTTTCTGTACCCTAGTTATAGTTTGAAATCTTAGAGAGTTTTGGGGTTGCCTTCAGTTTTTAAAGCCATTTCACAGCCTCTYTGGAGAATGACAGCATGAAATGTCCATCTCTGCAGGAGCGATGAGTACTAGGGACATGCTTTTGGACACGTGTGATTAAGCGGCTGCTGAGACTGCGATCGCACRTCCCTCCTTTCTCCGCATCACTGGTTCCCTCATCTGCTGTTGTTTGGCTCATTGATCCCGAGTCTCGTTGGATGGTTGCTGGGGGGCAGCTCTGAGCAAACTTGGCGGAAATTGCGGGTTTCCACTTCCTCCTCTCATTTCACTGTTTGCTGCTCGCTTGACAGAAGGAGAACGCTTGGAGGTGCGCATGAAGCGTCTCGAAGCCAAGTATGCCCCACTCCACCTGGTTCCCCTAATAGAGAGGCTGGGCACTCCGCAGGTAAGGATTTCCTTGAAAGGGATAGCTGTTGAAGACGCATAACAGTCCCCAGATGGCCTCTTTGGCCTTGGGAAAGTGATCCTATTTCCAGTGAAAATGTCAAGCAGACAAGAAAATCCAAATCCTTGACCTGGCGGACACTGATATCTTGAAGGGAAATGTATGAGTGGGTCTAGGGATGGGGTGTTACTGCCTCTGGTCCGGASAGCTAGCAGGCGAGCTGTAAGGCATGTGGGCTGGAAGCCAGCTSTGAACACGAGCAGCTTTGGAAACCTCTTTCATCTCCATTTTAAAAAGATGGAGGGTCCTGGGGTGGTATGAAGGGAGACCTTAGAGGGCTCTCAGACTTCAGCAATTGCCATTACTTTCATGGATCCCAATTTAGGACTTCAGCGTGGTTCATTTTTAAGTTCATCCCTGTCAAGGAACACATCTGAGAATGGTTTCCTTCCTAGCATATGCTTACAGCTTCAGCACATGCTTAAAATTACAGCTCCATTTAAGTGCTTTCTTGACATGAGATCTCAGCTTGAGAAAGAAAAAAGCAGAAACCGAGTGCTGTTAAAAATATCTCAGTAGAATCAATTAATGCAACAGGCAGAATTTTAGCTGCATTGCTATGAATAGCCAMATTTCCACTGCCTATTTAGTGCAGTGGAACAAAACAAAAAAAAAGAAGATTCAAAATACTAAATGGTACTAAAATACACTTTTTCTGTAATTTACTGTAGACAGAATGGAACAGGTGTGTGAGGTGATAGATCTATGGCAGGCAGAAAGATGTTAATGTTTTCTTATTTTTCTAATGGATCAAGGACATTTTGAACTTTGCTTCATTAGAAATCATATGAAAGAAAGAAACTTGCCGTTTAACTGAGGGCTCTGTCTTATTTCRTAGACATGTCTCTCACTTCCCATTGGCTTCCTTTTGAAGGGTACACTTGAGAAAAAAAAATCACCTCTGTGTTTTTGTGTCTTTGTGTTGGTCTTTCTCTCTCCTGCTTTCCATGCAAAATCATCATTGAAATACGCTAATAGAGTCCACTTGTTGCTTATCCCTGCCATAGTTAAGATAATGGTGAAAACAAAGGGTATTTCATAGACAACTAAACAATTAAAATTTCTGTAAAACTGTTTGCAATTTATCACATAGACGAAGTTAAGTTCCAGATCTTTTTTGAGCTCAGGTGTAAATGAACACAACAGTCACTTTCTATAGGTGCCTCCATAGCTTCTAGCTTGCTCCTGGAAATGCAGTTTTGGACACAGGTTTTTTTTTAGCCCCTCCAGAACACATGAGCTCCCTTTTGCAATTGTCCAGAGTCCTAGCAGAAGTTGGCTGCTAGGTGCCTGTCCCAAAAGGTGACACTGTTCATTTCACATAACAATCAATCTGCTGCAAAGGGTCTGAACCAGAATCTGCTGAAGTCAAGGGGGATCTTTCCACTGGTCTTGGCAGGCTTTGCATATGGTTCTTGCAAGTTTGTCAATTAATAATCTGTAAAACTGGTAGCAACAGAACTGGGGTTGTGCAACAATAGCAAAACTGCCAGTCATTATGTTTTGAGTAATTGGTTTGCACTAGAAGTGTCCAGATGTAGCTGCCTGATAGSTGATTCATGAAAAATCAGGGAGGTCAGAGTGTTTCATGGTGTAAATCTTCTCCCTTTTAAAGATGAGTAAGGACAGAAAGCAGAAGCTTTTCAGAAGTACTGGGTCCTTCTGATTTTTTCAGTGCRTGGATTGGGAGCCCTTCTATTGAAGGCAGAGGAGCCAGCAGTGTGGCTGTGTCCTTTGACACTGTAGCAGGATAGGACCCTTCCTCAGCTGGCCTTGCAAATCAGCATTGCACRCGCTAAGCAAAAGTGCTCCTTCCACAGGGAGGCACTGTCGGTGCAAGCCCGGCCTCTGGGACAGTTCTCAGCCTGGGAATAAGAGCCTCTACCATGCGAGATAGCTACCAGCAGTGCTTGTCCTCTATCACAGACTGGTTTTATGATGCTGAACTTTAGGAACCAATTCTGTCCGAGAGCRTGTGTGAAGGAGCAGCACCGTGTTCTTTGAAAGCCAGGTGTGTCCCGTTTTATTAGGATCTCGTCAGAAGCAATTTAGGATCCTTGGACTAAGTTGTTCTTGAAAATAATGTCTGTTCAGTATATCCTAACAAACAGTAATGCTAATACCTWATTTTTATGTGAAATGGCTACACTTTGACCGTGTCCCCATTTTGCCATCATAGAACAGTGCGCACAGATGCTAATCTGTAATCGTAAGAGTTTGGAGCAGATGAGGAAAAAGCAAACGTGCAGCCACTATCAATAAGAACATACTACATAAATCTTCTATTACTGAACAAACATACACGAGTGCGTGGTGATTTTCTGTCCACAATATGATATTTTAACTTATTTTGCCTTGACTTTCCAGAAACTAGTTTCCAGGCTAGTCTGCTATAAATGTACTGCAGATTGAATTTAATGTTCCTCTGTAAGCCTGCAAGAGCTGTGCAAAGGATTGGCATTGTGCAATGGTCATGTGAAACTGATATCGCCCCTGAGTTTAACAAATCTACAGGTCCCAGATCCTATCTGACTTCTGTACAGCAATTCAGCTTTCCTTTTATGTTTGCTATTAGTTGAACATTAATTGCTCTGAGATTCCTCAAATGTCCTTGAAATTGTCAGATTTTTTTTTATTTTGTTAGTTCTAAATTGTAATTGCAGTATATTTAATTCTAATTTAATTTTAATTCGCAGGTAGGAATTGAATTATTTTAAATTTCAAGAATTACCAAGCCAAAGTGCTTKAGGCCACTGCCAACTTTACGCAATAGTCACAAAAGAGCATGTACGTGCACATTCATAAGTATGTATATATTTTTTRAATATGGAATGAAGAGTACCCCAGTAAACTGATCAAAATTCATGTTCTTGAAGACCAGCCAGGATATGTGCCTGCCCATTGTATCAGAAACTCTGAGTCCCCTTCATGTTTTTAGTCAGGGTGTTTATAGGCATATGAGGATAGATGGAGACAGAGCAACTACTTGGAAAACACATTTCTTAGCCTTGGCCATCACTCATCTGACAGAGAGGTGCCTGAGAGAGCCTGAGTTTCCTACCTGCACAACTGGGTGCATGACACTAACAACACTTGGCTTTCATTTTCCATATTATTTTTGGCAGCGCTGCAAGGATAAGTCCATAATGCAGCTGGAAATGGCAAGAAATGGGGCAGCTCAGAGGAAACCAGGGCAGCTAAACTCCACATGTCCACCCTCACACAGCTCAAGCGGTGTGGGCAGTTAGCTAAGGAGGATCAGTGCTCCCTTGCTGGGGGGAAGACCCTACTTATCTGTTAGAAATACTCTTAGTTTCCTTGGGAGAATGAAGTCAAGGTATCTTTTCAGTTTCCTCCTAAAAGCCAAAYCATGATTCTCATGGAGCTCCTTCAGACTGTGTATCGAAGTGGGGAGGGCAGAAAAATTCTCCACATATCTCCACATATCCATCTTCCATATCTGGAAAGATATTATTGGACTTTCTTATAAAGCACAGGTTTTCCAGTATTAAGGTTCTGGTGGCTTCACATCTTCCTCAGAGCTTTTTAATCTTGACTAGAAAAGAAATCAAGCAAGCTGCAACTTGCCTGTCTTTTTAAAGAAATGATGGTAATGCCCTGGGTAGCAAAACGTCCCTGTTCTCTCCTAGTTTGTTTTTTTAATCTGCACAAAAAAAGGACATTAAACGCAGCACTGYTGGGTAATGCTAATATAACAAAACAGCTTGCTGGCAGAGTTAAGGATGGGTATTTCTGATTAGAGCTACGCCTTCAGCTATTGTTTTCTGACCTATACAGTTGTTTCAAACGATTGTTAGAGTGATGACACAAAATTGAGCACAATATTGCATCTTCTTCCATTTGAGGCATAAGTGTTCTGTAGTGGGGAGTGCCATGGGAACAACCATCAGAGGTAAGGTTGGACCTTGCATGGATATGCCATTAACTTTGAAAGAGCTGGGAGAGACTGGGAAAAGTTAAGTCCGACAAGAGAGTACATCTGTATCACATTGTCACTTCTGTTTCTTTGATTTTCCTCATTCTCAGCAAATAGCCATTGCCCGGGAGGGTGACTTGCTGACCAAGGAGCGSTTGTGCTGTGGGTTGTCCATGTTCGAGGTCATCCTGACGCGCATTAGGAGCTACCTGCAGGACCCAATCTGGCGCGGGCCACCCCCTACAAACGGGGTCATGCACGTGGACGAGTGCGTGGAGTTTCACCGACTCTGGAGTGCCATGCAGTTTGTGTACTGCATCCCCGTGGGCACGAACGAGTTCACTGCAGAGTGAGTGTCCCTCAGCCAGCTCTGCCATTAGCACAGATGATGAGCTAGTGTAAGCGAGCAAGCCCCCAGGATGTCCTCAGCCTCAGCCATAGCCTCAGCTATTGGAGAAGTGGAAGAAAAACATGGTCAAACATGCAATAGGTTGCTCTTTAGAATATTCCTGGCTTGCATGCAGCTCTCCTGGTTTCCCCTCATTTCTTTCAAGCTAAGACAGGGTCTGTTTCTCAGCCAGCATTATATGGGAAGTGGTTTAGTGATGCAATGCATTGTTTCCACTCTTCCCCCCATCCATCATTTTTGTTATTTATATCATGTCAATTCCTAGGTACTAAAGGAATTAACTATGTTGTACGTGCACCTAAAGAGATGTATAAAGAGCCTTTCATCCGGGCACTCAAGAAAAGGAAAAAGGAAAAATAGCCATGTAAAGTGACAAGCCCAAGGTCAAATTCGTGAAGGAAACTGGTGGATGGGACTTCAACCCAACCCACATGCCAGTTCCTCACCCATCATATCCTGTGATTGCACCAGCAGCTCGATCCTGCTGTAATTATGTATATCTCCTTTTAAATTCACTTTCTCTCAGGTATACACTTTCTTGGAGTAGRACTGAATCAGATATCCCCAGGAATTTGCCAAGGAAAGTTACCRGCATCACAGTAGGACAACTCTTACCTAACTATATCCTGTCATGTTCTCTCCATCCCATCMCCCTGTCCCCATTCCAGGCAGTGCTTTGGAGATGGTCTAAACTGGGCAGGTTGCTCTATCATTGTTCTGCTCGGACAGCAACGTCGCTTTGACCTCTTTGACTTCTGCTACCACCTGCTGAAGGTGCAAAGGCAGGATGGGAAGGAYGAAATCATAAAAAATGTGGTAAGTGAGAAATAAGTTCCCCAAAAGACCTGAACCAGCACACTTCTCTCTGTRTTTTTTGTCCTACCCTTGTCCAGACTTACAAATTGTGAACCTAGCTGGTGTTACCTTATTCAAACTGGATACACTTAATATGTAAAATCCATCTGCAGCCTCAGCAGAGGGGCCAAGGTTTTAATTGCCTCGGCAATTGAATGTTRTTTTCTCCTGAAGCTTTTCCCTTCTTCCTGGGGTGGGGAAGCTAGGTCAGAGAAGCCAGTATTTCTGCTAACCATCCTGTAATCTCAGTGGCTTTGTCAGTAAGCAGTTGGAAGTCTGCTWAGTCTAGACTATAGATGGGTTAACAAAGAACCACACACTGACCTTGTTAATGCTCTTGAGTCATCAAACCCTAAAATTAAGTGAGTCACCAATGCCTGGGAAGTGCRAAGTGGATGGGTAATGCATGGTATAGCTGCTCCACTTTAGCAGAGGTTTCCTAGCAGTCAGGCAGAGATACTGATACTTTCTATCTGGTCAAATGTCACAAGATTCTCTCCCTTCATTTGCTGCTCTTGTCCCTCACCATCCCTCCAGCCCTTGAAGAAGATGGCTGACAGGATCAGGAAGTATCAGATCCTGAACAACGAGATTTTTGCCATCCTGAACAAGTACATGAAGTCGGTGGAAACAGACAGTTCCACAGTGGAGCACGTGCGCTGCTTCCAGCCCCCCATCCACCAGTCCCTGGCTACCACTTGCTAGTGTGGACGCTACCCCTTTTGGGTTGAGAAGTGAGAAGAGACTGAACCCAGAATGGCTGTGAGGAGTCAACTTGACGGTGTGGGATCTGGCAACAAAATAAGATAAATATACCTAATACACAAAAGGACACAACTTATCTGGCCCTGTCTGAGTGCATGTTCTTCTGTAACATCCCTGTGATTGGTTTTACCTGTAGCTTTGAAAATAGGGGGTGGGTGGGCAAAATGTGCTTTTCTTCCATGAAGTGGTCTGTTTTTCCCCTGCGATTCCTTCAAACACATGACTCTGCAGCCACGATACAGGTGCGGAGTTCCAGTCAGAGCTGCTCATTCCCGGAGCGCTGGAAGCCTCCTCCCACCACGGAAGCAATGGGGCAAACGGCTGCCCCTGTGATGCATAACACCAGCCACGGAGCAGCAGGGTTTGAAGGTAGACCCTGACTTACTCTTTGGGGGAAAAGGAGCATGAAGGCACAATTTCAGCAACCTGAGGACAAAGCAGTCTAAGCAGAGAGGGAAAGCCCTGCTGGTCTGGTCTTAAATTCCTGCACAGCTTGGGCTGAGACCACCTTTGTTCTTCCTGTCAAGCCACCTGCCTTTTCAGCATCTCTTAAAGGAAGTTTTGACAYGTAGGTTTCAGAACAGCAATGACCAAATTGCCAAATATCTCCTCAGTGTTTCAGAAAGCCAGGGAAAGCAAAACTGTCATGGCTTTTTCTTTGCTAAGGGACATTCACCTATTTTAATTCAGAGGATTCTTCCCTGAAGTTTTATCTTCCATGGAGTAAACAAGATTTCCTAAAGCGTGCAGAAGAGTTCACATTCACCTCAATATGATCTTGATTTTTTTAGTTTGACAAGGGGAGAATAATCACGGATTCTGACAGGAGGCAGCTGGAACGTAGGTGATCCTCTAGACAAGAACAAGAGCTGGGATGTCCTTTTCCCTTGTTCTATATGAATTCCTAGCAGCACAGTCTCCAACCACCTTCAGAAAATGGTGTATTTCAGCAGGATGTACTAAACTCTAGCTAACTCAGAAGGGATATTTTAGAAGAGGYAAATTATGGGACAAAGCATTAAAAAACGCAGAATTTTCCAGGCCCAGAAGCATTCTGGGGGAACATCAGGGTCTATTTTCTTCTCTAGTTCAGCTCATCTAACACCTTCAGCCATTGAAAACAAAATCAATGGCAACTTCCAGAAGGCTTTTTCTATTCACCATCTTCCCTGCTTTGCTGCAGCAATGTAATTGAAGTGATACAAAAATTTGTGCTTGAAGTTAAAGGAGACCGAACCATATGCACCGGAATAAAGTGATGGTAGCCTTACTACCACAAGAAGTTTTAACTTCTCAGATTTAATCAGGTCATAGCAGATAACTGCTGTTTTGGTATACAGAGGTGATACATATATACACACCTTTCATTCATTTCATCATGCCTTGTAAACTGTATGCTATTACAAATGCAAAAGAGACAGAGCCTGAGCATTTATTCTCTTGGAGGGAACACGTARCTAATTAGTGGAAATGTCCCAGGTGGAATATTTGGTCTTGGGAAACAGCAGCCTGCACAGTTTTATTAACAAGAAAGAGGAGATCATGCCGTGCAAGATAAGTTTTGGGGAGAACACAGTTTTACCTATTTCCTTGTTAATCAGTGTATTGTGCTGGACATTTTACACCTTGAGTTTCCCTTAGYTGCTGAGAAGGACATTTAAACTGCAGTGAGACAATTCTGCGGCACAATTATCTGAAAGTAAGATGAAATCTCAGGAAGCCTGGCTGAAATCTTTGAGTGGCAGGAGAAGGACCCAGCCTGGGAAAGTGAGATTGTCTCCCTCTTGTCATGATGTTGAGCAACAGAAGAGCATTCGGACCCAGTCAGACTGAGAGGCTCTGAGCTGCCTTTACTCTTCCACCAAGAATGTCAGTTCTGGTTTTCCAACACTTCTACACTGCTGAAACTACTGGCGTCAGAGGATTTCAGATATATATATTTTTAAAGGAAAAGGAGAATCAAGCACTTTATTTTTTTTGTGGAAAACAAGATATGAGGAAAATAGAGACCCTATTACTAAGGGTTACTAAGACCCTATTTTTCCTGACCTAAATAGTAAGTGCTTGTTATTTTGATATGCACATGTTGCAGAAAAGGTGGCAGAAGACCCTGTCTGGCTCACAGAGCCACCCTTGGGAACAGCACAAGTTAAATGTCCCACTGTGTCTGACATGTAAYGGGGTGTCGGAACCTTGCCAGGAACCAGCATGAGCAAGAATTTAATATGGAAGGATGAACTGTATCACACAGTCCAGTCTCAGCTACCTAGACAAAACAGGACATAGCAAGGTGAATTTACATCCCTGTGTTCATGTGTTTAGGTTTGGAGTGAGTCCTAAGATATTTTACCTAAGCATGGATATCACTTTGCACTCTTTTACTGTAGTTTTGGTATAACAATTCTCTGAAAACCTGAAAAAACACAGTTAGGTGTACTTAAATAGAACAGATAGATGAAATCTGTTGCCCTCAAATTTGCTGGCAAAATGCACCCCTTTGGACTTCAAGGGATGAAACGTTTTGAGCGAAACGTCCAAAGTGCATGAACAAGATGTAAATTGTTTTGGCTTTAGAGCATATGCAGATGTTTTGCCTTGTTGCTCAAATAGTAGGAAGTATCAGCTAGAAATAATCGTACAGTCTTCATTTCTGAGATTTGATGTTATTGTCCTTTTATTATCTAAAGGATTTAAATAGTCTTTAGCTTCTGTTCTCTAATCCTCCTTGATTGTATATGAGAAAGAGGTTCAAGTTTAGGTCTGTAAAAAAAATCAATGAAATGGATTTTTCCCTTCATATCCTTTTATAATGTAATAATGAGTGGAAATAGGGAGCAAATTTTTAACAGTAGCACTTAATAGTCATGGATTGCCAAGGTGCATGGTAAATTCCCCACACTTGCAGACTTTCTGCCAAGTTTGGATGCCTTCCATGCAGATATACTCTAATCCCATGGTTTTTAATCCCAGGGTTTTCAGCCTTTTACAGTCTGCAGGCTCTRAATATTTTTCCAAGGAATCACAAACTGTACAGATAATTTAAGTCAATTAACCCTGTGCTTGCTTTTCTACCTTYGTTTTCCTGATTGAAGTAGTCTGCAAACTCCTGAGAATTTACCAACTGCCACTTGGAATGCCTRCTTCAAAGACAAGATGTTGGCTCAATACAGGAATTACAGGGGGAAAAAGTGTGGTCTGTAAAATGAAGTCAGACTAGGTTATCGTAAACGGCTCCTCTCACCCTAACATTATAAAATGTGACTAATTGCAGTGCACATCACAAGGGTGATGCTACGCTGGACTTTCAGTGATATGAAGGGRAAGCAAACTAGTCCAAATTCTGCACTTAATGGTTTTTCTTTTTAACCCTGGCAGCACTTGTTATTAGCATTGAACAACACGTTAGTCCTTTTTCCTCCTGCATTACTCTAGTCTAGTAGATTCATGTGTGTTTAAGAGCAAAAGAGAAAGGAATTGAAAGTGTAAAAAAGAAACAAAAGAAAATATTCTCAGAAACTCTTGTCAAATGTACCATATTTGTATGAAGAGCTGCTTGAGTTATTTTGTACAATGAATTTTATTTATGGTGGGGTATATTTACGCTCGTGATCTGATACGRTGTTAAATTTTTGATCCATATTTGCTATGCAGCTGAAGATATTTTGGTTTTGTATTATTATTTGCTGTTGTTCTRAAATTCATCCAACAGAAGTTTCCATCTTCATTAAAAAATGCTTCTGTGAGAGTAAAGCATCTGGTACATGGTGATATGTCCCATAACACAGCAAACAGCAGTGTGTGCAACAAATGTGGGATGAATTTTGTGATGAAGCGAAATACAAATTGTGCCGGTCATGAAATGGGCAAACTTTACATGTGGTGTCATCATTGCTGTGATAACTRTTATTTGGGGAGAGCCCCTGACTGYGGCTTCCACAAAGGAAAAAGCTAAGAGGAATAAGGGCCACATKGTGTTGCTAAAAAATGTCAATCCTTTGGCAGAAACTAGGAAGAAAAGGGAAACTTCTGGCCTACAACCAAACAAGCTGATGGAGTTTACTATGAGAAGGTCAATGACTTTTTGAGAAAGACSTGCTCTTGACATAGATTTGTAAACYTCTTTCAGTGTAAAAGGGCAAGGGGAGGGGAYTTATTGACTAATCCTACCCAAAGTTACACTGAGGCTCTGATTTCCTCTATGGCCACAGCTTTGCCAGCCCTTTATATTCCAGGGCTCTCTCCCTGCTGGTTTTTTTGCCACATTTCCATTTGAAAGCACTCTTCAGTTCCTGTTAGAAGCATCCTCAGAATTATGGTGGTTGTTGACTGCAAATGGGGACAGAGACAAAATAGMGTCCTGGGAGCTGGAGTTTCCTAGCGGGAGCTCAAGCAGTAAGAGGAAAGGAAGGGAAAATRACTTTGTAGAGAAGGAATGGGGGAAACAACTGATGGAGATCTAAGAGATTGGAAGCATCAGTGCTTCATCAGCTCTTGATGAAAGTGSCATTACCAATATTGCCTTTCATAGCTTCTTCCAAGGGTTCTTCATGGGAATGGCTTCCTCATTCAAGAGAAATATCAATGCACTGGTTCTCCATGAAAAAAGATAGAAGTGAACTTCAGAAGTGAACTTTACACCATGGGCAGGCAGCTCTGTTGATCTTTCTGGTTTAAGTCCCTGGACACAWGAGGTGCCTCTGAGGCTGCTGGTGAAGGTTGCCCAATTGTTTACTGATTTCAACATGGTTCTRCATCAGGGAATGTCTGAGGCAAGAGTGGGATGCCCTTCGTGACTCAGACGCTGATAGTCGGCACGTCACTTAGTTTCAGTCCTTTCCTCCACCTTGCTTTAGTAAATCAATCTTAACCGGTGTCTCATGGAGTCCCCAATACAGCCACCCAGTGCTGGGAGCTCACAGGCTGCGCTGGCCTCACCTGGAGCYGGAGAATAGTCACTGCAAGCACCAGGGACCAAGAGTTTGACTTCCTGACAGCTCTCCTTAAGGGACCAGTAATTGAAAATACAGGCCCACAATTGTTTTCTTTGTGTTTCTAAAGGTATTTATRTTCTCAGACTAAAGGCATTCTGCCCACCCAAAGAGAAGTTCATTAGTGATTGTTTCATTACTTTGAAAGTGTAACAGAAAGGCTTTGTGACCCCCTTCTACAAGACTACAAGTGACTTTCACATCTGTCTTTGCTTGCTTTGAAGCACCCACTCCTGATGTGGTGCCTCAAAGCCTCTGTTAGCCACTGCACATCCACCTGACTTCCCTTAGCAGCCTCCCCACTCCTCTCCTGTCTACAGATGTGGTTCATGGGGCCACAGTGACCTGGCTATTGAATTGATCTAGGAAAGAGAATATCAACCCTGCCAAAGCGAGCTGGGGTGCGTTGTACAGCCCGACAGACCCAGCTCACTCCTCTGCTCTACAGCCCAGACCTGCAGTTACCTGCAGTGGCACCATCACAGCACKGCGAGGGTGGAAACACACGGTGGGTGTGACGGGCTTGGGAACTCCTGGGTTGGCGTTGGCATCAAACCTTGGGTAGCATGAAATGAGAACCTCAACCACTGCCACCCTGAGACAGCCTCTCTAAAACCTGTCTGGTTAGTGGAGTCCATTTTTTTCAGGCTTTGAGCATCTTTCCATGAGCTGCAATCGTCTGAACACCAGGCAATTCTTTAACCAGTTTCACTGCCAGAAAGGAAAGGATTTATCCTGTCTTTGCAGCATTAAACTGTTCCTTGAAACCCTCAAAATATATAAAAGCTACAGCAACATTGCAACCCCGTTCAGAAAGCTTCAGGAGCTGCACCCTGCAGATGTCCAGGGCAAAAGCTTCAATTATCCCTTAACAGGAGGCTTCCACCAGCTTTACAACCCAGGACAACTGATACCCAGTATTTTYCCATCATTTTTCTAGACTGGGAGAGAAGAGAAGATAGGGCAGGGAAAAGTCTTTTGATGTTGCTGAGGGTGCTCTTTACACACAAAGCCGTCTTGCCCTATCCCCTGGATTCCAGTCAAGGTTTGGCTGGTAAACCAGCATTTCAGGAAGAACGGCATTGTTAAAAGATGAGCCACTAGGAAGACTCCCTGTTTTCTGATGAGTTGGATATTATTTATAAGGAAACCTCTAATGTGAGTATCAGCCAGTGAGGTCATAGCTTAGAGCTGAATCCCCTTAATTACAAACTTCCATGGAAATGAGGGTACAAACCATCAACAAACACATCGGTTGCATCGTGGCTCTTTGTTATCAGTCTTAATTTGCCTTTGACTAAGTGAAGGAGACAAATCCATGTCAATCCTATGTGGCTGCTAACCCCTGTACTGCCGTACACTGCCTTGCTCAACCCATTTAATGCAATCCCTGTGACTTACATATACTAGAATATGGTCATGTTAGTCTGTTCCTTTAGGAAATCAGGCTAAGAGGTGAAGTAAAGCCCAAGGCGCCCCTTGCTTTCAATCACGCTGCCCCAGCTGTTGCAGCAGTATGCTCATTTATTAGGTTGGACAGTGAACCAGGTTAAGTATTGATTCTGTTCTCGGAAAAAAAAAAAAAAAATCTTTAAGCTTTTAACCCCCCCATAAAGAGATCTACAATTTGCGTCCTTCCTAACTCCTCTTAAAGCTTGKTTTCTGAGTACAGTGGGCAGCCACGCTTGGTACAGGTACCAGCAACCTCTTTTAGTAAGAAGTGAAACTTTCTGAAATACAAACATGACTCAGGGCTTAATTTCTCCTGTTTGCTCTTAATTTCAGCACACTGCTCTCCRCAGTATAACATCCACAACGCTTCTGCATACACAGCGTGCTCAGCACACGCCCAGGCATCCCGCAACCTCACGCACCAGGCTCGTACACTGTGATCACCCACTAGACACAGAAATGCAGCCCCTAGCTTCCCTTCCCTTCCTACTGCTCCCAACCTCCGT
Source organism: Eudromia elegans (assembly GCA_003342815.1). Taxonomy (NCBI): domain Eukaryota; kingdom Metazoa; phylum Chordata; class Aves; order Tinamiformes; family Tinamidae; genus Eudromia; species Eudromia elegans. Next base: position 1,234,689 of record PTEX01000016.1, on the reverse strand, counting down.
AAAGAGGAAAAATAAACACTGCAGAGGAGAAATCCATGTCCACTCACTGAACACAGGGGACACTGGGGTGAAAGGTGGGGAGGGGGATGCTTTCATAGTAGGGGTCCTGCTTGGATTGGGGGGGAATGCAGAACTTGCACGGGGGTGCCTTCAAGGTGGGGGATAGGGGATTGCACGGTGAGGTGCCAGGCTGGCACGGGGAGCCTTGCAAGGTTGGCACAGGGTGCCTTGCACGTGCATCCACCCGGGCACCGACCCAGGAGGAGGAGGAAGAGGAGGAGGAGGAGCCGGCGGGGCAGGTGCTCGCAGCCCGGCCCGGCCCTGCCCAGCCCAGCGCGGCGGCCCCCGTGCGCAGCGGGATGCGCTGAGCCCGCCCGGCCCGCCACGAGCAGGACATGGAGCCGCTGGAGACCAACGGCAGCTGCAGCAACGGTGGGTGCCGAGCCCGGGGTGGGGGCGAGCCCGGGCCCTGCGTGCGTGCCCCGGCGGGAGGGACGGGGCTGACCGCGCACCCCGACCCCCGCTCCGTTCCCGGGTCGGGGCTCCCTCTCGCTCCGCTTCCCTTTCCTCCAGCGCCTCGGGAGGAGGGGAAGGTTGGTTTTGGCAAGTCTGGTAAAGCCCCATTGGCGAGTGACAAGCGCTCATCTTGTCACTCGGGGACTGCAGGGAAGAGCGGGGTGTTTTCCTTTAGGGACCTAATCCGATATGCAAGAGACTGAGCGCTCACCGTGTCCCACAACCTTGTATTCACCCCCTATAGCATGCAGGGGAGCCCCTTGGCCAGCTGAGGCGGTGAGACTTCCCCCCTGCTCCTTCAGGAAAGTCTCCCCAGTTAAGGTATTTTTCCCAACCACATACACACACACACCAAAAAAAAAAGAAAAAAACCACCATGGAACAATCTCAAGAAACTCGTGCAGAAGATCATCAGAATGTGTGCTTCTCAGAGGGGAAAAAAATCTATCCTAAACTACGTGTTCAGGGGAGAGTGAGTGAGGCTGCAGAAGAACCAGTGTGGCCGCCTGGCTTGGGAAGAAGGTGGGATGTCTCAGTCCAGGTACCCTGCCCAGCCTGCCCGTGGTACTGTGACCACCCAGCTACGGGGCACCTATGTTTGTGGGAAGATGAATAATTGCTGCGTAAATCTGACATGAATTCAGGCAGAAAATTAAATTCTTACTAAAAAAAGAGACTTTTTGTGATATTCCACATGGCAGAAGTGGCTCCACAGTCACACTGTYCTTCCCCCTCTCAAGGGTGAGGCTGCAGTAGAAGGACGCATTGGGTGTGGTAGGAACATGAGGATAAGGAGGAACTCGGTAGTTTTTCCACCCACGTGCGACGATGCTCCTTGGCTGGAAACTTTGTTCTAGTGGTTTAGATGTTAACAGGGGAGCACCTCGCCTGCCTCCTCCTGCGCTCTTGGGATACGGCACACTTTACAAGGACTCAGGTATTCAGCAAATAGGTGGAACAGACATTAAACAGTGGAGACAAGGTAGGGAGGAAACCAGTCTCGCCTTTTTGTGAGCAAGCTGACGGCATTCAGCAGACGGAGCTGGGACAAATTCAATTACAAAACACCAGAGTTGCTCCATGTTAGACTAGAAGCAGCTGATTGCAGACTAGCTGGCAGCTGCTGGGCTTTGCTGAGCAAAAAGCATCAAGATTGGCAAGGTAGAAATCAGTAGCTCAATTTTTGATTTKGGGAGAGACACAGTGGCAGAGTTAGTTGGAAATTCAGATTATTACAGTAGTCCTTCTGCCCTCCCAGGCGATGTTGTGTAAGCTGGCAGACACATTCAGTATCTAAGGGCTGTAGTGGGTTGCTTGAATTGTTACTGTTCTAGAATTCACTGTATAAATCTGTCACTAACAATATCACCATTTCCATCCGATGGCAAGCAGGTGTCCTGAATTTAGGCACACAAGCTAAGAACTGCACATGAGGGTAGCAAAGACCTTGGGTAYCAAGCTGTTATGGTGACAACATCCCATCGCTGTGCACTTGTGAGAGGGATGAAGGAGGCTGTGTGCCGAAAGGAACAGGATTGTCATTTACACAGGAAAACCTGTTTTCTCTCCACGGTCGTCTCACAGGGTCCCTGGTTACCCTTTCCTGCCTTTCTCGACGGGTTGTATGCCGGGTGGTCAGCGATGCTGACCTAGCTGACTCTGGCCAGGACAACGGGACTGCAGATGACTCCTGGGTCGCTCAGCTGGAAAGCAATTATGGATTCTACATTGGCTTGGGCCTGGCTGTCTTCTCCAGCTTCCTCATTGGAAGCAGTGTCATCCTGAAGAAGAAGGGGTTGCTACGGCTGGTGGAAAAGGGAGGCACCAGAGCAGGTAAGGCTTTTGGGGAGCAGACAGGACCGCTGTGCTGCCCAGCTGGGGTTGGTGTCTTCTGAACTCTGCTTGTGGTTTGTAGAAGTGRTGCACCTGAGGTATGTGGCTTAATGACAGCTTGTTCATTCGTAACTCTCCTTGAGCACCAAGCCCTTTGTGTGATGTGTGTATTTATGTGTACATGCATAGGGAATGGCAGGGGAAAAACGCTTGCAGCTGAATTCAACATGTCCCATCAGCATTGCAGCCATACAAGATTCCAGCTCTAGCAACAACTTTAGTCCTGCCTGGCAGTTCACCTAGTTGCATAAGTAGGAAATGAAATAATTGGAACATAGTACTGCATGCCCCTTCTGATCTAGTAGTTTCCTCCAAAAATTCTCAAATAATTTGTWAGAGAACAACAATATTACTGCTCCCATCTTATATGTGGAAACACAGAGGTAGGGAAAGGTGAAGCAACTTTTCCAGGCAGAATAGCAAAGCTGACAACARAACCAGAGTTCACATAAGAGTCTCACCCCACTTTCTCCATCTCCATGCCATTRGGCAGGTTGTGTGCAACAGCTGAACCTGCAGGGTTTTGCTTTTCAGCACTAGCTCTGCGCAAGAAAGTCTTAGTATGGTTTCATATTCTCCTCTGTTACATGAGCTCCTCCCAAAGCAGAGACAAGCTAGTAAAAGGGGAGCAAACCCCTCCTCTTTTACAGGATGTTTACCAAGGATTAAATATTAATGACAAAACTGCAAYGAACGCACACAATAAGAGTTGCAGAACAGCAATTTCTAAGGAATTCCATAATATAATGTTTAAACTTCAGCATTTGTGAGCTTGCTGAGGAACTTTAAGAGACAAATACTGTACTCAGCATCCCGGCAAGAGATTTTTTTTTCCACATAACCTGAACCCTCCTCATTGAGCCCTTCATGCTCCCTTTCACAGTCTCTTCATCTATTCTTCCAATTTCAGTACTTCTACGATGGTATCTAAGCACACCTTTACTTCAAGTGGAGGTCAAATCCTGCTGTTACAYGTCCATTCCTGTCAGATTTGACCTAATAAAAAGCGTTTAGAATACTCTTGGATTYACAATTTTAAGAGTCAAGTCTCTTTCAGGTAATGCTTTGTAGGCTTWCATCAAGTTATTTTAATACCATTTTCCATCAGAATTACTGAGTCGCAAAGTCACTAAACCACTAAAAGATGACATTAGAATTTCTGGCAGCTTAGGCTCTGCAGGTCTACAATACACAGGAAAAGATACACTTTTGGAGCAGGGCTCAGGCAGCCTTCACTATGGTCACATCGCAGCATGGCTCCATCCTGAACCACAACCCAAATAATCCATATACATCCCAGTCCCCCTGCCCAGCGCATCCCATTGCTGTGCCAGAGCAACCAGTCTGTGCCCCCTTCTTGCAAAGCTACAATCCATTCCAGGATTCCTGTCAACATTTGGGAAAACGCCTGGCCTTACCTTAGCTCCCATGCTGTCTTCTCGATGCGAGGYGAAGGCTGTCGCCCTGCACACCTGGGTGATGAGGAGCCCTGCTGTCCTTCTGCCTTGGGACCCCACGGTCCCTTCATGGGGAGCAGCAGTGAACGAGCTGCTAATGCCTTGATTCAATGTGATTCCCATGTAGGATGACACATATGTAGCCTGTCCTTCCAGGCTGTTGTCTTTACCACTCTTCTCTGCTTACAACTCATCCTTCTGCAGGGAAGGAATTTCCGTCTCTTGTCCTGAAGAGCACCTTGGTTAACTTCTGAATACCCCTGTGCTTTGCTTCCGCAGGAGATGGTGGTCACGGCTACCTGAAGGACTGGCTCTGGTGGGCTGGATTGCTAACCAGTAAGTAGGAGCTGCTTTGCCCAGCTCTTGTCCTTGCACCTCAGTTGTGGAAGGAGCCCAGCACCTAGTGTTTCCAAGCATTATTTCTGGTGGGTTCCCCTGACCTCTACAGAGGTACCTCAAGGAAAGCAGAGGCCATGAGTGCAGCCACATGGGGTTTCTGTTGTCATCCTGTTGCAGCACACCTGCCAAGCTGGTAGAACTTGTTAGCTCACTTTTACCTAATCAAAAAGATGAAAAGTTGAGCTGCAATAAGGCAGTCGGCTGGTCTGGCTGAGTACCAGGTACAGGGCAAACAGCCTCTTGTGCTACAGAGGGCTTCAAGAAAGGTTGCTTCTACAGCAGAAAGGAGATAGCAAGGAGATGTTCATAGCAACTTCTTTAAGTGCGATTTGTCTTGAACAATTCTCAAACTATTCTTCCAGTACAAGCCTTGCAGCTGTGCAGAGAGAAGCAGGTTTCACAAGGGGGTTTTGCAGAGCAGCCTTGTCCACAGCAGAAGCAGCTCAAGTTGCCCTTGTCCTGCTCCGACCCTTCAGCTCCCTAAAGCAGAGCCTTGCTCTTGCTGTACAACTGCCATAGCACAGGACCAGCCCAGGTTCTAAGCACACAGAACTCACTGCTTGAGGGATAGAGACAGCTCAGCCAAGAGCAACTCTGTACTGACCAGGGAGACATGTTAGAAAGCAACCCACACCTTCCAACCTGCCAACCCTCTCCTGCCCAGCTGATGCTCTTTAACTCATTAACCATACCAGGCACATGCTCAGGTATGCCTGGGTTATAGGGGCTTAATGAGCTCATGTAGGTCAGCTGTGGCATGGCCCAGCCCTCCACATACTGTCWCAGTGCAACTTGGAGACATTTAGCAAAACTCCTCTGGCTGAGCTCTAGTTATTGTGCAAATATACACGAGAAAACACAAAAAGCACATTGTAACCCACTGGCTGTTTATCTCTCCTGTGTTTGTTTAGTGGGTGGAGGGGAGGCTGCCAACTTTGCTGCCTATGCCTTTGCTCCTGCGACCATCGTCACGCCGCTGGGCGCCCTGAGCGTGCTCATAAGGTGATTTATGGACCTGTGCTTTGCCATTTGACTTTTTGTTTGGTTTTTTTTTTTGTTTGCCTGGTTGTCTTGTGAGGTAGTAAGACTTGAGGTATTGCTAATATGTTTTGTTCTATCTAAAATAAAAATGTATTGGTATTCTCTTAAAAACAGTAATAGGGTGAGAGTGGTTTGTCTGTTGGCACAAGGTCTGAGACTGTTTTTAAATAATTGCTTGCCTCACATCAGGTTGTCTTTATTGTAAATGACTATCCATATTTGCAGACATATATACAATTCCTTTCCCTTTAAAATTTCCCTAGACTTAATAGATCTAGCGATCAAGTTAAAAAATAATGCAATTTGTCTCTTTTTTTTCTATSTTCCTCTGTTACATTAATCCTTGATTTCATTTCTTTGAGCATCAAGAAAWTCCTAATAGCTAGAAGCTGTGAGCGACTCTGGAAACACCACGAGTATTTCTGAAGGGCTGCTAATGCACTGAGTGCTTCTTTACATCYTACTCATATGTGAGTGGGGAGCTATAGAGATTGCATCTCTGTAGGCTCAGCTAGGCAGTAATTGCAATGTGAATCTGTAGTGACGTACTGGAATTGAACCAATTTGCTCCAGAATTATGTCCTTTCATCAAGCAAAGTGCTCTTTCAGTTATTTTAGCTGTTGTTCTTCTTTCAATGACTTCAAAGCTCCAGCAGACATTATTTTTCTCTCCCGTGTAGTGCTATCCTGTCTTCCTATTTRCTTGGAGAGCGGCTAAACCTGCTGGGAAAGCTGGGCTGCATGTTGAGCATCGTGGGCAGCACAGTGATGGTGATACACGCTCCAGAGGACGAGGAAGTCACAACTCTGGACGAAATGACTTTGAAGCTGCGAGAGCCAGGTAYGCTGCAAGCTAAGAAGTACCCCTAGAGAGGGAGCCCGGTTAGTGGGAAAATCAATTCTATCTGGTCTGTGCTTCACATTTCTTTCTGGAGTAAATCCACAAAGCCGCCTCCGCTTTGGTGGCTCTGTACAGTTTTTAAAAGGACCTATTGCTGTGTAGCTAGATGCACTGATTCGCATCTGACCAGCAGACGGTGTGCCAAAGGAATGTTTTCTCTCTTAGGGCTGGGCAGTACGTTCTGCTCTGTCATCCATACCCTCAGCTCAGTTTCAAGTTATTATTTGTTTCCTCCTTCAAGGCTTCCTCGCTTACGCTGCGATCCTCTTGGCTGTGTGCCTCCTCCTCATCTTCTACCTCGCACCTCGCTATGGCCAGAGCAACATCCTTGTCTACCTCACTATCTGTTCCGTTATTGGGGCCTTCTCCGTGTCATCTGTCAAAGGCCTGGGTATTGCCATCAAGGGCTTCTTTGCTGGCCGGCCTGTGCTGCAGCACCCATTGACTTGGATCCTGGTCCTCACACTGGTCGCCTCCATCACTACGCAAATAAACTACCTCAATAAGTCTCTAGACATTTTCAACACCTCCTTGGTGTTTCCCATCTACTACGTGCTGTTCACCACCATTGTCATCACGACATCTATCATTCTCTTTAAGGAATGGGTCACCATGACTGTTGTGGACATCATTGGGACAGTTTGTGGCTTCCTCACCATAATTTTGGGGGTTTTTCTACTCCATGCCTTCAAAGACATGGATGTTAGTTTAGGAAACCTGCCACAGGTCCTCCAGAATGAAGAGCAGGCCCCGGTCACCCAAGATGACAAGAACATCTTGATAGATGCAGATAACGGCAGCATTGTTCCAGAGGATAAACCCAAAGTGTTCATGATCTGCAGCTAATGTATTATAGGTGAAGATCTGGAGACTGAAGATTAAGGTGAAAACTGCCCTCAATGGGTTGATGTTAATATTCTATATGCTATCARGCAGTTTAAAGGGGAAATGCAGAAAATAAAACCCACAGTATTATACCCAAAGCCTAGGAGAGTCAAATGAAGTCTTTCACTGGGCTTTGGGTTGATCATTGCAATGGTGTGTCAGCAAGGGTTATGTTTAATCGTCACTGGGATTAATCCACTTGGCCGCAGAAAATGAAAATCCTCTTGAAATCCGATATTCCTGGGATGAAACTCCTCTCTGGGGCCCAGTCTGATCTCTGCCTGTTGGCAGGTTCAGTGTTTTATTCTGACCTTCTTTCCCCAGGGCAGATACCATTGATGTGTTTATTTCCGGGCCACGACTGATTCATTGATTAGTGCTTTTTTACTAATTGTTTTCTTGGCACTTGTACAGAATCTAAAGGCAAGGACTGAATGATGTGCTCTTTCTATGTAAATTCTCTTGTACACTTTTTAAAATTATCTGTTAGGAAATGTGGTGAATTTTGGAATAGAATCCCCCTACAGCTAAGCAGCAGGACCCAAGCCATAAAGACCATGGCGGAGAAATCCATTTAAGCTTTTGAGATATGCAGTTTCCCTACAGCAGGGTTAATTGGTTTCTATCRATATTTTTGTTTCATTTAGTGTTTTTATGAGATTTTTCCATAGCAACTATAGAACCTGGGCTGTGCTGATGGTTTTGGTGAGGTTGTAGGGCCTGACCCAGACCCAGACCTCTCCTCTGCTCAAGATGGGCCACTCTGGTAGCATCAACCAAGCATCAGAAGAAAGAGGTCCTCTGCCCATGACAATCACTGTGTTCCTCCAGACTTCTTGGTGGGCCATGAAAACCTTCTCAGCTTGGAAGACCAAATGGATGCAAGTGTTAAAGTGTTGTGGAGATGCTGTTTATCCCAGAACAGTCCTTTTGCCTCTTTCCATCTCTCTGGACAAGGTATTTGCATTAACTACGCTGCTTATAGCTCACCTTGAAAACACTTTTGGACTTGTATTGAAGGCGAGGATGAAAAGATAGACGTTGAGCTAGGAGGRAGGAAGAAAAAGGTATTAACCCAGGTAAAGTTCATCCCATTGCGCTGCTGGGGCTTGTAGCTTGGGGTACGGGGATATCGGGAGCACATTTACTCACAGTAAGAGCTATATGGGGAGCAGTGAAGCCTGAGCTGGCTTCACGAGGCTACTCCACATGGTATTAGCTCTGTGCAGGCCATCCCAAGCTCTACCTGGGCTAGTAAACAATGTGAGAAGCCACCATGGGGTAGTGGCTGAGCAGCTCCAAGCCAGGAGCTGGACCTACTGTGTGAGGTCCTGGCTTGAGGCACCACCAGCATCATGTGTTGTGCCTTGTTGTAGATGTGTCCTTCTAGGAGGAAGTTGCAAACACTTAATTACATTTCAGGACTATTTTTGGGGGAAATTGGAAAGGGAAATAAAGACTTTTTCTAAAAAAAAAATCTTTCAAGGTGTGTCTGGAAGTTTTAAATGATTTCTCTGATATTATTGGTATAACTGTAGAGGATAAACAAACTGCAGGACACCTGAGTGCTGCAGTGTTGTGGCCATTAAGTAAAACAGCGGCGCCCTCCCTTGGTAGTAGAAAATACTCCAAGTAATTCTCTGTAGTTTGGTTTTGACACCGCCATAGGTTTTTGCTTTATGAGTTGTTTTAGAAGTAGAGAGCAGACTGGACTCAGCTTTTCCTTGGCACAGAACTACACTGCAGAAAGGCCCTTCATCCATGAACCTGTCAGCTCCAGGAGGGAATATCACATAGTGACAACACGTTTATAAATGACAAGTGATAAATTTATTAGGAAGTAGGCAAAAGGCACAATGAATTGCATTCTTCAAGTATTTGCATAGATGCACAGAGAGCATTATTGTAAACCATTAACATGTGGATGTAAGAAAAGTGAGATGTATTTTTATACATGTTCTCCAAAGTAATGTTGTCTTTATTTTTATTTTCTTTAAAATACAGTCTGTCATCTCATATTCCTCYCTCCAGTCCTTTTTACTCTTTCACTCAATGTGGATACATATGAAATTTTTAAAGGCTTTACTAAAAATGACCTTTGGGAGGCTTTGTGATATTCCACTACTAAAGCTTCCCATTAGGGTTTGGGCCTGTCCAGTTTTCTGAGCTTTGTGTGTCTCAGTTTCTGAAGAAATTGAGCCCGTGCTTGCACATGAGGTGCTGTGAATTTTAGTGCTTAGTGATTTTTTTGATGGTGATCTGATAAAAATCAAGGGCTGGAGCAGAAATATGCTGCTGTCTACAGCAGTCAGTGAGGGCTCACATTCAGGATCAGGTTKCTGTGGTTTAGTCTATGTTATGGTAACTATTACATGAGGCCAACTCCGGGTGGATATGAAGACTAGACCTGCACCTGTGAGTACTAAAACCTGCTGTTACACAAGGAATGACAATTTTKGGTGGTTTGAGTTTGAGATGGATCTGTTCTCAGCATCTCAAGTAGATGTTGGTTGACCTTGATGAGGAGAAGCTGGCACCGTTCAAAGTTTAAGTGGCTGTGGATACAATTCCCCTCTCACCAGCTTCCCTTCACAGCCTTTTGCTAGGRAAATTCCTGACCAAAGAGGGTTCACACAAACCCTTCGGTTTTATCATTGCATCAAAGCACCAAGACCAGCAGGACTATTTGGGGACAGTGATCCCCAACTGCAGAAAGAGACATGTCATGGTTAAGATATCAATGCTTTTTGTTTTCTGTTTGTTATTTCAGAGAGGAATAGTTCAGGCTAACTTGTTTTCTAGGCCTGTAAAAGGTAATAAAAAGTCCAAAATGTTCAAGGTTATGAATAATTGACCAGAAATTCCAGATACACCCTGCATTACTGTTTCCTGTGGAGAAAGAGGTAGTAATGTTGCAAAAGCTGGTTTGGTTTGGTACAGAATTACTGTTAAATATAACTACAAATTTAATCTGAGTGCTCAAGATTTATCTGACTTTTTCTGTGTAGAGCTTAGGGGAGGAAGTTTTTTTTTTCATTACGAAAATGTGATTTGTCACTTGTGCAGCAGCATCACAATCAGAGAGAAAATCATGTAATCCCTCCTCCAGAACTCCCTGTGTTCTCCAAGGGAACAACTGCAAGGAAAACAGAATAACTTCAACGCAATAAAACATCTTAATTTAAAATCCTGAGGGAAAAAGAAATGTACAAAAGCCCAAACCAGTAAGAGAGAAAAATCACTCACAAAGGTGGGTCTGCAGGGTCAGAACCATCAGCTGCTTAAAGTGCACATGGACACCTTCCTCCAGCAAGCAAAAGCCTGCAGAAAACGAGCTGTCCTGTGAAAGCACCATGTATCACATTGATATTCCTGCGGTTTTACCAATAGGGAAACTAAAAGGTAGGATTCTCGTCACAGGAGGAGGTAGCAGGCAGTGCTGAAAAGGCGCTCGGCACAAGCTGAAGGTTCCTACCCCCCACCACAAAAAAATATGTATATATACGGAAAGTGTCTACTGAAGTGGGCAGTACCGCTCAGTGGAGAGGAGGCTTCAGCACTTTGCTGAACCTCCCTCTGGCCATTTGCCCCGCATCCCGGTTTGAGAGTTTCTCTGTCGTACCGTGCCTGTGTCCAAGGGACACCAGTGGGTGCTCTCYGGTCTTACAGCACCAAGGTGAGACACCCGTGTGCCCGGCGAGACCAAGGTTGCAGAGTTCTTGCTGAAGACGATCACCTTGGGAAAATGCTTAATCTGCTCTACCAAAACCCATAATCCACAGTGATGCTCCAGTTATTTCAACCAGGAGTACGTCTGTCGGTCGCTTGCTCTCTGCTGTGGCCCAGCTTGCCAGTCACTGTAAACTGAGAATAAACTGGAGAAGTTCTATCAAGGGCTGTGTCCTACTCTCCCAAGAGGCAGTGGTTTCTGTATAGCACCAACAGACACTTCTGCAGCTGCTGAATGGGCCGAAGGAAGCAAACAGGCCCAGCTCTTACATGAAAGCCTGTCAAGGCTAGCACCTGGACACAACTCATTCTCCTTAGAAACACTTAAATAAAGTGGTAAAAACATGTGAAGACCCCATCCCTGCATTGGATATTGCACAATAACATTTAAATAACACATACGCAAATCATCTCTACACAGGAAAAGCTGTGAGCATGGTAGATCGAGTCCAGCATGGCAGGTACTGGTGCCATTCCTGGATATGGACCTGCCAAGCCTGACTGCAGTGGTTCTAGTTGGAGAGAAAACCAGAGGAGTTTGGATTCTGCTTGGGACCACGTACGTTTGCTCAGGTGATGAGGGCTGTCCAAGTCCTTGTGAATCCTGGGCTGGCAGGGACCAAACGGGTTCACAGGAGCGCGAGTGTCACCCGTTGAGGACGCTCCTTGCTCCGGCCATTCTGATTCCTGTGGTCTGGGAAGCAGATGGGGAGAGGTGAGCCCTGGCCTGAGAGGAAACGCTGCCCACTCYCTGTAGATGCTGCCAAGGGCAGGGATGCTGCCCCAGGTCACCCTAATGCCTCACATGGAAAACACCCCTGCTCTCTCCTTGGAGCTCAAAGTGATTTAATTTTCCTTTTTGCAGCCTATTTCAAGTATATTGTAGGTAACATCTGTGCTGTATGGGGCAGAGGTGTTTCTGCGGGGGTGCAGTTTGCTGCCTTTTGTGTCATGCACTTCCACCCCCTCGTTACTCTGCACCCCCCATGTCYAATCTGGGAAGCGTTCAAGGACAGGGAGAACCAGGCTGGTTGTTTCAGAACATACCCAGGCTGAATATATGCCTGCCCTGAGCTTTGCTCTGGCTACTTTTCATTTAGGATTATTGGGTTATTCTGCAGAATTAGGAGCAGACATTTTGTTTAACCCAGGCTGCATAGGTAAAAAGAGAAGCCCTTACAATAAAGCCAAGTCAACACCCCTTGAGGTCCATCAGCCAAGACCATCCATGGTGTTTCGCAGCAGGATTGCCAAGTTCTGCTCTTTGGAGTAGTTTTACTTCATGGTGATGTGTGTCCCTACGTGCTCTGTCCCCACAAGTGCTCTGATCCCTACCTCTGCTGCTGGATGGAGATGTCCTGGGTTCCTCCCATGAGCCGGGGGCAGGGGAATTGCAGGKCCATCCCCTGGCCGAGTCCTGAGTCTGGTGGGGACGGGGTTGGCTGGCAAAGCTCTTTGGGGTGGCCGGGGCCTGGAAATATCCTAAGCAAGAAAGAAACAGTTTTGAATTGCCCCTACCTACACTCCCTACATGGTTGCACATACAATGCATGCGTGATGCGCTTGTACAAACACACACACACACACACATATAGCCCAGCACCTGCCTACAGTCAATTATTGCTCTGTTTGTGCACAGCTATCCCTAGCGGGATACTCTGAGCATCATATTTTCCATCTGTCTAATGAATTTCAGTGTAGAGCATGCCCCTGGGGAGAAGAGAGAAGAGCTAACCGCCTGTTGTTGCTTAATTTCTGGGCTAAGTCGTTCATTTACAGGTGACGATTTAATAAACACAGCTGCATGCAGAAATTGGAGGGCACCCAAAACCCCTGTGCTCTCCTTCGACTACGTGCAAGCGTGATGCTTGATGGCTGCATCAGCTAATGCTGAGGGATCTATCACTTCCCCAGGCCTTGCCTCTGCAGCTGCAGAAGGGACAAGACCAAAGGAGCTCCTTAAGCCCTGCTCTTGGTAGAACAAGAGCAGCAGCAAGGGAGYGAACCTGGCAGACACCACAACCATCTAGGAAGACACTGACACTGGCAAACAGTGAAATTAATGACTTCCTGTGTATGGTTTAGATCTCATGGCCCTTCTCCAGCCCAGAAATGGCAAGGCTTCTTTTGGAAATCCTAGGGCAAGCAGCCCATCTAGGACATCTSACATATAAAAAGACTGGATGTGTCACAGAGGTACCACAATGTCAACAAGCAGCTGGGAAGGATACCTACTCCTTATTGATTAGATTTGGCTTCCTGCTTTTGTTTTGATTTTCTTTCCTGCCCAAGTGTGGCTGTTCATAGAAACAATGGAGCTAGAAACAAAACCCATTCACTAAACCATCTTGTTGTTATTTTCCTCTATATCCTTCAGAGGTGCAGCCTGGGAGTCACCCTACTGCTGCGCTCTGTAACTTCAGCCCTTTCCTCCTTTCCCTGTAGGACAGCCCTAACCTAACAAAGTTTGTGGATAAATTTTTGGTAAAAAGAGCCTACATCAGAGCAAATCAATTTGCCTTTTTTTTTCTTCATAAAAATGTGTGTTTTTCACTAAGCTTAGAACAAGATTACTACTGAGGGAAACATAAAACACCCCCTTTCCTTAAAACATTCAAAGTAAGCTGGTGGTTAGGACACTCGCAATATGAGTTAGTTAAGTTTTATGCTTCCCCCATGCAACCTTATTTCTGTTCTCCAGTAAACTAAGAGAAATTTTGTTCCGTATCTTTCCCTGTTCCATGGGGAATGAGGCGGTACAGCCCAGCTCATTCACCCCAACTTTCCCCTTCGGATGCCAAGCTAAGTGTAAATTACAGCAGAACAGCACTGTACCCCTGGAGGAAGGGAAGCCCCTCTCACAGAGCTGCTGTGTCCAGCTCAGTGCTACCTGCACTTAACTCTGCTCCGGGACAGCCCAAATCACAGCCAGTCACTGGGAGAGGGTCTCAGCTACGCATGATGCCAGCGAGCACTCCGAATGCTACACTGCCATCAAGATTCAATGGGCTTCACCATCCTCACTCAGGGAACTCCCTAATCACACTTCACCTGCCGGACAGCACAGTGTCATCCTACCTGAGACACCGGCGCTTTGGGCGGAGGAGGTGCTGGCCTGCTCGGAGGCGTCCGCCTGGCAAAGTCCTTTGTGACCATCTGATGCACCGGCCACGAGGGTTTCCCGACACCACAGCTGGTGCCATTGGAGAAAGCAGGAGGCTGCTGTGTGTTTATTTGGAGACCTGGAGCTTGCTGGGGAGGAGGTTTTGATGGGATCTCAGGGAAGCCAATAGTCTGAGTAGAAGACACACAAATTCCAAGGGTTAGTTATTTCTGCCTCAAGCCAGTAGTCTAGAACAACTAGGGATAGAAGGTAGAAATGGAGGTAGAGGGAAGTCAGCAGTGGGGCAGTATGCAAAGCTTGCAAGTACATCCAGGGTTTGCAGTTTCTACATTCCTGAAAACAGGATATAGCAGAATAGGATCTATCAGGAGAAACAAGGGCAGACTCCTGCATCCTTCTTTTAAGGATATATAGTTATAAGGATATAAATCAGTTCCCACTGACTTTCAGCCAGCGTGCATGGCTGCATTTTCTCCATCATTTGAAAAGCCATCTCTAATTGCAAGGCAAGAGGGAACTGAATCCCCCTTAGCAGGGCAGCTGTGTCTCTCCCTGGCGAGGGGTAAGGTGACATGGCCTCTACCTTCCTCTGTCCCTGAGGGGTTTTCGGCTTGAAGGCAGGGTTTGCATGGCCGCTTCCATGGGTGTCACTGACAAACAGAGAAAGAAAAGGCAAGAGCAAGTGTTATTTCCCTGACATGCTTTCTCCTCTTTCAGTTCCTATAGTTTAACAGAACAGTTAAAAATAACCCAAAAAATAAGAAGCAAATGCTGAATATACCAACAAGTCTATTTAGTTATGTTTCTAATAGCCCCTGCAATTTTTCTTCTGTGAAAAGGATAGATAGAAGAAAATAAAGCCTAGTTCTGATGACTTACCTGAACTGTGGAGTCTTCCTTAGAGAACAGATGAAAAATTTATGCCAGCATTTCAGATAGCAAAATAAAATCATGATTCCGATAACAAGAAGAATTGGAGCCAGGATTGCTAGCGTTATTGCTACCACTGAAAAGCCTGAGGATGAGAAAGTACAGTCAGTCAAATGCAAACTCTCTGTTCCCAACCTAATCCAGGCCTTTCTGAAACGCCACCAAGGTCCCACTCACCTTCTGGCAGCGGGGGGCCACTGTCCAAGCTTCCTCCCAGCCCTTCCTTGTTGCAAAACGGGGGAGCCCATCCCGGGTTGCAGTGGCAGTTCTTGTTGTTATTGCAAACCTGGAACAGGAAGACTCATTCAGTGATGGGAGATAAGTGCTAGTTCCTTTTCCAGGGCTGAAAATGCCTATTAGTTCCTTGGAAATTCTCCCTTTCTCCAGAAGATTAGGATGATTGTGCTGATATGCCACTAATCACAATTCAGGAGAAAAGCAGCATTTAAAATTTTCTTTCCTTTCCTTATCTCCACACTCTGAAAGACAAGATTGTCCCCTCCCACACAGAGAAGATTTCTTATTGCAGAGCTTATTGCCTGGCTGCTAAAGCAGCCCGTGTGTTTTACCCTCCAGATCACTCATGGAGTAGCACCAGAACTTAGCTGATAAACATCTACAGAGGAATGACGGCTCATCCTGCCTCATCCCAAAATGGATATGAAAAGGAGAACACCTACTCCATGCCCATGGCACTTCTTGTTACAGCTTTCGGATTCAAAGATGATGGATGTGTTCTGGCAGCGCCCCTCAAAGCAAACCTGCAGAGAAAGGATCGGGGTTAAGAACTGCACGTTGCCTTGTGTTATTTTGTGGTTTGAGGACTCCTAGACACCTCAGCAATACAAGTAATACCATGGGCAGAACAGAGGGCTGCAAAGTTAATGTGGTTCCCAAGCAGATGCCTAGCTACCCTCTCTTAGCTCCCAGATAAAACAAATCAGAGAGAGGAGCAGGAGCTCAGAAGTCAATAGCTTGATATAGTCATGGGCATCACAGGACAGAGTTAAGGTATGTCAAGTTCTTCCAATATTACTCAGAAACCACTAAGAAATTAATTTTCTAACATACATAAATACCCCCAGAAAGGCATTGGGTATAAGAAACAAATGGTTTAATAACCACAGAGCACTTTTCAGGGGGGATACTTTGAACTGTCCCAGACCATTACAGACAGGGCTGTACCTACATGTTGGCTCCCACATTTTGTTCCGGTCAGCACCAAGCCAGGGTCCAGCATCTCCTTTTCTTCGCTCTCAGATCTGTACACGTGTGTCCCACGGCACCTCAGCTGTGTCCTTCCCATGGAGATAGATGTGTCTATAGCAACTGCATTGGATTGCAGGGGTTTAGAAGCAGAGCTCTGACACTGGATCTTCCCACATTTAGCATCCCTGTTTTCAAAGGAAAGGCAAAAGTGAGTGTTTCTGGTCTGGTGAATGTTTTGCAGATAACTGCAGCTGTAAATGTTAAATAAAGCAGCAATGCTGAGTCATTGCTCAAAGGAAGAAAAAAGAAAAAACTCCCAGGAACTGTTCCAGGCCATAGTGTTCAATGGGTACTAAAGATACCATTTGACCATTCCCACAGGGTAGGCCAGATTCAATAAAATTATAGAGAAGACAAAAAAGTTATTGTCTCARTAGTCTGCTAGAAAGCTGCATCTGAGCTTACAGATTTGAAAATCCAATTTTATGCTGGAATYAAATAAATATATCTATCAAGTAGCTGTTTTAAAGTCAAGAGTTGGGGGTAAGGGTGACTTTAATACTTCAGTTGTAAAGACTCTAAATCCCAATAGAATACAACTGGTTTCCCAGGAGGCAGAGAGAGGGAGTGACATGAGAGGATAATTTGGTTTAATCTACTGGCCCACAGATTTGTATTATGTAGAAACATCAGGTCTCCAACTATCAACTCTGGTCTGCTAGCTGGCTTTTACCTTATCTCACACTTCCTGTAGTTGCCGTAGATGTCCTTCCCGCAGTTCCCATAAAGGTCTCCAGCAGCATTAACGTTCTCAAAGCAGGTGTCTGGTGCTGGCCTTGCTCCTGCATGGGAGAGACTCACACGAGTGATCCCTGCAGAGTCTGGCAGCCTATCTCACCCCACATCGGCCATTCAGTTGTTCTYTCTCTGGGAGATACTGAGCATGGCAATTCTGTGTTGCCTTCTCCAAGCAAGCAATAGRGCAGAAAGATCTCCTTGGATTTCATCACTGATAAAGGCTATGCAAGCAGACAGCACGTGGATCAGCATCAGCACCCTCTGATTGTCACCTGCTAATGTGCAGAATGGACAATCTGCTGTGGGTTTCCCCAGTCTCACTTAGCTCCTGCTTGACCCTGTGGTGAAGTTGAGGTTCAACACCATGGTTCATCCCCCTGGAGATCTAACAGATACTATAGGCTATTGCATGTGGCCATAAATAATCTTGATTTTTCCAGCACACCTTTGAGGAGAGTTCTAGGGATACCAAGGCTTGTCCAGGCTAGGAGACTCATTTTTAATCTTTGATTTGTTGCTGCTGTCCTATGACTACTCCCATGCCACATCTGTCCTGTTTCATTCTCTTCTGTCTATATAGGTTGAAGCTCTTCAGATTGTGTTTCATTTCATGACTGCACTATGCACACCTGATTAATAGCAGGGTACCACATAATAYTGGTTCTTCAAATGACAATGTATTTCTTTGCAAGTAATGTCCTTACCAGGCCCCCACAGCTGCACACACTGGTCTTTATAGGTGAGGCACATGCCGCTGTAGCAATAGGCCTTCCCTCCTTCACAGGAGGCCCCATCAATTTGGTAGGAGTTTCCGGGGCAAAACGGTGACTCTCCAGTGCAGTATTCTGGGAGGTCACAATGTCCTGATCTTTCCCTGCAGAGAGTTCCTGGAGACATCAGCTAGAAGGATGCAGAGGAAAAAAAATTATGGATGTTATTGCTTGTCTTCTGGATGGTTTTACGTCTGTACAATGTTTCCAGTTAGATAAGAMAAAAATAAAACATTCAGCTCTTCGTCATTTCATCTTAGGTTTTTTGAGGTCAGCAGTGATCCAAATGACTCTACAATTTCATTAACTAGATAAGCTGTRTAGAATCAAATCAGTGGCTAAGTCYCATTCTGTAGGTAAAGATGAGAYGATGCAGAAAATAAGGCTGACAAATCTCAAGGGGATGATGCSCACTCTCCCACTGCCCTAGGACAGAACTTGATTTACCTAAACCATTTCTGACAGTTGTTTGGGTTATCTATTCTCAGAAAACTCTGTGCTTAGGAAGTGCGTTCCAGAGTTTGTCTATATTTTTTCCTGCTGGAGACATTTTTCTAATGTCTAACTTATGTCTCATCTCCCTTGCTACAAGTTTATTCAGTTAATTCTTGTCTGTCTGCCCTGGACATGGAGGACAGAAGGACATGAACATGTAGCAGAGCATGTTGCAGATTGTCGTCTCTTGCGAAAGGGGTGAGAATCCAGAGGATTCCTGGAAAGCTGCTGATTTTCTCACACTCAAGATAGACGGGTAAAATCATGCAGTCAATGTGCAAACCCAAAAATGAGCTAAAGAGATAATGTGTGCCTATGTTCATTTGTGAGAGAATTTGTGGATAAAGCTTGTGATCTTTGGCTCCAAAATCAGAAAAATTGTTTCACAAACCCTAGTGATATGAAAGCATCGTGCAAACTACGAACTGAGCCATGCAGCTGTGCAGCTCCACCCAGTTACAACTTTGGGATGAGAGATCGGACCTACACTTGTCTCTGTGCCAGCACATGGAAGGAGTTAAACCTAGGGGCTGTTTTAAACAGCCTCTCTAAAGAAAGATGGGGTATGAAATGACCTTTGTCATACACACACATCCTTCTTTACTAGAATTTCTCCAGCAAGTACCTGGGCAAAAAGAAGCTCAACCTCATCCCGGAAAAGAGAGTTAGGAACAAAGATATCATCCAGCCTAATTCCAGGAGGAGGTGGTGTTCTGTATAGATTGCCTCTAGAGCCAAAGGAGAGACATGTGATTTGCCCCACCCTATACCAAGTGTTTAAGGGCTATGACTTCAGTCCAGCAGCATTTACTGGTCATCCTAATGAGTTGTATATGAGGTTATAATGGGAGTCAAGACAACCAGCTTAAATTAGACAGCCAGAGTTGGAAAAAAAAAAGGACTCCATTGGCATGACCACATTGTATGACACTCACAGCTGTTCTTCATAAAAATCAGACCACACTGCTCAGAGGTAGGGAACTAAACCATGTGTTTGGSTACATTTGCTTTCCTTTCACCTCCATTTCCCAGCCTCGCGCTTCCACCACCCCGTTATTCCCTCCCTTCTGTTGGGAAATCCCAGCTGCCCACCTTGCACTGCTGGCAGCAGCTGCCATGGGCACACTCGGCGCCTGGCTTCAGCGAGCAGTTGTTGGCGTTGCAGCAGGGGTTGTCGCACTCCTGCAAGACACGAGACACGGCCGCTTTCAGAAGGCAGACGTTCAAGACAAGAACCTGGTGCAGAGCATCCTGGTGTGCGGGTGAAGCTAATCTCTTCTTGTATGTGATGAATTACATGCAGAGTGCCAGCCTTCCTTCCCCAATATGTTCAATGAACCCAGCACTTGCCAGATTACACTACTGCATACTTGTATCCTCTCTTGCATACACCGGATAGGATAGGTCGTGCTCATTACTTGTGGTGAATTTTAGCTGCTGGTTCCAGACTCCCTTTCATCATGATTATTTGAGGCATAGATAATATGGAAAAGCAAGATGAGGTTCTAACGGAAGCCCCATCCTTATAAGAATAGAGCTGCAGGTAAAGTCAACTTAAAGATACATAGAACTACAATGTGCAAGAAGACTTAAAAAAATGCTGTCATCCCCTCTATTTAATCACAGATTACACTATCTCAGAGTTCTGGAATGCATTACACTAGRCACTGTAAATTTAGCTAAATGCAATACTTTACAACCTTGATTTKCATTGCATATAAATTTACATACACAGCAGGTAAGCATACCTCTTGCACAAACCAAAGCTGCTTATGTATCCCAAAACTATATTTGTAGAGTATGCAGCAAAGATCATTGTGTCCCAGCTACGCCCCAAACATTTGGATCTAAACAGATGTTACCTCCACCTCTCCACAGTCACATTCCTCCCCCTCTTCCAAGTAGCCATTTCCACATTTCTTCCCACCATATATTTTTTTGGTATCCGGCATGTTGGAGAGACACATCCCTCCACCAGACTGCAGATACTTCTCCAGCTCTTTTCTATTGCACTGGTTGAACACCTTGGGGAATGGGTGCCTGAATATGGACAGGTGTAGAAAAACATCATGACAGACCTGGGCAATGGTTTAGAGCACAAAAGTATGAGCACATGCAAGTACTGACAAATGCTAAAGGGCACAGCTCCCTCAAGTGAATCATGATTTTATGTGCCTGTTCAAAATCAGAACCAACCTGTATCTAGACTACTTTTAGAAATGAGATATACTATTAGAATGGCCTAAAAAAAAATAATTCTTGAAACAAAATATGAACCTTGAGAGCTCACAAGTATGGCAGTCAATATTCGTGTTGGCTTATATGTAACTCTGCTAGAACAGTTCTAACTGTGAATTTAACTTGYGAATTTAACTAATAAAAACAGTGTTTCATTTTTCCTATCTCTTGTCTCATTACAGTAGGCTTGAATATTTTCTTTTATATCARTTATGATTGATTGTGAACAGTGATTGAATGCAAACTCTGTTCATGATCATGCATGCATTTATGCATTACATGTTCTATAGGCATGCCAATTCACTTTTTGCATAAATATTTTCCTTACTTGAAGGAAA
Organism: Eudromia elegans; assembly: GCA_003342815.1. Taxonomy (NCBI): domain Eukaryota; kingdom Metazoa; phylum Chordata; class Aves; order Tinamiformes; family Tinamidae; genus Eudromia; species Eudromia elegans. The sequence continues at coordinate 1,213,966 of PTEX01000016.1, read as the reverse complement.
TCATTGATGTAAAAGGAAGGCATTTAAGGGAAATTATTTTACAAAAAAAAATGATAACACCTAAACAATAAAGCTTGAGGAAATGTGACTAATTTAATGGGTTTGGTTGGTCTTTTTACATGACTGGAATATGGAAGCTGTTGTGTGGTTCCTCATGCAAAATAAGCTCAGAAGTCCTCATGGGTTTCCCCAGTCTTTCTTCACTTCTCTTTCTCTCAAAGACAGCTATTGCTTCCCTTTTAAATGCAGGCTTTTAGTTGACCACTGAAGTCTAGCAGAATTCCAAAGACAATGAACAATGCATGAAACAATTATCATGACTCCTCACTTAGAAATATATCATTATTGCTGGGCCTTTTAAAGGCTCTGCCTTCTAACAAAATCAGCCTTTTCCTGGAGCAATCCTATTCCTCTCTTTAGCACATTCTATCACACAAAGCCTTTTGTGGGAGATGCTTTAGAGAACTCTCGCTAATATCTACTCATTTAATGAGCACACAACCGTAATKAAACCTGTTTAAATGTCTACATGCAAAGTCAACACACCATGGTATGCCCAGACTACCTCTTGGTTCTCTGTGCTTGCTGGCAGTTGGTCCCTCTGATGGAGGGATGCATACCTGTATGCACTGGAAGCTTGTGAACCTGCTTTGGGGTGACAGATTGTTTGGTAGGACGCAGGAGGAAGCAGAAACTCARCAATGTAAGCTTAGAGAGACCCCATGACAGTAGCTCAGGAGAGATTTTCYTTTTTACCAGGCAGTTTAGAGGTCCACATCTAAACATGGCCAGATCTCTACATTATCTAAGTCCAGTCTTGGGCATAGCCACTTGAAGCTGCTACATCTCTATAAATACACTGCCTATAGCAGGCAGCAGTAGATCCACTTTCATTCTGCATTTCTAKCTCTCTCTCTCTCCCAAGCCCCTTATAACAAAGCCCTTTGCTTTTCCCAGCAAGACCCTGTAAAACGGACTCACCCTGTTGCAGAAGCCATGATGCAGCCTCCATCCTCAGCACTGGTAGTGCAGCAGCCAGAGGAATCATGATTCATGCCAAAGTTGTGTCCCATCTCATGGGCAATGGTAGCAGCAACACCAATGGCATTCTCGGAGTGATCCTGCGCAAAGTCAGAGAGCAGCTTAAGTATTTCTCCCGTGCCAGCCCTGTACATCTCCCAGTCAACAGATATATGACCCTTCTCATTGCTACACACAGAAAATATCTACTGAAGTTATTTGTGACTCTGAGCTGCCAAGCTAGAGGCCTTCCTAGGAAATCTTTTCTTCCTAAGCTTTAGGGGACATTTACATTGTTTATTATTCACTGCTGCCAATAAACATCTTATTAGATATTTGGTATTATTATTATTAGGTATTAGCAATAACTTACCATGTTCACGCCTCCCGATTGGAAATCAGAGCACATGGCCATCACAGGAGCCAATCCAACCGTGGTACCTTGGAATGGGACACCTCTAAAAAAAACACATGAAGACCATGAAGTAGCACTGAGGCTCTTGAGAGGGAAAGGCAGAGAGCTTTTTAGTGATTTCTGCAAGTATATGACTTTACAGCAGAGTTACAAGYTTTAATACCTATCTTTCTCTTGGATTAGTACTTTGCTTTATGAACCAACTGGTCAATCTTATATATGTAAAATACATAAAAGATTTATGCAAAATAGCCAGATAAAAATGAAATACAATAATGTTAAAGGGGAAAAACATGGAAGAGTATCTCTAAATTTTGCTCCTACATGGCCCTTCTCTGATTCACCACTATTTGTGCGAAAATGAATTGCCACAGGAGAGCCAAGGAGGTCTACAAGTTCCTGCAGATTTTCCTTCTGATACCATCTGTGTTGCTAACCATGCAACTGGCCCTAATGAGATTGGTAGGAAAAGTCAGGCATCATGAGTCAGATTCCAGCACCATGTCCCCCATGTCCCACCCAGCTGGATCAGTTAGGAATTACCAACTTCCACAAAATACTCAGTTCTCCTTTACAGATTTTCTTTACGGTGCAGATAAGATGTAGAAGGAAGCTATGCAATAAACTGTGAGAATAACCATTCATGTACAATTGCTTTTGATACACAGAGGAATGCTGGCTGCACTTTGKTTTTGGTCCTGAAGCACACTTTGATATATCTGTGTTGAGTCTGTGGCCTAGCCTGGGACTTTCACTTCTCCTAAAAGGATTGTGCTCGGAATACCAGAACGTTTCTGGCTGAGTGGTGATTACATAAGTCTGCTACTCCAAATTCTAGAACAATATTAACTGTATATTGATTTCCCAACCACTCAAGCAATTGGTTATTTCAGGAAAAATAAACCTACGTAATTAGTTGGGCATTATCATGCTTTCTGTACACCCGCTCTTTGCTGCTCCAAGCCAGAAAAGACCTCAGGGTGGAGTAAGGATTCTCAGTTACATCACATTTATTCCCGTGAGTCCAGATCTCCAGTCCYACCAGGGCAATCCGGATATTCAGGGATCTGTAAAACTAAAAGGTATAGGAGAAGAAAGATGACAAACTGAGCACCAGTAATTCATTCTAGAGCATTTTAAACCAAGTCTATAAACACTGCTATGTGCGTCTTCAAACACATACATCCAGGGAAGATGTTTTCTCTGGAAATACATTGCAACTTAGCAGCCTCTGCTCTGGAAGCAGAGCAYCACTAGATGACTAGTGATGGACTAGAGATGTTAAGCTTCTGTTATTTAACGAATAACAGAGATAAGATTTCTAGAAAAACAAATATTAGGGGCAGACATGATGTCATCCTTCAGATATGTCAAAATTCCTGAAAAGAAAAGAAGGAATAATCTGTTGCCTATGTCAAATATGAATTGGACAAGTCCTCTTGGGCAAAAGGGTAAAGAAAGCACCCGAAGGAGTTTAAAGGGAGAAGGAGGGTGTGAAGAAAGCAGATGTGAGAAGCTGGGAGGAGGAGCTACTTCAGGAAGACCACTGCAAGGATGATACCTTCCAGGTCTATTTGGCAAGACTATTATGATTTTAAGTGGATACATAAGCCTTTGTCAAAAATAAATAAATAATAAAAGATAAGAAAAAAACAGCATTTAGGGAACATAATTACTATGGAAATGTATTAAAATGCAGGATATTCTTGTCAACTATGCAGTAAGGAATGGAGTGTCCCACCAACTCATTGTCCTTGAGTTGTCCAACCAACTCATTGTCCAAATAACAGAATTTTTTGGAAAACACTCTCCACTCCCCAAACCACTGACAAGAAATGTCAATTAATTTTCATAATTCATTATTTTAGCTTCACTCCCCTCAGTTCATGGACCCCTCATCTCACCTTATCAACGTAGTTAGCTGCCTCTACTAGTTTAAGCCGTGTTGCTTCAATGTTGAAGTGATGCTTCTGAAACTGAACAAAATGAACAGGTCAGGCTCCACGTCCTCATGTCCTCCACGAGGACAACTAAGAAGAGCTGAAATGCATTAAACCAAGTCACATAATTTTCTGAATGAGAAAGTAACTCTCAGGCGAAGCCCAAAAGCATTCCTTCACTTTACATCTGATCATAAGCCCTTTTATACATGTCTATATTCATAACTGAACTGGCGACACACTGAGGTGTTATGGAGCGATGTTAGTAACTGGATGGAGCAACCTGAACTGATCAGAGTTCAAAACACCCAGAGCCTGCAGCTGACAAAGAGCTGACAAATTTATCAGGTGTGACACACCATAATGCGACTTCATGTAAGCTTACAGCTGCCAGAGCACTCTCCAAAGAGGATGGTATATGTTTTACTTGTTGAAAAAGAACAAAATTGCTTGTTTAAGCCACCTGATAACTAGTAAATAGATTTTAGCAAACAGCATTTGATTCAAGGAAATAAGCTGAAAAAATGTTTAGATTTTTGTTAAACAGACTGTGAAACCTGCAAAACCCTGGATACAAGTAAATTAAGGGCAGTTTATAACCATCACTGCAAGGGTGTCTACGCCTAGTTGGCCCATGAAACACTAAAGAATATCTGGCACCTGCCGACTGTATGCAGTGTGTTTTTCTCATAGTTTCCTTAGCATTCTGTTGCCTATTAGAGAAGAACAAAGTAGGTTCTGCCTTTGTCCAGAATAAATTCTAGCCTGAAGCACTACAAGGCTTTCACTATTTGAGTTTCAAGTTGTAAATTATGGATAAAACTGGCCTGACTCCAGTCTGTACTCATGATTAGATGATCACTAAAACACTGTATGGTTTGCACTGTTAGTAGGAACCTCTGGCGTGGAGGTCTAATTTACCATCTTGGAGTAGAGAAAAATAATCTTGGTTTACCTTCTGGAGATCAAGTGTAGAAGCAGAATAGACCATTCCTGAAAACCCCCAAGTCACCCCTAGGCTGAAGGCAGCCTCTCTTGCCATCAGCCTGCATGAAGAGGCAGGAACCAAAGGCACCTGCATGCTCAAGAGGTGGGAGCTTTGAGCAGGGCATCAGTGGTAGAACCCAATCCTTAATCCAAACCACAACCCTCATCACTTCCCTGGGCAACAACTAGTGCAGAGGCTGGTGGTGCTGCAGGGGTCCTGTATGTTGGTGCAGACACAACTCAGACTCCCAGCTCTCTTGATTGCAAGAGAAAACCAGCCCAGCCTTGGCTGCCCTCCACCTCCCCAGGATCTGCAGGTGGGATATCAGCTCTGGGCCCATGCACAGCTAATGCAAACACGATCTTTTTTCTTACCTCTGCGTAATCAGCCACAAGCAGAAGTTCCACATACTTCGTAGCCTGTAAAGTCTCCCGCTTCACCTGTGCCAGCAGCAACACCAGTTATTTCCCCAGTATCCCCCACCAAACTCTTTGCTAAACATATGTAAAGGCAATTTTCCACAGTATAGTTTTCTTTGGCCATTCACTCCACTGCATCACATACAAGAACCTTAAAACAAGATTGAGCAATCAGGTATTGAGCAACCCGGTTTTACAAGCTAATTTAATTACAGCAATTGCCCATGGGCATATCCTTAGACCATCCCGATTATGATTAGCTTAAACTTTTGCAAGAGGGTTAAAGACAGGTTGTTCACACCTCATGTATCAGACAGACAAACCCGTGCAGGGACAGGTTCAGCTCATCTAATGGCCCCTGACTTGCTCCACTGCCATGACCCGAACCCGTATGATTCCCAGCATTTATTTTGGTGTTCAGCAACCAGCTTGCTGCAAACCCTCTTTAGATGTCCTCATTTATGCCCCTTGCTGAGCCAAGCTCCCAGAGAGCAGCAGGCTCAAGGGGTCTCGGAGAGGTGGGAAACACAGAGCATCCCTGCATAGGCCCCCGGTGCCCCGGCCTGAGCCCCGCTCACCCTGTGATGGTCTGGAGCCACCTCAGCAGGGAAGCCCCTGAGCCAGTCTTCAGCCTCAGTGCCCTCGTAGCCGCACGCTCCTCTCCGTAACTTCAGATCTTCCAGCCTGTAGATCAAGTGCTGGTTCTGACTGCTGGGGAGAGGCTCTAGGACATAGCTGGAGTTGTGGCTTAGTACAATGAGTCCTCTGTAGAAATGGAGGCAACAAAAGGGCAAGTCAGCAGCTATTGCTGTAGAGGAAGTAAATTCTTCCTCTGAATAAGTATTTTTATAAAGTACAACTTTGGGGAACACCTGGGTATTATTACGCTTAAAACCTAAAGAAGGATAGAAGATTCCTGACACAGGGCACTGTAGAAACAAGGAAAAAATGTAGAAATCACAACTTCTAGTGGAAAAGCTAATGATGGCAGGGCTTTTCCTCTGTACACACTTTTGAACAAGGCCACAGGGTAGCTCTCCCAACTCGTGGTAGGAATCTAGAGCAACAGAGGTTTGGGTTTCCCTGGGATTTGCACAAGGCCATATGGTTCTGTTTTCCTCAACTGTCATTTTACAAGTGTGAGAGCTAGAAAGCTCCCGTGGTTAATGCCTATGGAAAGACACGYGGCTTGAAGGGCAGCATGCCTCCTATGAACACCCACAGTGGCAGCAGACCCATGTGCTCAGCTTTTACACGCCTCTGGTAACCACAAAGTGCTGTCAAGAAGTCACTAGCACACAGCCCGACAGCTCTGGGGTGCAGACACTGCTGCCTGTGCACATCTGGACACCTTCTCTCCTCTCCTGCTAGGAATGGAGAGACTAGGAAAACACAGAGAGATGCAGAGAACACCTGCTTTTGGCTTATTTATTAAAAACTGCAGGTGGCCACGCTGCCCTGTTTATCTCACGAGGTMCTTTGGCCTGTGTTACATTCACTTAAGAGTGCTCAGGACTTTTTGGCAAGGCCTGTTTCCTGCCTGGACCAAGTCCCATCAAGGCCAGCTTCCGATCAGTTCTYGAGTGCACATAACCACTAATGTCAATAAAGTATATGTGGTATTTTGGAAATGAACTCTTAGCTGGTGTAAATGATTGCACCTCCTTGGTCTCAGTGAATCATTTCATTTACTCCTGCTGAGGATACAGACCWCCTTTTTCTGCCAAAGCCTCCATTTCTACCAAAGCTAAGGTTTTAAAGGCGTAACACACACGCAATCCCTGTACCACCCACGGAGAAACCAGAGAGCAAGGGAAAGGAARTAGGGCTGATAACATGGTGGGAAGTTCAAGTGAGAAGATATGGCCCCAAACTGCATATAAAAATGTGAGAAGAAAGAGCTGGTTTCTGCATTAGTGTAGAGCACTAGTCTTGGACCTCACAAGTCCTGCTGTTGTTTCCATCCAGGATACCATACGAGTCATGAGCAGGAAAAGCTTTTTACTCCAGTGGTCTCCTGAGCTAAACTCATTTAGTGCATGAGTTCATGTTGCCAGCACAGAGGAGGAAAAAGTTTAGGTGCAACCTCGGAGGCCACAGTGGCCACTGATGCCTCCCAAACTTATGCCTTTCTTCCGACGTACTCCTTTTTGTACCCAGGACTTCTGGTTGGGTGGAATTTAAGAACCAGKTTGTTTGCCTAGGGTCTCCCAACCTCTGGCAGACGCTACGCAGTGCACAGGACACGGAGCACAGAAAGGGCATTGCTGCAGCAAGCCCCGCGGCCGCCGGCACTTACCGCAGCCCTTTGCAGGAGCTGAGCGTGACGCTGGAGCGCTCCCTGCCCCGCACGCTGCCGTGGTAGAAGCAGTGGTCCTGCAAGGCAGAGAGGACGTGGTCACAGACAGCAAGGCTGAGGGCTCGRGATGATGCTCAGTCCAATTTGAGCACTGCCGAGGTAGGAGTACTCCAGTATTTGTCCTCCTTCCACCTCATTAAATGCTTGGCTGTTGTAACCGATCTCCATGAGTCTATGTATTGAAATTCAGCCTTTCAGCTGCCACGTGTAGCCCACGGGAATGCACAAAAATGCTCTCTGCTGCCAGGAAAATTTAAGAGCTTTGAATCCCCAAGGAAGCAACTCAGATGGCTGCAGCATTAAGCCCCATCCAGAGCTTTCTGCATGTAACAGGAGCTGCCTCTTAAGACYAGCTGGCCCTGGGTCAGGCCCCAAAGGAGGTGCCTTTGGCACCAGGAAGGGTTATGSCACGTGCAGGAGGAAATCCCTGTCTGGGGGATCCTGGCAAGACAAAAGCAGCCTCACTGGGACCCAGGGGACCACAAGATTGACATATGCCACCATGTCCCTTCTCTTTGCCCCAGGGAGCAGCAGTAAAGATGATCTCATGGGCTCTTTCCTATTTTTAAATTGCAACCAATGCATATCTTTGTGGCACTACAGTGGAGAGTTGGCCCAAGGCCTGCATGAGATCATGGATTCATGGGATTCCTGCTGAAAAGGAGCCGGCTTTTGCTGGCTGGTCCTCCCAAAGGCCGGGAACTTCCTCCGCATGGAGTGCCCTGTAGCAGGAATCAAAAGGAGGGGAGTGAGCAGKGGGGTGAATAAACAAGCTCTTTATTCACCAGCACTCATGGAGAGCAAGGCTGGAGACCATCCTCATCTCTCATAACAGAATTCAGGCAAAATATAAAAACATTTAAACCTTTTTTTTCCAGTAAAATAGATTTCTGGCTGCATGCTCCCAGCTGGGAAAGCCAGGCTTCAACGCARAGCTAGGGAAGCCCTGGCCTCGATAATAATCTCTTTGGAGGGAAGCTGACCCGCTGCTCCGGGCCGGCTCCCTGCTCTTCCTGCTCACTGCAAATGAAAGCGGTCTCTGTACGTACTGYGTGGGGCAGCGAGACGCTCTGGGGCCGCCCGGTCTGGCTGTAATGAGTCTCCGTGTAGCCTGGCGCGAAGAGGTTTCTGCAGACACATGAAGGAAAAAAAAAATAAAGGCATTAAGGCCTTTCTTTAGATCTAGGAATCTATTTCCCAGGTGTGCTAGAGAATCTATTAGATCCAGGTCCTTCTGAAGTCAGTCTAATATTCCTATTGATGTGAACTGCTGCTCCTGGAGTCAGGACAGTCCCTGTTCATTACAGGCTGTGCCCTCCAGCATCAAACCAAACAAAATGCGTGGAGAACAAGATGGGTGTTTTGGAGACATTCCCAGCAAGCTGGGCTGAGTCTCTGCCCGCTGCTCAGTGCTTTCCATCTGCAAGGCCCTCATTAACACACTCTCCCCAGAGAGGGACGGGCTAATGGCTTCCTCGAGGCACAGGAGCAATTACAGGCTCTGCAGAACCCAAATRCTGTGCGCCCTTGTGCAGAGAGCGCTGTAATGGGAGAGGGTCAGAAGTTGGAAGTATATATGACATTGCCATAGGCACCTATATGCTGCCTGCACAGAAATTGTGCACTTTATCCCATGGCACCTTCCATAAAGGTCCTTATGAATAAAGACAATAAAGAGCCTCTCCCTAGGTTTGAGCAAGTGAACAAATCAATTCTAATGTGATTTAAAAAATAAAAAAATGAAAAAAAAGAAAAAAAAAGGAGAGAGAAAAAGAGAAAGCCCAGCAGCAATATCTGCCCGAGCAGGTCCAGGTGCCTACAGTGGGATTCATATTTAACTGCAAAGTTACTATGACCAAATGTACTGGGATTAGGCTCAGCATACTGAGCCCAGTGTGYCAGTTCAGGACATTGCTGGGCATTGCTCAGGTTCAAGTCCAAATCTAGAATCTTTTTAGTCTACCACCTTGTACATATGAGCACAGTTATAAACCAGTCTGCATCTGTATGTCAACTGCAGCTAAGAAGCCAGATCATATCTTTGTTCTACACAAATGCTGATTCTCCATTTTCAGTTTGATCCTTTCATCCTTATACAGACAGTATTCCCTGACTCGAGCCCAGGATCAGGCAAGTGTCCATAAAAAGCACTCCTGTGCACTGAATAGGAAGTATTTTGACTTTGTTCCAGAAGCAGCATCTTTCCCCTTTCTCCAAACATCTGTATTTGCTAAACAGAGATGTAAAAAAAAGTACAGCAAGTCAATATCCGGGCCAAACCAAGAAAGTCACATCCTGTATCTATCTCAGAGGCAGCAAGAGAGTTTTAAAACAGTTTGTTTTATATACAAGTTGTCTCATTTCCAAAAATAAAGAAGGGTTCATACAGTGTATTCCATACCAAAAATATAGCAACCTGCATGATGCTATTAGGCTACCAAAGCAGCACCCTTGGCTGGTACTGGGATGTTTTGCACCAAAATTGCAGTGTTGGCAATGCCGCAGCTACAATGCAGTCCCTGCACATTACTGTTTAATACATTCTGTGTGCCAGATTTTTGAAATATGACCTGCAAGCTAGAAGGAAGGCAGAAAGCATTATTCTTTCTTTAGGCTGAATAAAGAAGTCCTGAAAGATTAAGCTGTTCGAGAAACAAAACCAATTTTTTTTTCCCACTTGATTTGGATTTTGATATGTGGACACTCTATATGTGAGTGATCTACCTTGAAAGACCCTGTCTGAATAAAGGATTGAGTGTTTTTGATAGCAGAGTGCTAAYAGAATTCAGCATCAGTAACTGGAAGGAAACAAATCTTTTTCTCGGAATGTTTAGAAGCACTTCCCCCATCCTAGGTTTAAGGGCTCAGACGTCTGAACAAGTAACAACAACTTAGCTTCTGTGCAAACCACTGTTTTATCTGACACCTTTTGATGACTACAAATACAAGAATTTTCATCTTCYTTCAAAGTTTACTGTATCCCAGGAAACCTCAGTTTGGTTTTTTTTTCCTGTTGTGCTAATTCTCATCACTGAGCATCTTCCAGAAAGCAAGATTGCCATTATCAGCTATTTTGCATCTGTAAATTGAAGATAAGCTCCAAAGTGCCATGCAACAGAACACAACCCCCTTCATCTCCCTGACCGCGGCAGCTTGCTCAGCACCAGCTTGYGAGAAACAGCCGTTTAATCAACAGATTGCATCAGCTTGCAGGAAGTTGCCTTGAGCAATGAGTTCGGGCAGGTATCTGGTTTGTGTAAGAGTTTGTCATATCTTGAGAGCAGACATTAAACTGATGCGGAGAGGTCTAGCGCTACTAAAATGGGGATTAGATACCAGCCTGTGGTTTTCCAGAAGCTGGGGCCTGCACGGTTGACTTGCTTCATTCACAAACAAGCTTCTGTTTCTCCCTGCTCCTTTATTCTTGGAAAGCAGTTGCTGCAAATAGCTGCTTTTCTCTGTCCTTCAGCAGCTTCCGTTGCACTCCTTGGTGCTTATCTCCTGACAGCCAGTCTTGTCCATCTGTGTCCCCTCCTTATCCAGCATGGTTTCAGGACACAGGGCATCGCTGCCAGGCTGCACCAGGGGAAGGGCTCACCAGGAGAGCTCAGCCCTGCAGAGTGCTGGCAGACTCGCTCACTGTTTSCATCAGAGCAGGGAGCTCAGCACCTTGCTGGAAGATGAAAGCCTGGAGAGAAAATTGCATCATTTGATCCATTTTTACACAGTTCAGCGCCTACCTCTCCAGCAGTTCTACATGAAGATGCCTTTAACATTTGAATAGAAAATAACATCACTTGAAAGCTTCGGTGTCACACAGCTGGCAGCTTATCAATAAAAGGCAGCAAGAGCCCAGTTTTAGAGGGCTAGCAGCACAAYGGATGGAGGAGGCCAGAAGAAAAGTGATTTTTTTGTCAGGATCAATCTTCCTTKCTAAACCCTGGTCACAGCTGGCAGCTGTGCAGGGCTGCTCGAGGTCAGTTTAAGTGACAGGGGAGCTCGGGATGTCCTAGAGACGCCCTCCACTTTCGCAATAGGGACCGACTTTCCCTAGCGAGATGGGGCGTTCCCGCCTCTGCACGCCCCATCCCTCTCCGTCGGGATGCGCTCGCCGGCTGCGGCCGCCAGCTCTTGGCAGGACGCGCTCAGCAAAAGCCTCGGAGCAGCTTCCACGTGAGCAAGGACGCCGAGAGAGGAGTGGCTCTGTGCCATAACGTGCAGATGGCCTGAGGCTGTTTCTGCTGGTGACCGGCCTGGAGAGCTCTTGTCTCCACTCCAACGGTGTCCATGTCACCGTTGTCCAAAATAAAGCTCCGTTCTTGGTGCCGTGGGGCTGTTCTCTGAACAGGCCCAGCCGTGGAAGGCAGCACGCCTGGGTTTTGCCTTGTGAAGACGTCGTGTTAGGCTGGTCACTACCTTGCACGGGAGCCATGGGGAGAGACAGGCTGGGGTCACATCTGGCCCACGTAGGGCAAACCCACAGCTTTCTYATGGGCAGCTGCCACGTGGCACGTGGTCCACAGCAAGAGCAGAGCCTCCTGCTCACCTTGCCACCCACCAGGAACGGAGACACTGCCAGAGGAAAAGGTGGCCAAGCTAGGCACCCAAAGGACCCAGCAAACCGCACAAGGAAAGTCAGTCCCATCATTAGCTTTGTCTGGGTTGATGTTAGACGGGCTGGTCTGCACAGAGAGCTCCCAATTTAACACCTCTGAGTATTAGACAAACATTCCTTCTTTCCTCTCCTAAAAAAAAAAAAAAAAAAACCCCACAAAAGTAAAATGGTTCACAGCACTCTTGTAAGAAACATCAGCTCTTCATTTTTTCAGTCTTGGGACCCAGAAAAGTGAAGTCAGACTGCAATGCCTTACATCTCTTTCCCTGTCCCTTTCCTCAAATCACAATCAATCTGTCCAGGCTGGCTGCCAGTGTCTGGGGGTGGAAGGGATGGATTCTCCCGAGGAAGTTTAAACATCAAATTTCCATCCATGATTTATGGTCCTACTTTATTGCCTCTCGACATTTCCAAGTAGGGTAAGAGGAGGAAATTTCACTTCTTACTTCCCATTCACTTAAATCTTACATTAAATACGAATTTATTGTTAGAACTTGACACGACCCAAACCTGAACACCACTAAAATGTGACTCCTGACAATAAGGGCAGGCAGGCCTGCTTTCTGTATCCATCATGAGCTGGAAATCAGAGATTTCACCTCTAACTGAATCCTCCAGCCAAATCCTGGCACTTCATTAAATTGCTGAAATCCCAAATCTTTTTCCTGGTGTTGGCAAGTCCTGTCCAGACCGAGCCTGGAGCTCTTAGCCTCACTTCCTCAAGAGCCCTCTCCAATGTACTATTTATTTTTCTAACAGAAGTAGTTTTGAAAGGTAAAAGTAGCTTTCCAGCTTTGGAAAGGCAAAAACTAAAYGACCTATTTGCAATGCCTTGGAAAATATCACAGGCTGAAGACTCCCTGCCACTGTAGCTATCCATATTATATGGGACATTTGGCAAGTGAATCATCTTACGGTCTCTGAGCTACAGAGCAAAATTTGTCACATAGGGCCCTGGGTCAGCAACTGGAACTATAAAAGTCACCTGGAGAGGAAAGAAAATGAATAGGAAATTGTCTGATAATAACAGCCAGAGAGCAAACAAGTTAAGGGACTCAATTTCCTTGTCTTTTCCTCCCTGCCCCACACAGAGAAACTGCTAAATATCCCAGGAGAATCAGGAGGATGAAGAGCAACTATGGCCTTCCAGGCTCCAATCCTGTTTTTATGAGGACTCTAAGAGACAGTAGGGCAGGAAAAACTCTGTTATTCTCCATTACGTAACCCTTTAACTCCCAGCACAGGAAGCCTATTAGACACTGATAATGTATAGGCCAACAGTGGGATAATCTCAGATATCCTTCCTGCTCAGAGACGGACAGCCACCTCCCCTCTTCCTCACTCCATTCATTAAAGAGGCCCTGGAAATGAGAAAAAGCAGGAAACGGTGAAATGCAAGTGATAGGCAGATCTCTTATCAGAGTGCTGAGAGCATCAAACAGGGCCGGAGCACTTGGCAGCTACACAGATGTGACCCGAGGAGATTGGAAATGATGCTTTTCCTTATCAGACCCGTTTGCCTAAAAATAACTCTGTAGATTGATCTGGGGCTGAATTYAAATGGTCTCTGGGGTGGTTTTATACCACCCTCTGTCAACTGCCRTACACTTTGACCAAAGCCACCAAGGCGCCACACAAGCCAACGCCAGCTCCGGGGAGTGGAAGTCACTTGAGGCTCCCCTTGTACTTCAGAGGCATCCCTGAAATTTTCTTATCCCCAGCCCAAACAGCTGCAAGGCCACACATGGAGGCCTGACAGCTCTTCAGCTCCTGCGCCAGCATCACAGTCCAGTGCCTAGTCTGGCCCTCAGCCACGACTTCTTCTGAAGAACCGTGCATTGCCCTTTCCGAATCTGCTTTCCCCATGGGAAGCATGAAGAGGAGCATTTGGGGGTACTTTTCCTGCTTCCAGATGAGAAAATTCCACGTAGATTTTTGCTGTGAAACCATCAGCACTTTCCGTCACTAGAAAGGAAAGGCTCTCGCCAGGCAGCTCTGCCACACACAGTCAGAGCTTCTCCACAGTGTCCCAGCATCCCCACCATGCTTGGCTCAGGGCTGCTTTTTATTAACAAATGCAAATGCTTTGGAATAAAAAGTCACTTTGCATCCAAGGTTTGCAACTCGCATTCTTCCGTTCCTAAGCYCTGGCCAAATTTAAAACTGTTTTCTAGTCATCTCTCCATATATTCGTTGTTTGCGCAGCTTAGAGCTTTCCAGCCCTGCAGCTGCAAGACTGTAGGGTTTGAGTCATAATCTGAATCATTTGGGGAATATATTTTTGTCATTACTCGGAAATGTTGTATAGTATTGTAAGTTTTACTTGCAACTATACTGTGGTTCCGCCTTTAAAGGCTTGAACAGGAAATAATGCAAGGTCTGCTGCTAATGTAGTAATTGTATTCTTAAATGTATGAGACCTAAGCTAAGATGTACACTGAGCATATTACAAAAGAGTTGTGCAGGGTTCTGAGCAGAAATATATGCAATAATTTCTGCTTTTCACCTTTATGGATGAACACAATGTTTTTTTCATGTGGAATATGAAATTACATGTTTCTGAAATTTTCTTCCACTTATTGAAAATAGCATATTTCTTYTGAAGCTTCTGCACTGCTACCAAAGCCCTCCAAATTATAATTTTACTCCCTCCTACCCCATCCTCCTTCAAAGCACAGTTCACATTCATTGGCTTTCTCTCTCTCTGTAAAGACAAGGCTGTCTAATCCCTAAGGGCACCACCTATTCCAAGCCAGAGAAGCTGAGACTGTTACATCTCCCTTTGAGACACAGGACCATCGGATAAATCAGATGCTCGTGTTCAGCAGGAACTGATGGCCCCTCAGCAGAGCTGGATTCCAAAGGCTTTTAGGCATGCTTGGAAGAGGCATTCCAGAGGTTCTGCCTTCTCTAATGCTYTCCTGGAACCATACAAACCCTCAGGGGAAGAAGTACCTGGCCATGTCATTATTCGGTGAAGAAGACCTCAGATAAGGAACGTAAATTCTGCTAAAGAGAATTGAAAGCAGTAGTAATGATGAGCTCACGGATGCAGGGAACTGCTGCCGACAGCTGCGGTCTCTGCTTTGCTGCCACTTCACCAAGAAGATGCAGTTTTCATCCTCTCCAGTGAGAAGTGGTTAGTGATGCTGATTACTAACATCACTCACAGGGCTCCCACAATGTTTCCCCCACCAACGCCCCTCCGTGAGTCTGCCTCATCATCCTCCTTTTTACTTTGAGTGTCTCTATAAACTACCTTTATACATCGCTGGAAAGTAGTGGCTCTCTAGAGCACTCATCTAATCAAGGCCACAGGCTTGTGTTTTGGGATCAAGCCATTGCCTTTCTTGAGAAAGGACTTGAGGCCTGGCAAAATTCCTGCTTGAGACACTGCTATCCATAAATCACTTCTGTTTCCCCAGAAATCAACCAAAACTCAAACCGCTTGCTGTATTTCACCAATCCCAGTGAGCAATTTACCCTTCAGTGGAAGCATGTGTGCGCACAGGCAAGCCTGCATACACAGCTCAATGAATGAGCCTGCAATTCAGGAAATAAACACAATAGAAGCCCTGTATTATTATAATTCTGTTTACTAACAGAGGCAAGGAGTTTGTCTGCAGTGGAAAAACCAGGGCACTGTTCCCACAAAGCACCTGGGGATTATGTCATCAACCTCGGAGCACAGACTAAGTCAGCAAGGATCCTTGCCTTGGCCAGTTTCCACCACGCTAGAAACATCTTCACTTCTGCAGAACATTCAAGACCTGTCAGTGTTTCTGCTAGGCAAGAGATTCCCATCCGCAGCTAAACTCCTTCCAGGTTCAGGTCAGAGACCATCGCTGCTGACATCTGTTGTCAGCAGCAGCTCATTTTCTTGCTTCAGGCAGGACCTAGTTAGCAGTTCCTTTACTGCTGGTCTCGTGTATCACTTCTCTATTTCCCCAGCTGAGAGATATCAAAATAGAGAGAATTTATGGCTACTTCTATTTGGCTCAAGATGGTGCATTACTGACCAAGAAACACCCAATTTTGTCAGCTCTGAAATTCCCAGTAGCTTAGAAGGTCTATTGCAGAAAACACCTTGGAGGACGTACTCTTACCGCTTATCTGATTGCAGGCTTCGCTTCCAGGAAGAATCTGGTGTTCCCCAAGCATACCCTGATTGTCATTTAGGTTTGTGTATTGCCATTGGAACTAATAATGCTTTCTGGTATTTCACTCCCCTCTGTCAGGCAGAGAGCTAAGGCCCCAAGATCTGGGTCTCTGGGGATGTCCATATGATCCATTTAAAATACCACAAAGGTTGTTATCGCAAAGTCATTCTAACAGACACTGGTTCTAGCAGACAAATATGTTTTGATTTAGTTTCTATGCATAAGTCTTCAGACAGACTGAAAACAAACAATCGGAAAAAAAACCAACCATGTGAACAGAAAGTTTAGCAAGGAGGAGCTTATTGCAGCTGATATCCAGCTGCTGTCCATTGCTGGAAGCTAATCCACATAAACAGCCTGGGACAGAGCAAGCCTCCGGACAAGGCTCATCCCACCTACTTTATCCCGCTGCATTTGCGGCTGAGTTCAATACAGATCTCTTCCTATGTGCACATAACATTGCTGTATCACACCAGAGAGGTGGCAACACTTCAGTAAATACAAAGGCACTTTTGGCTCTACTTTAGCATGAAGGGCACTAAATGGAACCAAGTTGTCAGATCATTTCTCCCCGGAAGCAAAGCAAAACCTCTTTTGACCACAGCAAATTAATTCCTCATTAGTGCTACACTGACTCTAACACAGTGAACCACTTGGTAAACAGTGAACCTCATAGCAGTGACAATTTCCAGTTAATGCAAGAATAAGTTTATATGTTGCAGACCAGGTCATCATGTTTTTTGCTGAGAAAGCTGTATTAAAGCCAACGCTGCCTCTCTGATTAACAGCAGTGGAGACTTAGACCTGGAATAACCTTGAAATCCAGAAAAGGATTTCCTCATCCTGTCTTTATCAAAACCYTGTTGAAGTCAGCGGAGATTTTCCTGTTGACTTAACTCATTATTACAGCAAGTACACGACTCCGAACACAATGCGCAAGCACTCACCCGTTCTTCTCCAGATCCAGAATCAGATCTTGTCCTTCTACTTTTATCCTGACTTCAGCTCTTAATGGATGCTGTGTGCAAAAGAGACAGTGTYAGTTATTCATATATCACCATAAATACAAAAAAGAAAACAAAAACAAAAAGCCACACACACCACCACCAMCAAACCAAGAGCATGGAAACTGGAGCTGCCTTTAAGTCACTCCTCACCATCCTCCACAGGTGAAGGCCTCACTTCACTGCATGTGAAGTGGTTAGAGCTCAGAGGGCCAAGGAAGACAGGCCTTGGACCGTAGCATCAAAATGAAGAATTTCTGAGTACAAATATACACACTAAAAACCAACATTAAAAAGGAAAAAAATCAAGAGGCTGAAAATAACCTAATAATCCTAGAAATGCCATCTGGAAGGGCCTCTGAAAGTCTCTATCCTCCCTTCCTTTACCAGATGAGGTCAGCTGGGGACTTCCAAGTCTATAAGCATTTTATCAGAAAGCAAGTGGATGAATAAACTCTTCAAAAGAAAAAGATTCCATTTGATAAGAACAGACTTCTCTATTCAGTCAAAATTGCATATGAAAATGGTGACAGATGATCAAACCATACTATTTCCTTACTGGAAATGGAGGGGGTTTTTGCAGAAGTTATCAACTGAAAGCAAAATAAGTCAAGACAGACTGAATAGGGCATTCAGTTGAAAGACCAGTCAGTCCATGGGCATTCTTGGGTGTCACTTCATCAGTTTCAAATTCAGTTACAAACCTCTCCTTTCATCAGCTCTGGTTTTATTTCCATCTACAGTTCCTAGGAACATCAGGCCCATGCAGATGATGCAAAAGAAGCTCATACATTTAGCATATGTGGAAATAGCTAAATCCAAGGACCGACTTCTTTCTTACTTGAATTATAAGAGCTCTCTAAGCCTCAGGTTTCATCTATTTTGCTAACTTATCAGGAAGAGCGATGAAAGTTGCCTGCCTTGTCCATAATTTAAGGGGATCTGAGGGTATCCATCAATGAGTCTCTTCATAAAGTTGTGCAAACATGACTATTATTGATACTGCTTTCTCTTCTCCCTCAAGAATCCCACCACTTTGGAATCCATCAATTGCTGCAACTGAAAAAACTCAGCTGTAATTCCAGGCAGGCTCTGCTAACACCGGGTTTGGAGCCAACAGGAATTGGCTTAAAACAAATCAAGTGAGACCCCTGAGGCCCAACAAACTTATGCAAGGACAAATGTTGTCCAGATGTATTTGTAATACAATCAATAATGAAGAGATTCAGGACTTCCAGACTACACTGAAAGAATGTTTTTAAGAGAATTAACAGCACCAGAAAAGTATCATTGCTTTTTTCCTTACAAGATAGAAGATGAGAATTTTAGAAATATTCATGTGAACAGGACATAAARCCAGAGTTATCAGCACTCCTCAGGAATGGCAACTGGACTGCTACGAAGCTGAGCTGCATCTGTGGTTGGAGCCTGGTGCCCCCRGGCTCCTCAGAACCACTGCTGACTCCACACCCAGCCCTTCATCCAAGGGGATGGGGGATTCATACAGCTACACGCAGCATCTAAGATGCACTTATCTTCAGCTAAGCTGCTAGTTGGTCTATTTTTTTGCCCTCACAGATGTKATTCTCTTGCTCCTTAAGTAGGAAGGATTTGCTCCACAAGTGTCGTTGATTGCATCAGGCCCCAGGGAGGAGCACACAGAGCAGGTGAGCTGGGAGGTGGTTTCATTGCACAAGAGAGGCAGCGATTGCAAGTGTCACTGCAGGGCTGTGCAAGGAGCAGCCTCACGCTCACTATCAGGGCTTTGATAGTCACCTCTCCCAGCCATGCTCTGTGTCTGGAGAGAAGCACCATCTCTCTGCTCTGCACATGGCTCTCTGGTTTGTGCCCACAGCTTGTCACAGAGCTTAAAGGACTGAAGCTTAAAAGACACAAGATCTTTTATTAACCAAGACACTGCCCTTCCCCTGGAAATGGTGCAGCTTTGAAAGCAAGCCATAAATCTCTCGCGGTCCCAGCGCTCCACGCCACCTACCTTCTCGCTGCTGGGGCTCCCCGCCGCTTCCCACTGCGGTGTCACCACCTGCGGCGGCCGCTCCGGCCCGGCGGCAGCCCCTGCGCCTGAGCAAAGAAGGGACAGGGCTGCTCGTCAGTCACCCAGACGCTGGCAGCGCGGCACGGGGTGTCCCAAGCAGGACACGACCCCCTTCCCCGTCTCCTCCTCCCCAAAGGGGCTCAAGGCAGCAAAAAGCCCCCGAACGCGGTGCAGGACCTGGTTCCCCCCGGACTCACCGCGGTGCGGCRGGCGCAGCAGCAGCGCGAGGACGATGCCGCAGAGCAGCCCCCAGCCCCGCATGGCTGCKCGCTGGGCGCGGCGCCGGCCGCGCTATTAAAGCGCCGGGGCGGCTTCCTGCAGCCCCCTGCCCGCGAAGGGAGGCGGGCGCCTCCTCCTCTCCTCCTTCTCTTCCTCTCCTCCTTCTTCTCCTCCTCCTCCTGCCTCCGGGCAGCCCCGCGGGGTGGGGGGAGACGCGGAGCCCCAGAGTGAGCCCGACCCGCAGCTGGGGCCGGGGGTCCCCGCTCGCCTCCTCTCCTAGGGCAGCGCTGATCCCTCCGCCTGGGAGCCGCGAGGGGAGACCTGGTGGAGCTGAAGAGCTAAATTGCTTCCCAGAAGGTCCTGCGGGCGCTGCTCTGGTTCTCTACACAGCCGTGCATATATATTTAATACTTCAACCCCATCATGCCTGAAGCTGTGTTTCCAGAAGCATCCCTAGTACCTCATCTCCTGCAAAATGCATCATCACTGGCTGCCAAAGGGATGCAGGCTGGGGTGTGTGTTGGCTGTACAGGCAGGGAGGGAAGAAGAAAAATGGAGATTTTCTCCATTCTGCTCTTGCGGAGGACAGGAGGGCTGGGGAGGGGCTCCGGAGCATCCATAGCCCCTACGGTGCCCTTCAGGGCTGACCACTCGTTCCTGAGTGCTCCCAGATAAGAATCCTTTTTCTCTCCCTACATCCTTCAGGGTTTCTCCCTGCAACCTCTACATCATTTCTTTACTAGTCTCTGCTTTTCAGGGGGGATAAGCCAGGTTTAAAGACATCATGGTCCAAGAACAGCTGTGTAAAAGCTCCTTGTAGACCCCTCAGCTCCAGGGGTAGAGCCTAAGAGGATTTGCAGCTGTGTAAGGCAACTCCCCTCCTTTGCTCCAGGTCATTTCTCCAGAGACTTCCAGCCAGCTCCAACTGCAGATGCACCAGCAAGGGATCAAGGGGGCTGTGCAGCTGCATGAAGAGCAATCGTTGTGGGGATGGCCAAGAACAGCAAGCAGAGTAATCACCCCTTCGGCATGCTCTTCAGATACCTGTTGGCTTGCATTAGCCATAATCTTCTCTGTTCATCCCAATACTGAAAGTGCCTGTGTAGGTGAACAACCAGGGAACTTGAGAAATGGGGAGAATTTGCACCTAGTTGTGTTTCAGAGGGAATCAGTGAATCAGCCTGATGGGAAATTCATGGTCCGTTTAGAATAAAGGTTTGCTAGGCAATAATAATGATTTGGGATGTTGTCCARAGGTTTAGATAGGCTATTGAAACCACTGGGAAAGTTCTCAGTAAAAGATCTCAGACTCTTGCTATTGTGCCAAAGGAAATGTGACTGTTTCCATTTGCAGATGTCATCCTGGTATATGACTTCCAYATGTGTCATCTCCCTGCCAGGTGGCATATGCCATTCTCAGTACTTGACATGCTGTCCTAAGAAACCATTGTGATCTTGCCATGTTCAGCTTATTCATCATATCACCACGGCAGAAGGAAGTCATCAGGGTGAACTGTCCATAAATGACCCGAAACACAAGCAAGTCAAGAGTTTTCTTCAAACAACCAGATCAGTATTATTTGCTAGGGCAAAAATCCAAGGTACAAACCTCAGCTCTTTGTTAGGCGCGTGGAGCACCCTGAATGGGAGCTTTGAGTCTTCTGCTGAGAATCCTCCTGTTTATTTAAACCTCCCTGTAATAATATAGAAAACAACTGCACTATTCCTGATATTTTTACAAGAAATAAAAAGTACATGCCAGATTTAGAAAGTCATTCTGCATTTGTCTGCATAAAGCTTCTGTCTCCAAAAAAAAAAAAAGTGTGKGKGKGKGGGRAAGGTACTTTGAGGAAGAAAGATGAAATATTGTCAGTCTTCCCAGTACAACAAACCTTCACAAGGGCAGCTACACATGCCTGGATTAAAAAAAAATGTATATAGTTAAAAATCAAAAGAACTTCTAATCACTGTGCTAATCAGATCAAAAAAAAAGAGCTGCTTGTGATTTTTATMATTTGAAAAATAAAACACGTTCAGTAATCACATGTGTTATGAATGGATTTTGGTAATACAAGAATTAATATCTTAATTTACCATCAACAGAAAATCTTTCCACAAAAATAMAATCACAGGCTGACAGACGATGCAGTTATATATATACACACATGTGTGTGTTTATTTATATATGTGTCTATTTATATATATGTGCATATATATAAGCTATATTGCTTACAGTATTCAGATATCGTTGCATGGAAAGATTCAGGATGTTTTAGCCTTACTAACAGAGCTCGTATACACAAACGCTGCCTACCTCTGGCAAAGGATGAGCCAGAAGTGGGTGGAGAACTGGCTGGATGGCAGAGCTCGGAGGGTGGTGATAAACGGGGCCGAGTCTTGTTGGAGGCCTGTGGCCAGGRGWGTCCCCCAGGAATCAGTACCAGGCCCGGTACTGCTCAACTTGTTCATCARTGACTTGGACAAGGGCACAGAGAGCTCCCTAAGCAAGTTTACGGATGACACCAAACTGGGTGGAGTGGTCAACACTCCAGAGGACTGTGCTGCCATCCAGAGGGGCCTGGACAGGATGGAGAGATGGGCAGACAGGAACCTCATGAGGTTCAACAAGAACAAGTGCAGGGCCCTGCACCTGGGCAGGAATAACCCCGGCACCAGTACAGGTTAGAGGCTGACCTGCTGGAAAGCAGCTTCGTGGAGAGGGATTTGGGAGTCCTGGTTGACAACAAGTTACCCATGAGGCAGCAATGGGCCCTCGTGGCCAAGAAGGCCGATGGGCTCCTGGCTGCATCAGGAGGAGCATTGCCAGCAGGGCGAGGGAGGGAATCCTGACCCTTTCCTTAGCCCTAATGAAGCCGTACCTGGAGTAATTGGGGTAGTTCTGGGCTTCTCAGTACAAGAGGGGCGTGGAGCTTCTAGAGAGGGTCCAGYGACGAGTGACAAAGATGATTAAGGGACTGGAGCATTCACCATATGAGGAAAGACTAAGCGAGCTGGGCCTGTTTAGCCTGGAGAGGAAGACTGAGAGGGGGCCTGATCAATATATATAAGTACCTGAGGGGTGAATRYAGGGAGAAGGGGGCCAAAAGGTTCTCAGTAGTGGCCAGTGACAGGACAAGGGTTAGCGGGCACAAGTTGAAATCCAGGCAGTTCCATGTCCATATGAGGAAGAACT